>CM032643.1:312706-422199 GCA_019097785.1 Fraxinus excelsior | reverse complement strand
GTTCAATTACAGTAAGGAGCTTTGATATTTCTGAGTCATTTATTGTTGTTTAGAAGCTGTTTGTTACCAAATACATTATTAAGGTTTCGAATCTAGTTGCATCTGCATGTTGTGTATATGGAGCATGTTTGGCTAAGCTTAAGAAAAGATGAAAGCACTTTATTTGAAAGTAAGTGAAGTAAAACCCACCACCCCACCCCACCCACCCCCCTGAAAAAAAAAAAGGTAACTTCTGAAAAAAGCTCAAACATGTTTGTCAATAAAAGTTTAGTTTTCAGTTGATTTTCTTAGCTTAGCCTGACTTGCTCCATGGTCTTATTTGATTTTTTAAGTTTTATACCTCATTAATGGGAGGATGCTATTATCTATGGACGTTATGTCTGATTACATCATTAGAATGATTAGTTTTATTTCAATATTCTTCTTATCCACATTAAATTCAGCTTCTAACATTGCATTTAATTCTTTTTGGACCATATAGGTAGTTAAACATTTATTATCGTCCTTTGACATCATCAACACCACAGACAATCAAGGTAACACAGCATTAAATGTGGCTGCTTACCGGGGTCACCTAAACGTAGTAAAGGTCCTTGTATCAGCATCTCTTTCGTCTGCGTCCCTAACAAACAATTATGGAGATACTTTTCTGCACGTGGCAGTGGCTGGCTTCCGAACCCCTGGATTCCGAAGATTGGACCGACAGATAGAGCTCATGAAACAATTAGTTGGTGGAAAAATTGTAAATATCGAAGACATTATCAATGTTAAGAACAGTGACGGTAGAACTGCCCTTCACATGGCCGTAATTGCGAACGTTCAATCTGACATTGTGGAACTTCTTATGTCGGTGCGTTATATAAATTTAAATATCCGTGATGCACATGGAAATACACCACTGGATCTCCTCAAGCAAAGACCAAAATCGGCTTCTTCTGAGATTTTAATCAAGCGGCTGATTTCAGCTGGAGGAATCTCTAATTGTCAAGATCAAATGACTAGAAGTGTTCTTGCTTCCCATCTGAGGATGCAGGGGATTGGAGGCAGTCCCGGAACTTCTTTCAGAATCCCGGATACAGAGATATTTTTGTATTCTGGAATTGGGAATGCCTCTGATGTTAGTTGTGATTTAACAAGTGGGTATGCTTCATGCTCGAGTGAACTGAATCGCTTTGATTCGCCTGCTGGGTCGAGCTCAACTAGTAAGAAGAAATCAGATTCTGTTAATAATGCTGCTAGGCGTCTTAAGATTCTTCTTCGTTGGCCCGGGAAGAAAGAAAAGAAAACAGATATCACTGAGTTGGAGGACGATAATTCTGTAGAATCATACAGAATATGTTCAAGTTTCAAAAACAGTCCAGTTCCACTTAGGCAAAAGTTTTCAAAAATATCATCCCTGCCTAACAACAAAAGAGTACTTGCTCTAAGGAGTAACCTTCCGAGTCCATCCACCAAAGAGAAATTTGCTGCAGAGTTATCACATGGTGTTATGCAAATGATGCGCCAGTCATACTTTGGATCACCTTCCACTCCTTTTTCCGAATCATCTTGGTCGTCTGCTGTATCTGCCGATAAAGAGAAGGACATAGATCTCAACAGTGCTGGTGCGGGACCCTCCAGTGTGAATCAATCCCCTAAAATTCAGAAGATGAAAATGAAGCACAGGCACTCCTCCTTCAACGTCAGGTCGATGAATCACTACTTGTGTTTTGGTGCTCAAGGCCTTGCTGTGGATAATCAGAATCATAAAAAGCTAGCTGTCTAATGAATCATATATGTATGTTTCATAAATTTTCTGCAGAGTTATCACATGGTGTTATGCAAATGATGCGCCAGTCATACTTTGGATCACCTTCCACTCCTTTTTCCGAATCATCTTGGTCGTCTGCTGTATCTGCCGATAAAGAGAAGGACATAGATCTCAACAGTGCTGGTGCGGGACCCTCCAGTGTGAATCAGTCCCCTAAAATTCAGAAGATGAAAATGAAGCACAGGCACTCCTCCTTCAACGTGAGGTCGATGAATCACTACTTGTGTTTTGGTGCTTAAGGCCTTGCTGTGGATAATCAGAATCATAAAAAGCTAGCTGTCTAATGAATCATATATGTATGTTTCATAAATTTTCTTTAATTTTGGACATCATCTGTAGAAAAAATTCCACTTTTTATGTTTATTTATCCACTTTCTTCTTGTCCATTTAACATGAGACATTGGTTGATTAAGAATAGAATGTATGCATCATGGATATAAGAGGTTAAGTAATTGGCACATATTACATGTGCTAATCCCTGATTATGCTTTGATTTAAGAGGTTAACCATCATACACATCATTTATAAGATGCTTTCAATTTAGCATGGCACCGGATTAGTAAATGCCCTCATAGCCGTGGCGATCCAGAATGTGGCGAATCTTGCCATCAGTCGAGATGCAGGTGACATGCCAAGCTGGCTCTACTTACTGCCAGGCTTTGTTTCACGGGTAACCTTTTCTTAGCACAGAAAGGGACACCGTGCGGCAGTAGTCTGCTCCGCTAGACTACATTCCGCCTATTCCTCGGTCGCATCGGGACGAAAGTAAATTTTGATTACAATTTTAAGAAAATGAGTAACATGAAACTGAACCCAATTGAAATAACATCTTCATTGATTGCTAGAAAGCAAGACATTACAAGAGACGAAAGCAGAAAATTACAAATGGCTAGTGCAGGGGGAAAACACTAGTAGCTTGAAATAGTTTTGAAAGACCAATACCCCCTATAATAGACTTCGGAACAAAAACCCAAATAACGGGAGTAGACGTTATTTGGCTCTAGAATCATACTTTTCTTTGTCTATTTTCCATCTATTTTATGAATTAAATGAATATTTACAACACGGGGCTTAAGCACAGCTGCAGCCCGTGACATTCTCCCCCATTTGTTTTGGCGATGTCCTCGGAGCCATTGAGTCTTCTTCTTGCTGTTGTATCCGCTCCAATTGACCAAGTACTCTTGAAGGTGTTTCCTAGAAGCTTGAGTAGTTTGGTAGCCAAAAATCTTTTCAGCAACCTTTGTCTCTGGTAGTTTCACTTTAAGAACTGGTTGCTTCAAATCTGCAGACTTCAAGTACTGTTTCTGATCGGTATCTGCAGTATGGAGGAGTAACGGTTGTTGGCCAGTAGAAATTTCAAAAGGACTCTTGTCTGGAGAAGAGCTCCTTTGAACATTGAAATACATCTGAGCCACATCCGAGAGTTTCACCCGAATTTCATGCGAAGAAGATGTAAAGTGCTGAGAATAGTCTTCCAGCATAGAATTGAACTGCTCTGTCTGTCCGTCTGATCTTCGGTGAATGGTAGCATTTGTGCTCAAAGTTGAACCAAGAAGTTTGAACAACTTGATCCAAAGTGTGCCAATGAATCGAGAATCTCGATTATTGACAGTAGGCGATCCCTTGTATTTGACAATAGGCTTGAAGAAGAGCTGAGCTGTCTCTTCGGCTGATACATACTTGGGCGCTGTGTTGACCGTCGAATCTTTTGATAAGCAATCCATCCCGAAGATGATAGTGCCAAAGTCTTCAACTCTTGGCAATCCACTGATGTAGTTCGTCGATTCACTTTCGACTGATTCATTCAGGATGGAATGGGGCTCCACTGAGCCAGTTGTCTCTTCGATTTCCTCTGTTCGAAGAGAACATAAGAATAAGGGTTCATTCCTCTTGACACCCTTACCGTATTGCATGGCTGAGACCCCTTTCTCGCCAGTTTTCCCAAACTGTGTGGGAATAATGAATGGTTTGCTCCCCATCATTATTAGTGAGTCAGAATGCGACAACACTGCTGTCTTTGTATCCCGCAGATACTCCAGTCCGAGAATCAGCTTGAAGTCATCCATCTGAACTACCGACAAATTTGTCCTTCCTTCGAACGGACCTACTTTGATCGGCACCGATTGTGCTATTCCCGCTATCGGTTGAGCAACAGAGTTGATCGCCTTGACTCTTCCCTTACCTCTCTCCAGAGCAAGTCCGAGCCGCTCTACTTCGGAACTTGCGAGGTAGTTGTGCGTGGCACCAGTGTCCACCATAGCCCTGATTGGCTTTCCATTGATCCTCACATCAATGTACATTAGGCCTTTAGCCTTGCAAGTGCGAGCCTTCGATTCTTCAATCTTCGGCTCTCTTGAGGGACCGACGTCCCTATTGGTAGTTCGGTGCAATAGTGTATTGCACGAATACGAGAGTGCACCAATTACATCCTCGTCTCCTTCGGAGTCAGTGGCACTACGGCAACTAATTTGTGGGGTATTTTGCTTCGAACTTGAGCCCCCAATTGCTAGTTGACAGTATGCATTTAACATCCGTTTCTGAGGACACTCAGCCACCCGGTGAGGTCCTTCACATAGAAAGCATTTTAATCTAGGAGCGACATCAGATCTGCCCTCCTTTGCTTTTCCATGATTCCAGTCAGAACTGGAACTGCCGTTATGGATTCCTTGACGGCTGTTGCGATGTTTTCTCGGCGAGTTACTCTGGCGGTTGCCTTGATAGGGTCCTCCCCTATTCTGAGAGTAACGCTCTCCCCCATTTGAGTTCGAGCTGGGTCTGTAAGGTCTCCTTCCACCTTCAACAGACTGACTATTTCCCGAAGGTCGATCCTCTCTCGACTCGGGTTGATAGTCGCTTGCACATTCGGCAGCTCCCATAGCCGCGCTCAAATCAGTGACCTTCTGTCTCTGAAGTTCCGTGCGCATCCACGGTTTCAATCCTTCCATGAAGGTGAACAGCTTATCCTTCTCTGACATATCTCTGATATTCAGCATATGCCCCGAGAAGGCCTTCACATACTCCCTGATGGAGCTTGTGTGTCTCAGTTCCCGTAAGGCCCGACGTGCCTCATATTCCACGTTCTCTGGGAAGAACTGAGATCTGATAGCTTCCTTGAGCAGATCCCAAGAATCTATTCGAATTCTGTTGGCTTGAATGTCAACATACTTCGTTCGCCACCATAGCTTTGCATCTCCACTCAGATACATGGTAGCTGT
Source organism: Fraxinus excelsior (assembly GCA_019097785.1). Taxonomy (NCBI): domain Eukaryota; kingdom Viridiplantae; phylum Streptophyta; class Magnoliopsida; order Lamiales; family Oleaceae; genus Fraxinus; species Fraxinus excelsior. Next base: position 417,174 of record CM032643.1, on the reverse strand, counting down.
AGTGACCTTTCTCGCTTCGTCCCTGATCGACGCCGCAAGAAAGTATTGTTCCATGTCGAACAAGAAGTTCTCAACTTCTTTAGCATCGCGTGCACCTCCGTATGCACACGGTTCTGGAATTCTGAGCCTATGCACTGGCTCATGTGCGATGGCTTGCCCGTTGCCAATCGCGCGCTGAAGAACTAGTAACTGAGTTCTCAACGCTCCCATCTCATCCTGCAAATCAGGTATGATAGCAACAGCTTCAGTCATAGCTGCGCATGCCTCTTGGCATTCATCCAGTTGGATGCGTAATTCCCGATTTTCCGTCTGTGCCGCCTCGGCCTTATCCCCGAGGTTCTCCATGGCAAAACACAACCTAGTGTTCGTCACCTCTAGCGCCTTCAAACGCTGTCGGGTGTTCCTCTTTTGAACATCAACCACCTCCGTGGTGTTCGAGGAAATGGGATCAGTTTCCATCGCTTTCTTAATGAGATCTTGAGCCGCAGCTCTGATACCAACTTTCACGGGTAACCTTTTCTTAGCACAGAAAGGGACACCGTGCGGCAGTAGTCTGCTCCGCTAGACTACCTTCCGCCTATTCCTCGGTCGCGTCGGGACGAAAGTAAATTTTGATTACAATTTTAAGAAAATGAGTAACATGAAACTGAACCCAATTGAAATAACATCTTCATTGATTGCTAGAAAGCAAGACATTACAAGAGACGAAAGCAGGAAATTACAAATGGCTAGTGCAGGGGGAAAACACTAGTAGCTTGAAATAGTTTTGAAAGACCAATACCCCCTATAATAGACTTCGGAACAAAAACCCAAATAACGGGAGTAGACGTTATTTGGCTCTAGAATCATACTTTTCTTTGTCTATTTTCCATCTATTTTATGAATTAAATGAATATTTACAACACGGGGCTTAAGCACAGCTGCAGCCCGTGACACTTTGTGGGGTCGACAATCGGCTTAGACCATGCATGTTGCTATTTCTAATTACTCGCTCTCAATAATAAGCCTTTAAACACACATATTATCTCAAGAAATCAATGCATAGTTACAATTATACTTTCAGAGGTGTCAAAATGAGCAAAATGGGGGCGGACTTTCGCCTCAGGCTCGAATGAGGACGACGAGGCTTAATCTTTTAGTTTTTTCTTTAAACCGGTAACTAAAGAAATTAAGAAAAATTGCCGCATGGGCTAGATTGAAATGTCTCGACTCGAGCATAGAGATTCAAACTGGCTCTATTCGCACAAGGATGGCAGTTGGGCTGGTCTTCACCAACCACTGCTGACTGCCCTACTGAGAATTTTTGGGAGGCTAGGTGGGAGCGGAGTTTGAAACCTATTTATTTATTAGTCAATGATGATAGTTTTGAGGTTGTTGCTTCCAATGTCAAAAAAGTGATAGAAAAATAGAAAATGATTCTCGATCCAAAACATTATCAAACCTTATAATTCATCAAACTCTTTCTCTAATATAACCATCTATGTTGAAATCAATGAGAATGAAAATAGCGGAAGCATAAAACATATCTTAAACCATAGATTTCAGATTCTTTGTCTTAAGGAGTTAGATCTTTCAATTTGATTTGTGAACTTCACTTCAATTTTGATCTCCATTAATGGGATGTAAAGATTCTTGAAGAACACACTCAAACCATAACCCATATATTCATAAGATAATGACCATTCATTATCTTTCATTTGTTTCAAATCGGCCCTTCAACAATTTAAAACAAGCTTTCGGTTTCTACACTTTAATTCCATGAAAACTAATACCCATTAGTCAAATTTCATCTTTAGTGGATCATTTTAATTAACTAATATATTTTAAATAATAGCACCACACATTTTAATATGTTACGTATGGCCCCAGATATGTTAGAATTTTCTAACAATAAGATGTTGGGGAGGCTGCATGCATACATCTTCAAGAACAATCATTGACTTCAAAATGTACAGAAGCAGGTAGTACATGCTCAGACATTGAAAGTAATAACAATTTTAGAACTACCTCGGAATTTTCAGCCAACATGATGAATGCCCATATAGCAGATACTTCAGTGGTGTCAGCTTTGAATCTTGAAGAGCCAGCATCATACAAGAGTGGTGACTACTTCACAAACAACTTGAGTAACTCCATGACTATAGAAGCATCATCCACACTTCCCCAGACTTGTACTTCGCGAACTTCTTGGCCACACTCCGCCCCCCATGTTCAATTCTATGCTGTAAATTTGAAATTTGATCATTTTAAGTAATGTTTAAGGGACTATATTGGTCTTCTTAGTTTTCAATTAGGTTGACTGGCCAAAAAATCCACTTATGCATTGCTTCACGAACTAAACATGGTGTTAGCTCAAAGCAGGCCCCAACATACGGTTAGCTAAAACCTTTGCAAACATTTTTCTGGAAAAAGTTTAAAATTGAATATATTATTAATCTTTCTTGCAAAACAGCTACATTTTGTTTTGATAATTTCCATGAGTTAATTTTTGCACTCTCCTGCTGTCCCTTACTGTGCAGCTGATCGCAGAGTAATTGATTTTCCTCAACGAATAATGCTATCCAGCCTCATTGGTGCTTAGCACTAGTTAATGTTCCAGTGAAGTCACTGTCACATTATCCAATAAAATTATAATAGATTTTTAAATGTGGTAATAATCCATGTCTCGTAGACTGGTGCTAAGCACCATCGGGTTGAATAGCATTACTCACGGAAAATTGAAAGTTTTTCTTTGCAATGATCCACTGAATCCTCTTCTATTTATTATTTGGTGATCTATTTATATATCCTTTTTGGCATCAGACATCAGTAGTAATTTAATGTATCTTCATTTGCACATCTTTTTCTTCCCTTCTCCCCCTTAGCAACACCTACAAATCTTTTGCCATATGCCCATATCAGTTTTCACATCCAGGCTGACTTTTTTCTATTTCAGTTTTCACATATTGTTATTTGTTGATTAGTGGTGAATTGCAATACACCAGTAATAGTCTTAATGCATATTTTTCCATCACTTGGACTATTCTCTGAATAATGAATTGTTTTAACAGTGTCTTAATGAATAACTTCTTTTTAGAAATTTCATGAGAGTATTTTGCTTCTTATTATAGATAGGATACTCCTATGCAGCTCCGTTGTTCACAATCTGGCATATGAGGCTGCACATATAGCGATCGAGAAAGAGAATTCAATGATGGTAAGCTCACAACCGACAGTAATGTTGGTTGGCAAATCCAATCCTGATAGAAGATATGTGCACACAAGAACCATGGGAAAACGTACTTCTAGATCCCAAAATGCTCGACAAAAAAGGCCTGAAACAGATACAAAACTGCCTCACACCAATGCTGAAAAAAATGATGTATCTATTCTACTACACGTATTTTTGTGGCTCCTAATAATACCGACAGCGTAAAGCCTCTGAAGCTGGAGTCAGTGCAATTGCATTATCATGCAAGTCTTCCTTTTAAAGCACTCCAATGCTTGTAGTGGGAATATTCTCGTCTTCATTACAGGAGATGACGCTGAGAGTGTTCATGACTTCACTTGGAGCCTGGAGGCCTTTTTTTTTTTGGTTGGTTCCAATTGTTTATAACCCTCGATAATCACGTAAGTATTGTACATTTCTAATTCTTATTAGGCTGATAAATTGATAATAGTGAAAGGCCATTGGAGGTTACTGACCTTTCCACTTGGCACTTGCCATATTCATAATAGAATTGGTATTTTTTCCTACTTCTTGGTTATAGGGTAAGTGATTTTTTATTTTTCTAAAGAAATGTGCATTCATAGTATTGTTCTTGTATTGTGTAATTGTCGCAGATAGTTCATTTCCTCGTATATCGGAATTATTTTTAGCTACATGCACTGTGTATATTGTAAATTTTCGTTTTCTTTTTATTATAAGCAATAACATATACATCACTTGAGAGTACGAGTTCGCTTGATGGAGGTACCTCGAGAATGTAGGTGTGATACCTAACTTGTTCATTTTTTAAACAAAAATTGTGTTTAGTCAAGCAGAAAACTTGAGTTGAAAATTGAAATTTTAGCACGTACGAACTACGCGCAGTCGAAAATTTGACACAAAATCCAAAAGAGGAAAATAATTTTTAGTGATTACCCATGTTTAAGAAAAGTGCACTTGCCAATAATTTTTGTAATGGATAAATTAATTATTTGAATTTAAATCTGAAATGACAAACAAAAAATGCAGAGACCGCTTGTTTGCTCACACCAAACACAAAAAATAAGGCAACATGGACCTGTTTGCCGTCCAATATTCACTCAGATTCCACTTTTCCAAATAGAATTCCAGAGGAATTGAAGCTTGTGAGGGAATTATTAAATTTAGAGCCAAGAATTTGTTTCCAAATGTCATCTTCTGAATTAGAGGAAAATTAATAATCGAAAATGGTGAAACAGTTGGACTTGTTACAGCAACAATTATGCATTTGATCACTGGATCTGGGAGTCTTCCTTAATTCTTCAACAGATCATTCTGAACAATAATTTTGACTGTTGATACATCTCTACAGTTATAACATGGATCAGTATCCAGATTTATCCTTTTTTTGACTCCAAATGATAGTGGTGTTTCTGTAAGTTGCGTATTAATTCTTGTAGTGATTTACCTTCTTTCAATATGAATTGAGTATAAAGTTAAAACTAGCTTCAAGCTGCACTTGTTGATTGCAATATGTTGGGAAAATCACAATATAACAGTCCTTTTTTCTCACAATGCAATCAGACATATACAATCTTCATTAAACTAACATAATCGTATTTTTAGCATAAATGAAAAACGAGATACTAAATCTCCAGCTCACAATGTCATCAAGCACATATATATAAAAGCATAAATGAAACCATAAAATGCATAGAAACCGAAAATCATCATGAACTTGACAGTGAGCAAAAACGGAGTACAACTTCCCTGTTTAATGGCTGAAAATGTTAGGCTCAGGAACAACCTCCATGCCTTGCAAAATCACCATCCATAGAGAGCTTAGAGAACCGGTTTAGAACCCATCATCAGTTGGCTAAGGTCATCGATCATGAGATCTCCCAAATCAGCCAATGTTCACCCTAATCACTGACTAAACCTCACAAGAAACCTCCACAACCCTGATATATTTCACGCCTAGGTGATACACAGGAGTCACTCAACTATAGGCTCAATATACCGTGAATATCGAAGGGGGATGAAGAAGCAGCCAACTTCTTCAAAAATGGGCAGAGACCAAAAGAAACGAAGAGAGAGAGAGAGAGAGAGAGAGAGAGAGAGAGAGAGAGAGCTTGACAACAAGTGGTCTGGCTTAGTGTTTTTAAATAGAAAAGTTTTGTCCCCTTTTGAAGATTTGAAATCACGTCCAATACTTCCAAGACAAGCCAATCTAAGAAAATATCTCACTCAAGATAGAATCCTATCCCTCTAATATATCTAATGGCCACAAATGATTTAAAACCAATTAGTAGGAGAACCACATAAGTCAACATTCTTCACTTTGGTTCTCATAACATACTCTCTCGGTTGCGAGTTTGCACATGGAAGGACTGTTCATCATCATAAGTCAACATCAACATAGCCTTTAAGAGTTAACTTCTCAGATCTTTTCTCATACACTAAGCCTAGATTTAAAGTTCCAACCAATATCTCAATAGCCATTTCATACCAACCTAGTGTGGCCTACTAGGATTGGACATAAGTCTACTTAGGAGACTAATGAAAAATGCAAGATCATGTCTGGTAGTAATCATAGAAAACATGGCAAAACATATGGCATTAGCATAAAGAACATTTTCTGTTTCTTTCAACTCTAATTTAGGCGAATGACGGAATGAGCATGTGAAAAATTCACATGACTAGCAAGATGCACGTTCACAATTTTACCGTCTTTCATTCCAAATTTTGTCATAACTTTGTTCAAATAAGCTTCTTGAGAAATAGTTAACCTATTTTTAGTCACATCCCTTGTTATCACCACCCCGAAAATCTTTTTAACATTCCCTAAACCCTTCATGTCAAATTCAGATTTTAAAAAATCTTTCAGTTCATTAATTTGAGACTTGCTAGGTCCAGCTAACAATATATTATCAACATAAAGCATCAAGTAGACTTCACAACCACTCTTTATGTCATTAAAATACAAGAATCATCAAATTCACTTCTTTTAAACCCCCATCCTTAGCACATAAGCATCAAACATCTTGTACCATCGTCTTGGGCTCTGTTTCAGCCCGTACAAAGATTTCTCTAACTTGCACACATAATCAGATTTGCCTCTAGCTAAAAACCCTTGTAGTTGACTCATGAAAATATCATGTTCCAACTCCCCATGTAAAAATGCAGTTTTTACATCGAGTTATTCAAGTTCCCAATTGAATTGAACAACGGGAGCCAACATCAATCTGATTGTACTTAATCACGGGTGAAAATATTTCATTATAGTCTATACCCTCTCTTTGAGTATAACCCTTAGCCACCAACCTCGCCTTAAACCTCACAGGATCATTAGAACTCAAACCTTCTTTTAATTTGTAAATCCATTTACATGGAACCAATTTCTGATCTTTAGGTTTTTTAACAAGTTTCCAGGTTTTGTTATCACTCAAAGATTTCATTTCTTCTTGCATAGCTTTTAACTAATTTTTAGAACATTTTCCATTAATAGCTTCTTCATAAGTGGCAGGTTCTATCTGTTCAAGGGCTTCACCTGAAACTAAGGCAAAATTAGTCAAGTTTAGGGATTCATATCTAAGATTAGCCCTATGCTACCTTCTTTCCCTATCCATAGTGAGCTGATAGTCTTGATTAGGTGGCTGATCATTAAAATGTTCAACTTCAACATGTTCAATGTTATCTTGATGTTCAGGTTCAGTTTCAGTTTTAGGTTCGTGATGTGTAGGGTCATTATCGTCATTCCCAGGTGGAGGTGAATCAAGCTTAGTCAGCTTCACCTCAGTTTGAACACTCTTCTCAGTTTTAGATTTGTTGGCTTCATCAGTTTTCTGTTTTAGACATGGCATTTCAAATTCATTAAAGATTACATTCCCGTTGTTAATAATCTTACTACCTTGAACCCTTAAAACCCGTAACCTATAGCCCTTCACACCCACGGAATACCCTAACATCACACACTTGACAGACCTAGGCTCAAGTTTCCTTTCAGATTGATGTACATATGCAATACATCCAAACACCCTTAAGTGATTTAGATTTGGATGCTTCCTTGTCCACAATTCATGTAGAGTCTTAAAGTCTATACTGCTAGACGGAGACCTATTAATCAGATAAGCCGTAGTACTAGCAGCCTCAGCACAAAAGCCTTTGGCAAGGCTAGAGCTAATCAACATGCACCTAACCTTGTTCATTATGGTCATGTTCATTCTCTCAGCGACCCCATTCTATTCAGGTGTGTATTTAACTGTTCTGTGTCTTGTTGTCCCTTTTTATTTACAAAAGTTGTCAAGTTCGAAATTACAGAATTCAAGCCCATTATCAGTTCTCAATATTTTAAGTTTTTTGTCTAACTGATTCTCAACATACTTAAGCCAAATTCTAAATTTTTCAAAAGTTTCCGACTTAGCTTTCAGGAGATAAATCCAAACTTTTTTTGAGTAATCATCCACTAAAGACAAGAAGTACTTACTTCTACCAAACGTGGAATGCTTCTCCGGGCCCCATAGATCAGCATGTATATAGTCCAATGGTCGGCTAGTTATATGAGAGCTAACTTCAAATCTCACCTTATGTAACTTACCCAAAACACAAATTTCACAGAAGTCCAAAGCTTCAATGTCGTCTTTTCCAAGCAATTTCTGATTACTTAAAGATTTTAGCCCTTTAAACCCAATGTGACCCATTCTGTTATGTCAAAGTTCAGTTTTGTCTTTACTAATCGTAAGAAAACTAGAATCGGGTGGTGTCTCAGTTCTACCCTTCAGATAGTACAGTCCATTCTTTTTATGTCATTTCATAACTACCAGAGACCCCATCATAATTTTCAGAATTTTATTTCTAGATTTGAAAGTATAACCCTCATCTTCAAGAGTACCCAAGGAAATGATGTTCCTCTTCAAATTAGGGATATATCTTACATTTCTAAGTTGCTTGACAACACATCATACATCCTGATGGCTATGTCACCAATCTCAACCACATTCTGAGAATTATTATCCCCCATATAAACTTTCTTAGATTCAGCCTCTCTGAAGTTATAGAACCAAAACCTTTTCAGGGCACATGTGAAAGGTGCACCCTGTATCTAGGATCCAATTTTTGTCAAATTCTTCTTCGGACACATTTATGACGTGTAAACTATCGAATTCACTAACAATGGTAGAATTGTTTTGATCATTGTTGTTTAAGTCTTTTTGTTTCTTTTTCCAGTCAAAACAGTCTCTCTTGAAATGTCTTAACTTTCCACAGTTATAACATTTCTTACCACTTTTATCTCTAGATTTGGATCTCATTTTAGATCTTCCCTTTCCCTTTTTGTTCTAGAAGTTAAATTCTTTCTTTTCAGGTCTTCCCTTAACAAGTAGGCTTTTTTCTCTCGGATTAGTTCTGTTCTCTCTTTTTAGTTCCATTTCTCTCGATTTTAACACATCTACAACGAGCATCTCTACCATATTTTATGGCATTTCTGATTTCTTTATAAGATGCAGGCAATAAATTTAATAGTATGATAGCTAAATCCTTATCATCGAATTTCTTATCATTGTAAGCCAGACTCTTAACGATTATGCTATAATCATTCAAATTCTGTTCAACATTCTTCCCCGGGTCCATTTTAAAACTAAACAACTTCTCCAACAAATATATCTTATTAGGCAAAATTTTAGTCAAGAATAAGGCATCCAAAGCAGTCCACAAAATTTTAGCATCTTTAGCATGATCAACTTGTCTAACAACATTATCAGATAGATGCAAAATTATAGAACTGTATGCGGTTTCATTCATTTCTTCAATTTCATCAGGTTTAGCTTTTAACTTATCAGAAAATTTATCAGGATCATCGAGAGCTTTAGCAACTCTCAGTTGGACCAAAATCGCCTTCATTTTTCGTTTCCATATTGAGTAGTCTCACTTTCCATCGAATTGTGATAACTCGACCCTCGAAGAGTGACCTACACTCAAGGACATAACATAAAAGATTTTGAATCTTTTCCAGATGATCAATATAAAGCCGAAAGCACAGAGTTAAAACCAATCCAATCATAGGACCTCAGTGTGATGTGTGTGCAAGTGTGATCAAAAGCTCAGGTAATACACATGTATATATAATACAAGTAAGTATGCTTTCCAAGTTACAAATCAATTACAGGAATTCAATCACCATAATTCACAAGTAGGCAACCAAGCAATCATGCATAAATTGGTAAGGATACCAAACCTATCCTAAAGGAGAGTTTGGAATAATCTTACCAAACTATTGTTGAAAAACAATAACATATACCATCAAGCTTCCAGCTGAGCCAGCCAATGAAAGCCACCAATCACCAATCCAGCCAACACATATACAATAAACAAGTAAAGAGGAGTTAGTGTCGAAATCTGAAAAATAAGAGGCCAATACAATGATGTTTTCTGTTTTGGCCTTTGAAGGTTTATACAGATATATCACTAGACCCAAATCAATGAAGGACAACCAAACCCTAGATCGAAAATCTAGCTTTGATACCAGTTTTGTTGGGAAAACTACAATGTAAAAGTCCTTTTTCTCACAATGCAATCAAACATATATAGGGATGGCAAAAAAGCTCGGCGGCTCGCACGGCTCGGGCTGGCTCGGCTCGGCTCGAAAAAAGCCCTAGCCGGGCCCGACTCGGGCTTGGTTCCATCGAGCCGGGCCGGCCCGTGTGGCTCGGGTCGGCCCGCAAAAAAAAAAACCAAAATTTGCCAACTTATTTCACTCATCATGAAACTAATAAACTAATTATAAGTGACAAATTTATCTCATAATGTATCACATAGATTATTTTGAAAAATGGATGATATTTGTTTGTTTAATATTTATTGTATTATTAGTTTATTACTGTTTTCATTTCTCTAAAACTCTAAGTACCCAAATATTTAAAGTAAGTTGTTGACGTTCAAAATTGTATGAACAAGATTAAGGCCAACTAAGAGTGCAGAAAGTAGTCTAAAGGATACGATGAAGAAGAATGTTAGATTGTCTCTGAAACAATTACTTCTTTTTTACAGATAGTCTAGAATATTCAAAGGGTTCACTGGGGGTTTTTCTCCTTAGTGTATTCCTTTAGATTTTCTGTCTGCCTCCCCTTGTCCCGTCTTCACTCTGAGCCTTTTATAGTAGAAGTATAATAACGTCTAATTCTCCTGTCTTATCAACCCAGAGGCCGAGCTGGGCTGACTTGTGCGTTGTCCTAACGGGATTGGCGCCCGAGCTCAATGTTGTACTGTTGACTGAGGATGATGGGACTTGTTGATCCCGGTAGTAAATGCATTGCCTATTAAAGCAAGCTAAGGCTTCTGATTGGAGGAATAGGTGGGCGCTGACACATGACCTTTCCACGTGTATCCCTCTCGTTTGGTACTCAAAGATCTTGTCAGTGATCCGTAATCATTAGCCACTGTAGCGTCTTGAAAGACTACAATGGCTTATTGGGAAAGATACGTTCCTGCCGATCTGACCTCGCATAACCGAACTCCAATTTCGTTATCCTCATCGGGATATGGCAATCCGAGCTCAACGACCTCGGAGGTCGGTGTCAACATAAGTATTTTCTCATTTACACAAATGTTTATTATTCTATATTAAGTGAAATTATTAGTGATATATATTGTTTAATTACATTTAAAAATTATGCTAATTTCATCAATGGTTACTAGAATTTGTAAGAAAATTTAAATCGATCATTAAAAAGATTTCTTACTTTGTTATAATGGATAGTTACTCATTTATAAATCTAACATGTTATCCGACATAAGCCTATAAGGTGCCACAAAAAAAAAAAAAAAAACCCAAGCCGGCTCGGCTCGGCCCGCTAAGGCTCGGGTCAAAAGCTCGGGCCAAGCCTCATTTTTTTTGGCCGGGCTCAGCTCGGCTCGACTCGACTCGTTGACATCCCTACATATACAATGTTCATTAAATTAACATAATCATATTTTTAGCATAAATGAAAAATGAGATACTAAATCTCCAGCTCACAATGTCATCAAGCATATATATATATATATATATATATATATATATATAAAAGCATAAATGAAACCATAAGATGCATAGAAATCGAAGATCATCAGAACATAAAAACTGAACTTGACAGTGAACAAAAACGGAGTACAACTTCCCTGTTTAATGGCTGAAAATGTTAGGCTCAGGAACAACCTCCATGCCTTGCAAAATCACCATCCATAGAGAGCTTAGAGAACCGGCTTAGAACCCCTCATCAGTTGGCTAAGGTCATCGATCATGAGATCTCCCAAATCAGCCAATGTTCACCCTAATCACTGACTAAGCCTCACAAGAAACCTCCACAACCCAGATATATTTCACGCCTAGGTAATACACAGGAGTCACTCAACTATAAGCTCAATATACCGTGAATATCGAAGAGGGGAGAAGAAGCAGTCGGCTTCTTCAAAAATGGGCAGAGACCAAAAGAGAGAGAGAGAGAGAGAACAAGTGGTCCGACTTAGTGTTTTTAAATAGACAAGTCTTGTCCCCTTTTGAAGATTTGAAATCACGTCCAAAACTTCCAAGACAAGCCAATCTAAGAAAATATCTCACTCAAGATAGGATCCTAGCCCTCTAATATATCTAATGGCCACAAATGATTCAAAACCAATTAGTAGGAGAACCACATAAGCAACACAATATTTTGATGCATTGTAAATTTCACAATCAGTAGCAGTTGAAGAAAGAACACAGTAATATTGCACTTGCCTATTTGGCCTAATAATCAAGGATGGTATGTTCAACATAAAGTATTTTAGCTACTTTATTTTTTTTTCCTTGCTGATACACCAAAATTTGGTCTGTCCACTAGGTGTTTCCAGTGCACTCGACAGATTATCGTCATCAGATACAAGTGTTCCCTTACCGTACCTGACACAAAAGCCTTCGAGAATTACTAAATAAACAAACCTTCAGTCGATAGTGATTGAAGGTAATTAGAAACATGAGCGAGATATAAGATAAATTTTTTAAGTCTCCAAGTATTCCTGCAAATATTTAGCAGTGAGTGAAGCCAAATGAACGAGAAATTCAGTCTTGACTAGAACATGATGAACTTTAACAGCGCAAGCACTTCAAAAGTAACTAAAACAGGACAAGCTTATGGTTGTAAGTTAAGTGAATTGCATAATACTGCTACCTGAAACCTAGATCCCCAGAAGGAATTGGAGTTGAATGCTCTTTCCTTCTTCAAGTTTGTTTGTTTCGATTGTTCTCATTTAAAAGACAATCTGAAATCTGTGCATGGTCTATGATAAAAATTCCCCTTTGTAGTTCAGACGGTAAAATTGAACCAACAGTATTGTTTATTGTTTGATGGACTGCCAATGAACATGTCATGGTTTAAGTACACTAATGAATCCTAACACAATGAAATGATTCAAATATTTAAGCTCGTTAATTTGCATGCATTTGCAATGGTTGGATGTGTTAGTGATTTGGATGAGTCATAATTTAGTTTTGTGTTAATTATGTTTATTAGGTTGAATTTAATACAGATTGGTGGATTTGGAATAAAAGAATGAAAAACGTGTGAAAACGAAGGAAAACTAAAATTTGGGGACCAAAGTGTAAACATTCAATATTTGATTTAGAGCACGAAATGACGATTAAAGATCATATATGATCAATTAGGTGTAATTGGAGGTCAAAGGAGTGAGGTTGGGTAGATGCGTACAACATAGTTCAAGGCCAACTAAACAAATTTTTTTATTAAACTTGTAGAAACTAATTAAATGTCGAGAAAGAGAATCTAACCCATCTCATACAAAAATATGCCTACCAGCCCTGAAACCACCATTTCCACATTCTCAATCAACATTTGACTTCTACTTAATTCACTAGTGGTGGTTGCTAGGTAGGTGTAGTTCATGTCTAGTTCATTCTTCGATTGAGTAAATCGATAGAAATGCAAGATTTGTATTGTGGTAGGAAGGAGGGGGGGGGGGGGGTTGTTTTACCATTGGTTTGTGGGCGAAAGATAAATTGATTATTTTACTCGAAACTTTTGACAATTTTCATCACAAAAGAACCTCGAACACAGACTTTTGTAAAGTTTGGGACTCGGGTGCTACAAATCAAAGGTTCAGGACCCTATTATCACAACGTTCAAAGATTCGGGAACCAAGTGAAATGTAGCCCTGCTTTTATTTTATACGAAGCCCATCGATTAGAATCCCTTTCGACGCTGTTTCGACTTGGCTTCTCTCTCTACAGACGCCATCGCGCTCTTTCTCTCGCTAGAAGCAACGTCGCCGCTTCTCTCAATCTTTATCTGCTGCAGTCCGATTCATTCATCGGTAATACTTTGAGTTTATAAGGATTTACACAAGAATTGCTAGAGATAAAGGCGAAAAGTGATATACTCCATTTTTTTGGTAATTTACCTCCGCCTTTTTTGGTCGAGTTCCACGATTTCGTTTCTCAATTGTTAAAAAAATTCAGGTATTTTAATTGGTTACACGCTATTTTGGGGTTTGGATTTGGTATTAATTACCAGATCTGAGTTTGGATTCGACGATAAAAGAAAATCCATTCTTGTTGCGTGGGCTAGGGTTTTTGCTATTAAAAAATTGGGCGTCTGATTTTTCTGAGTTGGGTTTTTGATAGAAAACTCCATTTTAGGTGAGCAGTCTGATTGAATAAGGGTTGTATTAGATATATAAAGGAACTCGAGCACCCTTATATTTATGGCAGCTGGAAGGCATGGGGGTTACAGAGACAATGAATTCAGGGACCAGGAGACGGATTTAGGGATGTCAAGGAAGGAGGTTGGATATTTGAAAGGTGATTATGAGCGGATCAAGAAAGATGATCCAGATTACGAGGTTGGGCAGAGTCGAGTTCTAGATAGTAGGGATTTCAGGGGTAGGATCAGGCAGAAGGATATTAAGGAACGGGAGGCAATGAATGGTGGATATCACTCTTCTTCAAGTCGGAGTCAATCGGGTAGTGGTGGTGGTGGTCCAAGGAGATGCGGGTTTGCTGTTCGGCCCATGGACCGAGAGCCTGGGGAGCTGTCTAGTGATGGGTCTGATGGGGCAATTGATTCAGAAATGCGGTCTAATAAAGAGTTCGAGGTTAAAAAGTTAGAAAGTGGAAATCACTCCTCACCCTTGGAGAATAAGAAACGGAAGTTTTCTCCTATTGTATGGGATATAGATGATAGGGAAGTAAGCCGAACAGTCAAAAATAGGAATGTTACCGAAACAACTAATTTACCACCTCCACCTCCTTTACCTAAGTCTTACAACCAATCACCTAAAAGTACCCCGGATGGGGCGGTGGAGATTTTACCTAGAGATGACAGTAAGGTTCAGATTTTGGGAGCATCATCTCCTAAGATTGACTCGGTGACTGAATTGTCGGAATTTCCTGTTGAAAACTCTTCTCCGCCTCCCAAGGAACAGCCCCGGAGTAATGACCCGGGAGCAGGGGCATTAGATGATGATGATTATGTGCCTACCCGAACCATAATATCCTCTCGATGGGCAAATGATGCTGACTCCTCAGCCGATGAAGGTGAGATTTCTGAGAACGAAGATATTAGGAGAGTGAAGACGAGGAAGCATGATTCTGAAGCAGCTGAAGTAAGAGGACATAGGAAATCAATAAGTCCAGAGCTCGGGGAAGTTAAAAGAGAAGGTCAAGAACGAACTAGGGGAAGGTCCTTTGGATCTGGCGAGCGTGTTAGGTCTTCCAGTAGAGATAGTTACCCTGAAAGTGATGGTAAAAATGACTACATGGAGATAGATGAGGATCACAATTTTGATGGTACTAGTATTAGCCATTCAGATACGGAATCTGAGGATGAGCATGGTTCTCGGGGGACGCCAGAGCCTGCACACCCTCCACAGAGGACTGTGAATATGCTTCAAGGATGCAGAAGCGTTGATGAGTTTGAGAGACTAAACAAGATAGATGAAGGCACTTATGGGGTCGTTTATAGAGCCATGGATAAGAAAACTGGAGAAATTGTTGCACTGAAGAAGGTCAAGATGGAGAAGGAAAGGGAAGGGTTTCCTTTGACTTCTCTCCGGGAAATAAACATTCTTCTATCTTTTCACCATAGCTCAATTGTGGATGTTAAAGAAGTAGTTATAGGGAGCAATCTTGACAGCATTTTTATGGTTATGGAGTACATGGAGCATGATCTTAAGGCTTTGATGGAGACAATGAAACAACCGTTTAGTCAAAGTGAAGTTAAATGCCTTATGCTCCAGCTATTAGAGGGTGTCAAGTATCTTCATGATAACTGGGTGCTTCACCGGGACTTGAAAACTTCAAATTTGCTTTTAAATAACCGTGGTGAGTTGAAGATTTGTGATTTTGGACTGGCTCGTCAATACGGGAGCCCACTAAAGCCATATACTCATTTGGTGGTTACTTTATGGTACAGGTGAGCATCATTCTATATGGATCTTTTATCCTTAAAAAATTGCCCTATGTTTTGGTCTCATTTTTCCTTTAGCTATTTGTCAGTATCATCTTTACTTGCTAAATGGAGGAGATTTTTATTTTGGAGTAACAATCATTTTAATTATTGATGCTGTTGCCCTTAAGTTCTATTCTTTGGCAAGAGTAGTGTGTCAGAGCATTTATTTTGTACATACCTATCATATGCTCTCTGGTTAAAAAGTTAATTTACTTCCAGGGCGCCGGAACTTCTTATGGGAGCCAAACAATACTCTACAGCTATTGATATGTGGTCCCTTGGATGTATTATGGCTGAACTGTTATCAAAAGAGCCATTGTTCAATGGGAAAACAGAGTTTGATCAGCTCGACAAGGTAGATATGTCAGTATGTTAATTTAGCTTGATTAATCATTACTCGTGGGCTTGTCAACGGTTTAATTGAGTCTTCTTTTATCTGGCCTGATTAGTTTCTTTCTGGATGTTCATATCATACAGATTTTCAGAATCCTTGGCACACCAAATGAGACAATTTGGCCTGGCTTTTCCAAACTTCCTGGGGTCAAGGTGAACTTCGTCAAGCATCAGTAAGTATTTTATACCGTATACTCAATTTTACCGTAGTTGACCTAAAAATTTATGTTTCTTCTTTTTGCCACTGTTTTCCCAGGCTTCCAGCTTTGGGTGATTCTGGTCTGGCTTTCTGGCCTTCATTGGTGACAGTTCTTTTATACTAATTAAAAATGCCATGTTTCTACTAACTAGTGAAGTATTCCTTTCAGGTACAACCTATTGCGTAGGAAATTTCCAGCTACATCTTTTACTGGGTCACCAGTACTTTCTGATGCTGGATTTGACCTGTTGAACAAGCTTCTAACTTATGACCCTGATAAGGTATTTCATACCTATAAAAATACCCATCCAAATCTTTAGATAATTGAATGTCCTTTCTCAACAATTGCTAACTTTCTGTTGGGTAACTTTGCAGCGGATAACTGCTGAAGAAGCTCTGAACCATGAATGGTTTCGTGAAGTTCCACTTCCCAAGTCAAAGGAGTTCATGCCTACTTTTCCGGCTCAACATGCACGAGACAGGTATAGGTGTCCTGTCAGTATGAGTTTCATGTAAATTCTGTGAGTTGTTTATGTTAAATTTGTTTGTTTTGATGGATTTTCAGGCGTATGCGTAGAGTAATAAAGAGTCCTGATCCATTGGAAGAGCAGCGGCGGAAGGAGTTGCAACAAGGAGAACTTGGCACTGGTGGTTTGTTTGGCCAATAACTTCTGTGTTTTTGTTCTTTGGTATTTTGTAATATCTCAGACGTACATGGTTAAGGTGAGAGCTATGGATTGGAAGGAAGTTGCAAACATGGTTTGTGAGACGATTGCTCGTGCTGTTCTTTAGCAAGCACACCTGATGAATTACGTGGACACGATTCTTGTCTTTGCACATGTGAATTGCATATGGTGCAGGTTGACTCGTCTTCTTGGCCTCTGCTGTCCTAGGGCAATCCGTCTTTGGTACTGCTTTCTAGCAAGGTGTGGCATAAGGCACTTCCAGTATTGGACTGTTTCAGTTTGAACTCGTGTATGTAACATATTTTATAATTGGTCACTGTAAACAATTTTCTTAAAATTGTTTAAATACCAGAACAGTACGGTTTACTTTGAAACCCTTGGTGCTATCAATTTTAATTCTCATATTGTGTTTGCAAGAGATGGTGATGTAAAGCGGGGAGGGGGCAATTTTAGCCTTTCATGTCGAAGAATTTGACAGAAAGAATTGCACTCTGAAGGTAATCAACAAATCTGAATACATGGATCTAGTGAAGAATCGGGAATTTGCTGTCTACATTGAACTGCTATGCCATTAGATCTTGCCTGGGGACTTTAGTTCTTTAGGCGACAAATGCTTTTTGCTGATTTTTTGTTTTTTTATTGACCATATGGTCATGCGATATCTGAATACTCTGGAGCAGCAATATGTTCAATTGTTATGCAAAAATGCTGGTCAGCTCCATGTGGTTTTTGTTTATTGATCTTTCATGTATTTGATGTCAACCATAGGCATAGCATTTGGAAATGGAGCCTTAATCAATGCATTAATCCTGATAGATTTTTTTCTTTTTTGCTATACAATAAATCTTTTAGAGTTCATATTGATCCGTTCGAAACTTGAATGGTACCCGGAGTGCAAGATGCAGCAGTAACATCTGATGAGATATTTTATTTCAGTGCTTCCAGCTGTTAGTACATTTGTTGCTATTCTTAACGGGTATATCTGTTGAGAACCATATGATTGAGTTACAGTGAAGGCAATTTAGAAGGATAGGTTTATCCGGTTTTGTCATGACTAATCAATGGATCACGACAAGGGCTAATCATTTGTGTTTGTGCAAGAGTGGCATCCCTCTTTTATGTTGAGGACTGTTGTTTAGAATTATTAATTTTTAACTTAACAAAGGTACTATCTTATTTTCATCCATATAATTGCTAAGACAAAAATAAAAAATAAAAAATGAAGCTTGTGCTCCAATCAAATTAACTTTCACTTGAAGTTGATTGCCTGATATTATGTAGTTAGTTAGTTACCATGATATCTCCTTTTTACGCAAGCTAAATGATATTTTATTTGTTTTTAGTTTAGCCATGGTCTTTTATCTCAGCACCATGACCCAAAATTTGTTTTTCAGCTTTAATAGCATAAACAAGATTTGAGCTTTTCGGTGGATTTGAACTTCTCTGACATCCATCTGAAATGTACCTGCAGTACCATAGCAAGCAGGTTGAGGAGCTAATTTGCACAACCTGGCACATATAGAAACCCCATTTGTTTTCCATTCTACTGATGTTAATTTTTGTCTCCTCAAGCTCAAGAGAGGTACACTACACCTATTTGTTACAACTTTAATGTTCTATTTGTTTCTTCACATGTTTTGCTAGATTGGTTTTAGTAATATTCCTGGATGGTCTTCCAGTAAATTATCAGACCTTTGATGCCTGTTTGTCAGATAGATTGTACCTTCTATTGAAATATATACTTTTTAAGCATAATTGACTGGTGAAAGCCTAAATAATGTTACGATACTGCGTTCGCATTTCTTTATTTTTTGTCCTTTTTGTCCCTTTTAAAAGCATTTCGCTTCTAGGCTAGCCAAGTGTAAAGGTATATGTAATGCTATTCATGATGGCCTCCATTGAGGTACCTCATTATGCCTATGTGTATTAAATTGTATCTTTTCGATAAATTTAAGTTCTCATTGTTATATTGATGTTTCTCGTAATAAAATTTTATGCTTGTAATCTCTTCTGCTTTTTTGCAATAATGAAAAAGTATCTAAATTATCGAAAATTATCTAATCTTGTTTTTCATCTTCCATCATTATACATATCATATTTTTGACAAATCAAGTTGCATGGATGTCAAGCTTTTGGGCAATGGTAATAGAGCTGCTAATCCCTTGATTTATGACATTGTAATTAGACTTGTCAGTTTATTACGCATTCCTGATTTGACTCCTATTATGCATTTTGTTGGATGACCATCCTTTAGGTTTTATGGATATGAAACTGATCCCGCCTACCAATATTGTAGGCATAGTCTCATGGATCATAATGGTGATTACTAGGTCTAATGACCATAGTAAAGTTACAGAATCAGCTACTTGAGTCATGGGTGTTGGTGCTAAGCTCTGAGGTAAGGATTTGATGTTTAGTGATCCAGAACCTGATAAGGATGTTTTATGTTGATCGGAAGAGTGGTTGCTTGTAGGGAATTGTAGTTGGGAATAATTTTTTCTGTTTTCTGATCTTTGTCTACCTTGACTGTCAATATGACTCAATAGGATCTCTACTTTTAAGAATTTTGACTACCTTACCATTTGATACCATGGTCTCGTTTTAGGAAGATTGCTGTTGTTCCCTTTTCTGATTTGGTGTAAAGTTCTATTATTGAAGATTTCAAGGCGAGTGATGTTAAAGAAGTCTTGACACAAAAATGCTGTGTCTGGGTTTGTTATAATTTGGGCCTTCTTCTCCTTGATGATGTGTACACACAAGGGCACAAAGTTTGATTGAATCTACAATTTGAAACTTGTTGGGGAATATTTACTGGATGACGCAAGGATTGGTTAATGGATTTGATCATATATGCATTATCTTTAGGTACTACTGTAAATAAAAAGTAGGTTTTCAATGCAAGTTCTAAACATCTGTCCATGGCACCAGTCTTGTGTACTTATTAATATCATAGTAATTGATGATTTAGAACCTGGCCATAATCACTGATTTGTGATTCATTTATAGGTTTGAGACGATTCTTTTTCCTGTATTCTTTTAGATAGCAACACTGCAATGTACATAAGAGCTGCTGTAATACACAATGATATGTTTTTATACTACTGATCAATTTGTGGATTTCTTTCTTGGATCAACACCCTTGCATCATGGTGTTGCAAAACAATGCTATCGATGTTGAGAACTTGTGGAGGCTAGAGAAAGTAATCTGAACTTCGAGAGAAGCTTTTGCGCTGCGGCAATAAAGAACCAGCCAAAATTGTAGGGCAGACCCCAGCTCAGCAAGGGGAGAGATTTAAATCAGAAGTGGCCTAAAAAAGAGCAGGAGATGGTCCATCATAATGTATATATAAATTTTATTTTTCTCCTTTTAAAGCAACAGTCTGTTATAGCTCTTCAAGCCTGACGAATGGGTGGTAAAGAATCGTGACTTCTAGTTTAATGGTCGAATTTCTATTTATTTCAAGCGGAAATATAATGATGGATAGGATTTCTTCCAATCCCCACAACGCATCTTCCATCTACGTTATGATCAAATGGCTACAATACCTTTTCCGAAATTATTGTCTAATGGTAATCACAGTACTTGATTACGGCACAGACCGAAAATGCTATTGAAAGATTACCAAGACAAGATGGATTGTCAAGAATGTAGAAGGAGATATGATGGGTAATTTGTAAGATCATGTCTGGATCATACAAGGATTATATTTGGAGAAGGCAGGTGATATTTATATTAAATTGAAATGACATTTCTATTTTCATATTGCCATCTCAAGGGAATGGTGATTCACACCTCCGCATGTTTTAGAACGTAAAAAATGAAGAGTTGAGATGTTTTCGGAATTGGCCTGCAAAATAACACAAGCCTAAGGCAACGCTGGAATATCACCATAAAGGGTAAATAAGTATTTGTTGTGTTAATGAATTTTACCTTTTAAAGATGTAGCCATTACTCTTGGATGTATTTGATAAGATACGATTAATCAAAGCCCATCTCTAAATTTTTACCTTGAATCTGATTAATAGCAATTTTAGTGCGAATTAGGCAATGCTTATGTGTCAATTTAGGAGTATTTATTTATACCTTGACAGAACAGAACTTTATACTGATTTCCCACAAATCCATTCCACAGATGAAGTTGATGTACCGATAATTGGGGGTTGCATGCTCTGACTGGAATAACAACTCAATCTACACAATCTTTAACAGAGAAAAGCCTCTCAGATAGAGATGCTGTTCGGAATACCTCGACCTGTGACCCCAGGAGCAGAAGAGGGTAAAAGCAGTTCATAAGGAGGGACACCGGCACCGTTTCGACTTTTCAGCTTTATATTCTTATTTCTTTGATGGATAATTAGCTCAATCTCTTCTAACTTGGTGGAGAATCTTTGAAATAGTTCTTGAACTTCAGGATCATTAAATGAAAGTCTGTGAATATCGTGCAACTGGTTTATGTACTCTTCGTCTGCAGAATGGGTCGACAAGGTGTCTTGAACGGCCATAACTTTAGTTGCTTGGAGTTGAGTAGGCAAAGAGGTCAAAAAAGTATACTCGGGGTTGAGAAGAAACTTATCATATTCGGGATCACCTTCCTGAGGGATTAATTTCCGCATGAGGGTAGGACGGTTGGGTGGATACCCTCCAAATGGATATTGTCCAAAGTTTATAGCAGCATGTTGACCAGAAGCAACCCAAATCATCGTCGTAAGTATGCCCGATAAGTCCTCTTTAGTCGCAAGGTTAGGCCACCACGGCTCGTTTCTTTTGTCGTAGTGTCCCTTGTTCTTGATCTCATCCCACCAAGATTGGAGCTCGACATCAAACTTAATGGAATTAGGCTGAGAATAGTAGTGGTCGACGTAGGATGATACTAATTCTTTTATGGCCGACCATATGAGAAGACCATCTGCTGCGTAAGGGTAGTCTTCGATCACAAGTTTCACACCACCGGGCATTGATGGATCCTC
Source organism: Fraxinus excelsior (assembly GCA_019097785.1). NCBI lineage: Eukaryota > Viridiplantae > Streptophyta > Magnoliopsida > Lamiales > Oleaceae > Fraxinus > Fraxinus excelsior. Next base: position 395,289 of record CM032643.1, on the reverse strand, counting down.
AACCGCCATACCCCTGCAAAGCTCATCGAAAGTAGAATGAAGGAACAATCAGAGGAAAGCCAGACAGTGTCATATATATTCTTCCTTGCAGCTTTAATCTAACAGAAAATGGTGCCCCGGGGTTTTCTTTTATATAACGTAGAGAACTAGGGCGACGTAATACCAAAATATGAATGCCCGTCCAGAAATATCGCCACATGCTATAGTAGGGGGAGAATTATAATTAGGCTTTTCAGGGGCAGAAGCATTTTGGTACACCAAGATTGAAATTCAAGTAGAATGATTTAGGTTCACGAGATACTTTACCTTCGAATCAAATCTGCTGGCAATGCTTCCATATCAAATCTCCACGTGCTCTTGTAGGCTGCAGAACTTATTTCCATAGCATACTTACCTGGGCTGAAACACGCTTCAATAATTCCACCCCCGTTTATTAAACTTTGTCTTGCAAGGGCATTGATTTCCATAGTATAGCGCATATGGGGATGAAGCAGTTTATGTACAGGGTGCATTGAGCTAAGCTGTCTATGGGTAGCAATTATATAAGGTTCCATACTGGCATGAGTTCTCAACCTGAATTTGCACATTTCAAGATATTAGAGAAGCGCACGTCTTCTTTTACAAAAACCAGCAAAAAGCTTTAAAGAACATAAATATGTGAATGCAAATTTCTCCATTAGTTCAACTCCACATTAAAAAAGTGTTATGGGTTGAATCTTAATCCCCAACTCTGAGAGCAGTGATATACAAAATGAATCAGAAACAGTCAAGCAAACACAAAGATTCATAGTGGTTCAGCGTTGAGAGCTACATTCACTTGCATCTGAGAATTTCTCTAAGGAGAATATTTTCACATACCTCTCTATCTTGTCCACGCACCCCACCCCCGCTCTTAAAATCCTTTATATGTGGCAGGAATATAGGTTGATTCACAGTCAATAGGAAAAGTGTACAGTTCGATTAGGCTCCCTTGGTCCAATAAAAATGATTGCCATGTTGCTCAAATAACAAGCAAACATTCCAAAAACAGATATTACAAAGGATAATTTCAGCCATACCAGTGGTTCACAAGTTGATGGACGCCTGCATCATTGGAGGAAACGTGCGCTTTAGCTAGCTTCCAAATCCAGTAAGTTGTAGCATGATGCCCATGAGTAAAGATACGCTTGTTGCTTGGTGACGAAGGTGTAGGAGGAAGTGAAAGTTCAATGACAATTGGACTGAGAATACCAGTATTTGTATAATACAATACTGTTCTGGATGCATAAGCTTTTCGTCCAGGCAAGGAGTTCATTTTCTCCATAAATGGCAAAAGCATGTCATGATAGTCAAGTATAAACAACCTTTTGTCCTTTATAGCCTGTATAGAATGGGAAATCAGAGGTGAAATTTATGATCCTAAACATTTAAAAGAGAGAAAAAAAAACATTTAAAAGATAGAAAAAAACAAAACATATTTGACTTTTATTTTCCGTGAGAGAGAGCACCAAGGAATCAGAAGGTTGTTCTCTGAACGTGATTACCTGTTCAACAGTCGTCCCATTCAGTTCTTTTTCCAATATTTCCCTGGTGATTGCGGACTCTGGAGGGCCATAAATTGCAGGATCTAGTGTACTTAAAATTGGAAGTTCCTGAAAACAATTATGGGGCGCATTTACTATGGCAGCAATCCTTGGAAAATAAAAATAAAATGCACCGTATCAGATATCAACCAACTCAAAATTTTACCTCCAACAGTTGAATGTTAACCGGGTTAACCCCGGCTAATATTTGCCTTGCAAACTCATTATCCCTTAGCCACGCAAATCTGTCCCCTGCAATGAAAGGTTGAAAAAATTATGAATATGATGGGATCTAATACTTAAAGCCTGGAATATGAAGAACTAGTAAAAATAGCAGCTAAATTCTATAGTGGTCATAATAAAGAGGGACAAAGGCCTTAAAAGCCTCAAATAAGGTTGTTAATGCAGTTAGGGGCAAAACAAGGTAAAAATGGGGTGTGCTTACGCTTTATAATGGCTGGTATATCATACTTCAGCAACTTATCGCCAACCGTCAACACTTGTTTCATCACATTAGTCAGTAATTGAATCTTTTTTTCTTTTTGCTCTTCCTCTGTTAAGAGTACACCATCATTATATAGCTTCTCTATGTCGGAGAAGTTGGTAAAGGGTATGTCCGAACTTGACAATTTAGCCGCGATCAATGGTATCAGGTTGTGCAATGCAGCCTTCAATCTTCCCGCGGAAAAAGTGTTCTGCTTAATTTCCTCAAAAGTTTCATCTCGAGGAACATAAACCGGATGGGGTTTCTCCACTCTAGTTTCAGTGAAGGGATCTGATTGAGATTTCAGGAAGAAAATTGTGAATATATTGATGAAACTTGGCAAACAGATAAAAACATAAAGAAATGAAGCAATGCAGCATTGTGAATTGTGAATACCTTTCTTAGTATAAGGTCGACCAGTTCGGCAGCGCCTTGGGTAAGGCCACTCTTCGTTACCTAACACAGGTCGGACAGTATCTTCACCCTTTTCCGGATTACCCAAATCATTATAAACATCGTAATCATAGATTCTTTCATGCAGCTTCCTCTCTCCTTTTCCATTACTGCGTAGACTCAACAAGTCTTCTCGTCGAAGATCTTTAATGCCAGGTGGCGTTTGAGAGGGTAAATATGCCTGTCAAAAGAATGAGGGCATTTGATCAACTGCCATCATTTAGTTAAGTAGCACACTTCGATTATATTCGTCTCACCTGGTTTTTGAATATAATTCTACTTTCCGGATTATCTTTCCTCGAATGAATCCAAGTATCAGCCCGAAAGAAACTAGGACCTTCACTAAATCCATGTACTACAATCTCCACTAAGAAGAACTCTTTGTCGTGGAAATTGGTAATAAGGATTGCTCCTGGACGTCCAAAATCTCGTGGTACTGTGAAATCAGCACCATACTCTACAACATATGGATCATTTGATGGTTTTGGCAACCATCCCCTCACAAAAGAATCGGCATTTTTTCCCGACTTAGTACCTGTCAGACGAAACAAACTTCAAGGATTATTGCACCAGGAACTTCATCCTTGAACTGCATTAGAAAAAATGGATCTTTCGAGCTCATTGATCATTGCTAACTAGCCATCTAAATTACCATGAAGTAACAAAAATCGCCCGCGTGCGAAAATACTATGATACGGCCAAGATTACTCACTGCAGAAAAAACCCACCAGAGTTTAAAATGCCACAAATGGATACTAACTTTTCCTTGAGATAGATATTATAGACCATCTAATGCCAAATTTATGTCCTTTTGCACCTAAGATCAAGCTTAATAGATGCTACATGAATAAAAAGAACAACATATTCATTAATATATTTCTGTAGTATAGGGAGCCCTAATACTTCGTCTCGTGTTCGTGCTCAACGTGAAAAGGTCTCGTGAAGTGGAATAGCCCTAGTCCAAGTCCAAGCGTTGATTCTTGCAAGCTTAAGACAGTTGAGGAGGAAAAGGACAGCAGGCTTAAATACGAAGTCAAACCTGTAGGCTAAAACACCACAAATTGAACTTTTTCGAAGAAACTTCGATTAAACCAAAAGAAGAAAATAAATCATACACACACATAAATTTCTATAAACTAAAATGAAAATCTTGAAATTTTACAAATTTAACTAAGAAACCGAGGAAATTGAAAACTGACCAGGATCAATTTCTTCACTGACGAGCTGAATCAAGATTCCTTGGCCAATCCCATTGATAAATGACTCCCACTGATCTTCAATCTTCTCAGTCAGCCTTTCCTTCATCTTTTTCCTGATAGTAATCACTGCTTTTACATTTATGCTTCCACTTTTAGAAGAAGAAGCCAAGGCCCCATTATCCTCTTCAGGTTTCTCCACCACATCCGCTGCACTGGTCTTGTTATCGCCACCGCTGACCACTGCCCTTATAGGGACCCTTAGCCTGAACCCGGGAAAAGGGGTGGTTTTTCTGGTGAGTCTGTGATGTTTTCCGGCGAAGTAGTTGACCTCCGATTGCCGGTGAGTAAAGGGTCTTGGCTGAGATGTAAGCATCTTCTTGAAACTGAACCGGAGTCAGAATCAGCTGGTGAATACTGCAAGTGGAAGATTATATGAACATGAAATTATGGACAAATGAGTGAGCTGAATTATTACTAGGATACTAAATTGGAGAGAAGAAACAGCCCCGTCATCACAATTGTACGTATTGATGAAGACAAACAAGTGCAAGATTTCCTTTCAGATTTTTTTAATGCAAGTTAAGTTAAATAATCAAGTTCTTCATCACTGTCAAAAAGTTAATTCATGTTTTTCTCTTTCAATAAGGACCACAAAAAAATAGTCCATTTCCGTGCCACCTTTTCTACCAATTTTCGAGTAGATTAAGACTCGATCAATGGCACTTGTTATTATTGGAAGATTTTTCTTCTAAGAATTTATATATAATGAGTGGTTGAAAATTATCTTATTCTTTGTCACGGACAACAATTTAAGTAGAGCTTATTCTATTATACCAACCAATAGACAATAGTTGAATGGTACAAAAAAAAAAGACTAATTCCGAATGAAACTTAAATTTTGAGAAAGAATTTCTATGATCGAACAATAACCGAAACCTGCCTAAAATCATTGGAAAAATTCTGGAAAAAACGAATTTAATGTAAATTGATCTTAATCAGTTTATTGTTAAACAGTGGGCATTAAAGAAGATGAAGATATTACTGTTATGATTACACTAGAGGGTACCTACCATAATTTTTAAACTTCCCACCTTCTTGTCTTAAATTTTTTAATAAGACATTCAAGATCTAGAGAGCTGGCACAATTATGTAGTTCGCCAAATAATTTTCTAGGTGAATTTCAGTGAGGTACAACCACAATGATAAATTAAAATTTATACAACTGGAAGAATTATCCCTAGTCATTTCAATGTGTGTGTTATTAATTTTTTATGAATACGTAATTAAAAAGTTATGTTACGATAGAATATATTATTCTACAAAATAATTTGATTTAATGTGATTATGATTGTTGTAGTCAACTCTTTAAGTCTTTTAACAAAGGGTATGAAAATGTGGTTAGCTTTTATCTTAATTTTCAAGTGATAAACTCCAAGATGAAGAATGTGTGGCTGGAGAATATGAAAATCTCCCACTTCTTCATTGAGGACTCGTTTGCCACATGGTTTTTGGCATCTGAGAATGACCGAAAATATCACAAAAGAAACAACCAAAAAATTCAGTGGACCACCATTAGATTTAAAATTATTAGATATGACTTTCATTTTCTGGTTGGATTGACTATTGAGAGAAACCATGGGTCGACTCAAGCTCAATTTTTTTCGCTAGTTTGGATTCGTTCGTTTTTTAATTTATTTCTTTAAACGAACCAATTTGTGGACTCGAATCAGCCTATGAGTCCCACGAACGAAGGCCAAGTCAAGACTACTTTTTGCACACGAACTGAGTCGGCTCATCTTGTCTCATTGTCACCCTTCCTCTCTGTTTGTTAAAGAATAAAAGTCGCAATGATCAAATATAAAAATATTACTAACATGTGAATGCTTAAATTGCTCATTTCAATTCTTATTAAAATTGACGTTTTAAGAATCAAATATTTATATTTTATATGATAAGACAAGTAAGATTGGTATGTGTTTTTAACTCTTTTTATTTTTTTAAATTATCTTTCCTTGTCAACGATGGAGGTGCTGAATTATTTGCACCAACCTGACACGTAATCAAATATTATATACCGCTCCAATTTAAATGATAAAAGGAAATCGTTCACACAACAATAAAATTATTTCATTTATATCAGTATCTCAGAGCCCGTTTGTTTTGGATGAAAATCTAATTTTATTCTAAATTAAAGTAAAAAAAATCAATATTAATCACATCTTTCATGGTTCCAAAATTATTCAACCACACATTTCAAAAGTTTTTATCACAATCTACTAAAAATTTAATTTCAATCCCCACCACACACGCGAAAACGACGGCGTGTAATGGATAGATAAGATCGAAGTAGGAATGTGTCAAGACTCAAAATGTGCAATAATGTGCCTATACACGCTTTCTGACATCCTATGTAGCTTCCACCACCTTGTTGAGTCAACTCGTCTTTTTTTACTCCACTATACGAGCCTGCTATTAAAATGCAACCAAGAGGAGTTGCGCGTGGAAACAAGAACTAAACTATAAATCTTTTTCCGACCATCGGCTCGATTTAAAGCAATTAGATTCTTAATAATAACAACGTACAAGGTTGTATTGTCACAGTGAGAAAGCAGTTCGATGTGATACAAGCCTGTAATTTGCAGAGTCTTCATGCATGTGCGGCGCTGAGCTCTTGGGTTGTGGTACTTCCAGGCTTCCCAAATGCTGCAAACACGGGCCACGTTATCACCCTAACAACTTGCCCATCCTGGTCAATTGTGAAGGAATTCGGAACAGTTTCATTTTGTAGAACGAGATAGAATCAATGAAACAACCAATTTGACAAATAATGCTATTTCTTGGCTTTACGAGCAAGAAAACGCTCCCGAGCAGCTAGTATCCTCTCGTTGTGATCATCAGAAGGCTGCGTGGCAAGTGAATCTTCATTTGGCAAGTTTGAGTTTTCTACTTGAGTCTGTTCACGAGACTGACTGGTTCCACCACTGCTTCACACAAAAAACAAGACCCAAGCTCAATAGAACACGAGAAAAGAACAAACCAAAATTGAGGAAAATCATTAACTATGGTCATCAATTTCCGAGACAATTGTTCTTACCCGAGTTTACTGACATTTAAATTATCAAGTTTTGATAGGATTGGCATGACCCATGCCATCTCAACGGCGCATACATTGCACATATATGGCCGTGAAGTAGCAATAAGTTCATGATATACAACATAATTTGGGAGCATTCCATCTTCATCTGGTTTCAATACTGACGATGGATGGACCTAAAAAGCATTCATCATGTGAGTATATTAGAAGAACAAGTAAATTAATTTTGCAAAAGGAGCATAAGAAAAGCAATTTACAATATTTGAGTTTTACAAGTATATACTTATATGTATTACTGTTTAAAAATCATCGCAAGTTTGTGTTAGATATAGTTTTCCAGCCTCTATAATACTGAAATGATCATATCATAAAATAAACAAACAAAAAAGTAGCAAGGTAAAAGTAGGAGAAATTCAATTATTGATAATTATCTACCTGAACTACTTGTGATTTAAAACCCAGAGTTCGATAGCCATTATGGCGAATCATTCGCTCTGCAAGCTGATTTGCATACCCTGAACACAGAGCTTTTCTCAAAGCCCTATAATCCTGGCCTTCTTTCCATCTCTTACTTGTTTTGACATCCAGAGATCCTAATACATGGCTCATATTAGGATAGAGGATTAACCAGAACAGTAAAAATTGTGAGTGAGAATTTAAAATGTGAACTTGAAGCTGGTAGAAAATAGTAAAAAAATTTGGATGGAAAATTAGAAAAAGAACTGCTCAACAATATTCACATGAAATACTAACCTTTAGCAATCTTTTGCATTATTTGAGACAACTGTTTCCTGACATCTTTGACAAACATCATCCCCCGCACCTACAATCAGCAAGTCCAACAATGAATACAATTTCTCAAAATCATTACATGACAACCAAATATAATGCGAGAATCTAAGGGCCCATTTGATAGAGAATATTTGGGAATAGATTTTGTGAAAAGTGATTTTTTGGAGAATGATGGAAAAATTAGGTAAAGATTATGGATTCTCAAGTGCAAAATTATTTTATTAGGAGAATATATGGTTGAAAATGAATTTCGAGAAAAATGAGTTTTACAGAATGTGTACCAAAGAGGGGCTAAGAGTCGTTAACTTTTTCCTTTTAAGGGTACATCAATTATTATGCACGTTCATTTTGGGACCATTTCTATACAATGATTTCACACTTTGCTCAAGATTGATAAAAACATAACTTTTATCACTTTTAATAACTAGTCTCAGAAAAGTATTCTATGGTTAGATGATATCGAAAATGAAGTTTGAAAATATCCTAATTATGTAACCTTGAAATATACCTGCAAATAGTTATCTTTGCACCAATCTATATTGTAGTCAGTTTGATGCCAGATCTCATAGATTTGCAGCAATTGGATGTGGTCACCCCAGCCAGAACCATCAGGAAGGTCTGATGACGGAGGGTTCTTCCTCTTCTTGTCGGTGCTCTTGCTACAAGACAAAAGAGGCTATCATGATCTTGATGAAAAAGTTGTTGACTTACAAAGGATCATTAATTTACTATAAATGGTCAACAATTTCGGAGCAACAAAAGCCCAGTGGAGAAGGGATTCAAAATGAGCTAATAAGTAATCTTGGATCCTGATAATCTGTTAACAAAGGTAATGAAGTTACAGAGTTTTCATTTTAAGGGAATAATGGATGTGGTATTCACAAGTCAATGATAGTTACTCGGTAGCACCAAGTTGAAACTCAATCAACATTGTGAAATATCCCAAATGAAAATTTTCAGATAATGATTTAACTCAATCTGACATTGGTATTGTTAATTTTTCTGATTTAACATAAGAAGACTTTTAAGTGAAAATGGTCACATTAGAAACTGCATTTCTTCCTTCCTGAAAACAAAATGAGCTGCATACTCTACATTGCACACACTAGATACGCTTGTTGGTTGGTTGCACTATAACATAAATGAAATAAGAGAAATGAAAGCAATACTCATGACTATACAGATATATACATGCTAATGGAAAAATAAAAGCAAATGCTTAAAATCTACCTTCGACCTGAAAGCAATGTAGTTTCTGCAGACAACATAGCAGCAACTGTCAAAGCTTGAGATAAGCAGCCACACTCATTTGCCTCTAATAAGGTCCTAGAAAGCGAAGGTTCCAGTGGAAGTTCTGCAAAAGGGACAACACTTTCAGCTTCTTAAGGAAGGAATCTTCCCCTTTCCCGGTCATTTCTGTTCCTGTTGATGCTATACTGAATGTGTGGGTGCAGTTTGTGCATTCGTGTGGAAGTTGACTTAATTTCTTAATTTTTTGTATTTCTTATTTCAAGATTCCTTGTTGGGGGAAAGGACGCTGACTCTACTGTTACAATTCAGAGGATAATCTATTACCAGCCATGATTCGTCCAAGACTTGTAACTGAACCATCAACATTAATAGCGTCAATAAGATACAACTGCTTCAAAGCATCTTCTAATGACTCAGCTGTAGAGAAGGCAATTCAGGCTTCCAATTCAACATGGAGACTATAATCCTAAAAGGAATATAGGAACATTGAATAAAAGGCAGAAAAAGAAATGCTTCCTTACAGGAAGGAGGGTCGAGAAAATCAAATTTAAGAATATTGATGTCTGGGAGGTTCAACGATTTTAAGTATAGGACACTTCCAGCAAGAGAAGATCTCTGTATTTCAGGGATTGTCACATCCAAGAAATCATCCTCATAAACCATAGAAGGGTACAAACGGTAACACCTCCCAGGACGTGTTCTTCCAGCTCTTCCTGCTCGCTGATTAGCCTGTACCCTGAAATAATTAAGAGATTTTATAAGAACAGTTATAAGTAACACGCACAGAAGACAGACACAGTTTATCAATCAGTGGTACTACTTTTAAAGAAAAAAACTTGTCATATGGGGGTGACAAAGTAGCTATCACATCATCAACATATAATAATGTCCTGATTAAGGGTACAAGTCCTGTCTTCATTTGGCATGTTTGGAGGGATGGAGTGGGAGAAAGGGAATGGATTCATATTGTTCACTTGGATGGACACGTCATTTCCTCTGAGTTGTATTGGAGGGCAAGAGGAAGGATGGTTTTTCCACTTACGCCCAAACCATTCACGCGTTCTATTTTCGGGGTGACGCGTTCTTATTTGATTCCTTTTCTAACACCTTCCAAGTTGGGATGACTAAAAACAGGCATCAGGAAAATTCCAAACTGGTCACAATGGAGTAGCCTTACGCTAAATGCAAACGGGGATTAGACCAACATGAATCTCAAAAGCTGCTATATACTAAAAGCTTGTTTGTAAATGGCTTCAATTATAACTAAGTGAAACGAGTGATCGATAAGTGGATAATAGTCGTGGGTCCCTTGAAATTTGTGGATAAAAAAGTGGCAAGAGTATTTATAAGCACGGGCCAAACATAGCTAAGAATCTTGACGATTAACTTAAAACTAGGACACCAGGGCAGGATTCCAAATTAATTAAAAAAAAATTCTACCGTGGAATAACTGTAACTAATGCTCTTAAACATAGAATAAACAATGCACCTTCCTAGTATCCAGCCAGGCTCGAGAAGGCAATGTACTGAGCAACCATGAACTTGAAGTCGTAAACATTAATTACAATGTGATTAACATCATCAAATTGAATATACAAAAAATCCACATACAGATACAAATACAAGCACCACAGGGAAAGTTTTCCCAGTGAATATAAGCAGGATAAAAATTCATACTTGCTAATTTGAACTACGTCAAGGGAGTACATGCCAGTTGATGGGTTGTATTGCCGTTGCTTCACATAACCAGAATCAATTACATACCTGCCAATTGCAGTCAAATTGTATCCATACATTAGTATACTGAAATGGTTATTCAAGCAACAAATTTATTCTTATTTTAGACTTTGGGAAACGGGGTTGTTTTTCAACTATGACACACTTATGAGTCAGATAAAATGATAAATAACTAAATTCAAAAAGAATCAAAATGCAAATGGCTTATTGAAATGATATTTCTGTAAGCATCGAGTCTCTTACACCACACCATCAACAGTCAAAGAAGTCTCAGCAATGTTTGTAGAAACGATAAATCGCCGACAGTTGGGAGGTGGAGGACTGAAAACACGGACCTGCACAATTACCAAAAATGTGAAGCTCAATAGGCAGAATAAAGCTCACAGAATGAATGCAAGTTGTGAACATCTGCTTTAGAGGACTCGTGAATTCAGTTCAGAGAAATGTAAATATAAAATGAAACCTTCACAACCAAAGAATAAAATATGTAACAGACATAATGGATATTTCTTAAAAGAAGGAGAGAGAAAGAATAAAATCAAGAAGAAAGAAAGGCACACAATCACCCATATTTCTGGTGATTCGGGTGTAAAAGTTTAAACTATCAAACAAAAGCGAAGAGCCTTTTGGTCTATTCAAAAATGGTGCACATCTCATTTACACATATTTGAAACTAAAAAGTAATATTAGCATTTAAGATTAACGAGAATTCAGATCTGTATCAACGATGAAGTCAGACAAGATTTACACCACAAAAGATGATATCCTTCAAGGAGGATATGAAGGATATGGACAACTTCGATAATAAACAATTGGACTTCTAATAAGATGATAAAATCTTCAAACAAACCTTAATTATAATTTATAACTCATCATACCTAATGCAAAAGCACAGCACACAAATGCTATGAGTGCATGCCACATAAAATGCAAATGAAATATGCCCGTGCTATGCTACCCAGGAGAGTGATTTCACATAAACTAGAAATGAAAAATAGTATAATATTTCAATACATCAGATCAGGTGGTGTTTCATGTAGAGTAAGTAATATTAGAATACAATGGGATTGTATAGCACAAAAGGCATTTGAAAAGCATCAGAGATTACACAAAACAATTGACATCTAAATAGCAGTAAAAAATCAAAATGCTCTTTTCTGTATGAATAAAGAACAAATAGAAACCACATTTGAAGTAAAGCAAGACTAACCTGCATTTCAGGGGCCAAAGATCCATGAAGAGGAAGGATTATAGCATCCAGACAAGATCCTTCCTCAAGGTTTTGGATTCTCTCTTCCAATTTGGATACCATCTTCCCTATATCATCCTGCAACAAGGTTTGCTCAACTTGTACCATTTCATGAATTATGGTACATGGTAGGATTTAGTAAGAGACACAAACCTGTCCAGTCATAAAAATTAGGACATCACCTTCTGGTTCTCGAGCATGTATATCTGCCAATACAGAAATGTAAGGGCAACCTAAATTAAGAAATCATTCTAGCACTAGAAGAATGTGTTAGCAGAGCAGATGCAAAATAGGTCATCTAAACCTCATTTTGACAAAAAAGGAGTGAAATAAATCGGAATTGTAAACATGCAAATAACATAAACACAAGGGTAGGGTCCAAACGTACCAACGGCCATCTTTAAAGCAGCTTCAATATAACTTTTGGGTCTTTCTGAGCTATGTAATATCTCCACAGGGAATAACTTCCCGGGTACATTGAGGATTGGGCAATTAGAAAAAAACCTTGATACTTTTTCGCCATCAAGAGTAGCCGAAGTAATCAAAACCTTTAAATTGGAGGCACGCAATTTAATCAACCGTTTCATCAGTCCCAGCAATATATCCCTGATCAAAGATACTTCTATAAATTAGAACATTGTACATAAGAATTAATGAAATAAATAGGCAAGATCAGAAACTGAAAACAGCAAGAAATGTGCACGACAAAAAAATCAGCAAAATAGTATTACACAACCAAATCAAACGTTTAGAAAGGCAAAAATAATTTATTTTCCTTGGGCATCCACAAAGGAAATGGAGATTCAAAATATTAATAAACTACCAAATCAGAGAGGGGCTTGAATAATAAAAATCAACGAGAAAGTGCTATTTACGTGTTTAAGCTCCTCTCATGAGCCTCATCCAATATGATGACTGAATATTGATTAAGCTCCGGGTTAGAAAGACTTTCGCGAAGGAGAACTCCATCAGTGAGGTATCTGCACAGCCAACAACCTACCCATTATCACAAGTAAAAGAATGTAAACCATAAACTAACAATTCCAACTTTTATTATTTGAGAAAAAAACGTTACTTAATAAGTGTCTTCTCTGAGGTTCTATCTTCAAATCGTATGGCATAACCCACTTCTTCCCCAAGCCTAACACCAAGCTCCTGCGCGACACGCCTATCCATTACAAAAAGGAAAAAGGATCAGAAACATACATACTTCTGTAAAGGGAAAAAATTCTGAGAAATTTGATCCAAGGGCATAAAAACTCACAAAATTCAAGCTGTCTATGCACACGCACATAAATCATTACACCATGACCGTTATAGACAATACGTAATGCAGTAAAGAATGCAAAAATACCACTCAAGTGATTACATACATCTGATTGTCTTGTTTCTTGCACAAGTGAGTTTGAGTGAGTAGCAGAGTATGTGCTCATATGATAAACTAATTTCAACAACCTATTGCTCAAAAATGCAAAAGAAAAGTCCAAAATTGAGTTCTTGATAATGATTACTGCAGGCCTGCAGGGAGCTCTAATATACAAGCAAATCTCACACGTTCTATATTATATCGCCAATAAACCTTTAACTGTTTTCGCTCTAATCATAACTTATTTTGTGTGCTGAGACAGTGAACGTCTTCATTAATCAATTATCATTATAGCAGTGTCCCCACAGCTTCGGGCACCAGATATTCAGTTACAGATAAGTCAAGACCTCTCCCTTAATCTTAAAAACAATGCTCAACTGAAAGCTTGTTATCTTCAAGCCGACCGAACTAGAATTTCAGTCCACAAGCATCTCCATATCAACTAGCTATTCTAGAAGCCAATGAGAAACAAAATTTCATCTTCCTGAAATACCGATGTACATTCAGCCATAAAGCCTTTAAATTAAGATTTCAATGGAAGTGAATATTACCTAGAGACTGAAACCGCAGCGACACGGCGGGGCTGAGTGACGGCGATTGTTCCGGACTTTGTGAAACCTCTTCGGTGAAGAATTTGAGAAAGCTGAGTGCTTTTTCCTGAACCAGTCTCTCCAATTATTACTACCACTGGGTTATTTTCCACTGTTTCTACGATTTTCTCTTCAAATTGAAGGATAGGAAGGTGCGACATAGATTTATCGATCCTCTTTTCAAATGAATGATAAATTGATAGTAATAATAATCGATTGAATTAGCAAATGAATTGAGGAAATTGGAAGTTTCTGTTAGGGTTTTGGCCAATGCGAATTGAACAAAGAGCGCCTTTATAGAAACGGTATTAATCGTCAAAGAAAAAGGAAAAGTACCAACAGCGACTTTTGATTATTTAATTTAATTTTAATATACTTGTTTTTGAGTGACAATGTATAATAAATTTAAAAAATAAAATCAAGTTTCTAAATTAAAGAAAATTTCACAACGCTGCGCCACATGATGTCTGTGAACACAACAAAAATATTTACCTTATTTTTCTAACAACTTGCTCATGTATTTCTAATCATTGTACAAACTGAGTTTTGATGCTCGAAAAAGTCAACAATATATTGATGGTGACGAGAAATCAATTTATACAATACAAAAAATATATGCCCTGGATCATCAATCTAAATTTGCCGTCACACACCCCTTGCTTTCCTACCAAAAATAGCTTCCCTAGTTACAATTTTTATTCCTCTCACCCACAGCTCGGCTGTTTCGACTCCCCCCTCGCATGCAAAGTGGATTTCCTTGTTCTTTGTAGTTACCACCCGAAACATGCCCGGATCATCAGCATCAAACTTCTTCCTTCGGTTCCATCGGAATGTAGAGCTAGGACCGATCTCGGCTCCCCGACAGATCACATTTCTCTTACTCGATTTTCCCCATCGCAGTATTCCGGTAGCCTCCAACATCTTCAAGACCTTCAGATGAGGAGCTCCCTTGCCTGCCTTTGTATGCTTCTTGACATATGCCCCCCTCAACACGAGTTTTCGAGCGAGCTCATCTAATATAATATGTTCTGCATCATTACCAGCACTGCCTTTTCTGGCCAATGAAAGTGCTGTCTCGTGCCTTGCATTCATAAGATCGCATCTAGCCCCACTTGAAATTAGAAGCTCACACATGCTTCCATCACCTGCCTTCGCTGCCAACATGAGTGGAGTATATCCGTCACAATCAAGAACATCGATGTCACGTTCCTCATTTATTAATGCCCGAGCCAAATCGAGGTCACCAATCGTTGCAGCCCGATGAAGAGCAGAGGATCCACTAGTGTTCTGATTTCCCTTTGAGTAGGCATATTCGGTCAATACCTTTTTGAACGCATCACTATTCTGATTTACTTCGGCTAGACTAATTGCTGTTTCACCGTACTTATTTTGAATTTCCACATCAGCCCCTGCATTGACAAGCAGCCGGAATGCCTCAACATGACCACCTGCTGCAGCAACCATAACAGCTGAAAAAGCATTCTCATCTCTCTGGTTAAGATCAATATCTGGTTGCTTGATAAGTTTCTGCAAGGATGCGATATCATTTGCTTGAGTTGCAAACAGTAGGGAAGAAAAAATTTCGGAGTTGCTGGATTGAGCAATTTTCCCTGTTTGAATCACATCCAAAACTGCTTGCTGGAAGCCAAGTGTCCACAGCATTGTTCCAGCAATCGACCTAGCACACTGACCAGACGTATTAGTCAAACCGAAATCAGCGCCTGCTGAAGTCAGAAGTCTGAGGCACTCCTCCTGCTTATTTCTAGCACAAATCATTAGAGCAGTCTCACCAGATCCAGTTTTTGAATTCAAATTACAGCCGGCTTTTATTAGGAGGCTAAGAATTGTAGATAATCCAAGTCTTGCAGCAAAATGTAACGGGTAGAAATCTGTTTGTTTAATTGTTTCAACTGGTAGTTCTATATCAGCACCGCAACTCAATAGCACGCCGAATGCTCTTGCATTGCCGCATAGGATAGCATGGTGCATGAGCGTCCTCCCCAGATGGGGAATATTAGGAGAGATTTGCTGAAGAAGCATGCGCAAGATAGCACCACTGGCTTCAAAGTACTCCACTGCACACCAAGTGACACGATAGGGCTCAGCCAAGCCAGCGCCTACTCGGAACTCTTCCCCCGTAATTGTGTCCCATGCCCAAGCTCCCAGTCTAACCTTAATGTCTGTTCTGACACCAACCTGATTTTCATGGTCGTAGAACGAAATTTTAAGTTAGATCCCCACTTCTTTGCAACAATCTGCATATATATGATGTCATCTGTTAGTAAATTTGAAGGTCGCTAAACTATTATGATTACCTGCAATAGCAGTTTGACAACAGAGATCTGCCTGCTAACAATAGCAGCAGCAAGTGCATTACAGTCAACGTTGGCATGGAGAGATGGCTTAGAAGATTGCAGCAGCACCCTAGCAGTTGCATTGGCATCCACTCCACTCTGCGACCGATGAGAAGAAAAACTTATCAAAACTGTCTTTGATGTGTAGCTTCCTGTGACAATTTAGAATCCGACATTTTCTCTAGGGTCTGTTTGTTTTGTGGGAATTAAGGTCGGAATTAAAATATCAAACTATAAATCTATAGTATTTGTGTTTTATTTGGTTCTGGGATCTGTTAAATATGGGTGTTTAGTTACTCAGTTCCATTGAGTTCTAAAATCTAAGTATATGATAGATTAAGAATGTGTCTGGTACAGATTTTTATTCACAAAAAATGGCTTTTCTGTCCCGTTATTTTCAAAAGTGGCCAACAATTTTTGACTACATGTGAGTTATGTGGGACCCGCCATCCATTGGTAACGGTCAAAAAAAGACTGAAAATCCAAGCATTCAGCTGAGATTTCAGTTCCTTTGGAACATTTAATGGACTGTTAATTTACTTCAGAGAGACTCCTTGTTTTCAAGATTCATAGATGCCAAAATATAGCCTGCCAAGGATGTGGAGTGTTTTCAAAGTATCTCCTATGTAAAATTAGCAAGTTATAATTTCCTGATGCAGACAAGTTGATCACTGATTTTACCTTTTATTATAGTCTCCCATATTCCACTTGAAATATTGAAACTAATCAAATTATAACAAGCAAATAGAATTTTTGGATAAAGCGGATAACTTGTTTATTCTCTGATTTTATCTGGAAGTAACTTCTAAAAGATGTAAAATATAGGCTGGAATTCAAGTATTACCACCCTTTTATATATGTTAATCAGCAGACCAGACACACACACCGAGTACATAGAATTCACCAAGATTAAAATAAAGTAAGTGTTCCATTGTTGCTGATGAGACCAACTGGGTTCAACACTCAATTCTACTATCAATCAATTACAATGATCTGCCTTACTGTCTTGCTGAACTAGACAAACAGAATGTACAACATTATTAACAAAAAAGGAGGTATCAGCCCAAGGTACCTTTATGAGTGTTTCGACAAAATCAACGAACCCTCTACTGGATGCGGTCACAAGGGCATTAACTGCAACATGAGAGCGGACCATTGCAGAGCCCATGAGAAGCTCAGCAGCTCTGGCCCGTCCCAGGTAACATGCTTCCAACAAAGACTCCTCACATGCAGCCTGACCTGCCCCGGCATTCAGCAGCATCTCCAACACCTCAATGTGGCCTTCCCTCACGGCTGCTGTTGTCGCATACCCTCGGAACAGTTTCTGGTTCACATTGGCTCCAACATCCTATGCTCAGAAAAATGACAACATAAAAGATTATCCCAAATATAGCACAAAAAGGTGGACTAAACCAGGTAAAGCCATACTGTTTATTCTGATTTCCCCATAAATCAAAATTTAAAATTCATAGGTAATTTAAATTGTAGGCCTTACTGGTCCCAAACAAAGACAATATAGAATGATTAATTAATTAATTAATTAATAATTGCTTTCCAATTCGAAAGTAATCAACAGCTGCAGTTGCACATAATTCAACTTTAAAAGAAATCCACGACTTGGTAAATTACTATCAATCAACAACGCTCCATCGGATTCAAAATTTGAAATCTTCCACCAATAAATACCCATAAAATCGCAAATATCCGAAACTAAAACTAAAATATCGAAATTCTAATGGACTGTGTCGCATATTTTAACCAAAATATTGAACAGAATTTTAGTAACAATGCACGGTTTTGTTATTTTGTAAAATTCAGAATTGATGGAAAATGCTTAGGATCAGTTAGGAAGACTGACCAATAATTTTTTGACGAGCGTTAAATTTCCGTTACGAGCAGCGAGGAAAAGAGCGGTTACGTCAGTCTTAAACTCCTCAAACTCAACACGAACCTCACTGGCATTCTCGCCGTTCAATACAAGCTCTGTTTTTCTGGACTTTAAGCACACTGTTCCGATGAAATTAACGTCCACAAATAAATTCGAAATGAGGTCCAAAGCTAACTCAATATGATCAGCATGAGCGGCGTCTACGAGTTGCTGAGAGATCAACTCGGCTTCGTAGGCGGATCTCAATCTCACCGGAAATACTCGTTTTTCGGCTAGGAAACTGCCGCCAGTAGTGGTTGTCGTGGTGAAGACTGCCATGTTTCTTCTCATTTTATATAAAACAACGTCGAACTAAGCTTTGCATGTAGACTGTGTGTTTGTGTATATGCAAAATTTGCAGAGAAAGAATCGTGGGGAAAATCGAAAGTTTATTGAGTGCGATCTGTATACAATATTTGTTTTTGACTGGTTCTTTTGAAAAAAAATTAATTAATAGATAATAAATGTATTAATTATTGGCTAAATAGGGGACCCATCTCTTAATGTTTCATTTCTAATTTTTGAAATTTACTTAATTCAAAATAATTCCTAGCCAATTAACGAGCTAAGATCTAAAATATTATATATTCTAATGGCCGGATTTGGCCTGCAAATTTGTTATTCTTCCAATGTGACAAGGGGCAGTGACAAAGAATAGTAAAATTACGGTTAAAAACGAGGGATGCAACAAAATTTGCACACAATTCCAATGCTTACACATGAGATTGATTCTTGAATAAGTGCATCAAAGCTTACTTGTGAAGATGAAGACACTATATTTTTAATATGTTGTGCAGTATATAACGAGCAAAATATGTTGTTATTCAATTTAGACCATGTTTGGTACGGATTAAAATAAAATTTTAGTTTAAATCAAAGTCAAACAATCAATATTAAGCACATCTTTCATGGGTCTCATAGCTTTTCAACCATACATTTCACAAACTTTTATCACAATCTATTAAAAATCTAATTTTAATCTCTACCAAACACCCTCTTACTGTACTCGACATGTCATATGCAGTGCAATTACTTTTCAAATATCTCGTGACTAGTTAGCGCAAATTGTCCTTATTCTATGGTCATGTTGCAATCTCAAGGCCTATCATTTGGATTCTGACATTTAAGGACCATATGCACATTTTCTTGCAAAAGTGACCCTACCGTCAACTTCTGATCGAACCTCTGAAATCATTCACTACCACATGTAGAGTTAATTAAACAACTGCTTGTTAAGCTCATCCTCATATTACAAAAAAAAAAATAATAATAATAAATAAATTACTCATTACTTACTCGTCAATTCAATTGTTATTCATACATTCGTTACTCCCATTTAACAAAAAAATGTCACGAGCTCAGTAGAAATTGGACATGGCAACTTGACAATGTTAAACTTTCGAATTAATTAAATGAATATTCATTAAACTTATCCCTTATACAAAGAAGATGTGATGTGTTGAGGTGTTAACATATATTGAAGTTGGCAAATCTGAAGCATCGAATCTCAACTCAAACAAAAACCAATAAAAACTTAACATAAATTCCGTCCTCGTACGAAACAAAGACTCTTTGTGTAACACAATATTTATTTTTTGTGAGCAAATGCCAAAGGGATAATTACAGCAGTGGTACCAAACCTTTCATTAAGTAACAGACTTTGTTCAAATCTTTCATTTGTGCCACCTATGATACCAAACATTTCATAATGTTGTAGTTGAAATTCAAATAGATGGTTTCTATTAGTTAGACCATTAGTTGACCAAATAATTGACATTGACAATAATTTTTACTAATTTTAAAATGTTAAAATGATAACTTTACATTTTTTTATAATAAAATAACCAATATGTCCATTAGCAAAATAACCAATATCGAGCGCACAAAGAGCTAATAAAGACGAAGGCTAAGCTTGTGAGGAATAAATCGAGGGCTAAAAGAGCTCTCGGTGGACTGAGATTCATTAGCAAAAACACCGACGAATCAGACTGCAATGTGCTATGGAAACAAATCAAAGCTCGATGCTGAAAGCGAAGGATTTTGTGGTGTTCGTGTTTGATGCACTGGCGCGGCGACGAAGGCAAAAGACAGTGAGGATAACCAAGGCGAAGGTGCGTGACTATTGGCTACAAAATATCAAATCAGAGATTCAATGCACGTCTACAAATTTATGTTCCCGCCGTGGTGGTGGTGTGACACTTGGTTGTTAGACTTGGTAGTGGATATGGTTTTTATTGATATAGGCGGTGGTTATTGTTGATACAGTGGATGTGGTGATTATTGTTGATACAAGGTGATAAGTTGGTTTTATAACAGAGTTATTAGATATCTTTCACTTTTGAATTTGAGAATTTCTACTGCATTTATGTGTTTTTTTTTATGATACATTCATGTACTTTCATAATAGGAGAGTCAATAATGAGAAGATGGAATCAATTAGGAGCAATTCAAGTGTCACTAGTCAAACCAAGAATGTATATTACAAGGGGTATTGGCGTCCCCGCGCCATCCAGAGGCGCTCTCGCGCCCAACTGGAAGCCTCGAAGTGTTTCTCAGTCGAGACTGGGAGTGTCCCTGCGCCGCGACAACACCAGTCCGCCACATAAGCTTTAAAACTGACGAGTTTAAAGGGGGGAATATAAATACGGCTGGAAGGGTTCAATTAAAGGACTTTTGGGAAAAGCAATCCAGCAACACACCGGAGAGAACACCCTTGGAGATTGAGGAATCCACAAATTAACGAGTTCTTCTTACTCTATATCAATATTCTTTATCAATGTTTAAGAACATAAATTATGTTTTCTTTTATATTTTCATGAAATAATTTATTTTTCTAGAGATACAATGTAGCCAACACTAGAGATTATGATTTGATCATTTAATTATCTATTTCAGAGATTATACCATTGGTTTATTTATGTTTATATACTCTTAATACTTTTGAATCCTTGATCATCATTTGAATGATATGAAATTTTGGATTTACTATCGAGAGAAACATCGACTTTATTATCTTAATTTTAGATGGAGATTCAAAATTAGGATTTTAAGAGTAATTCTTAATTTACCATCGAGAGAGGGGATTAAGATAATTTCGGGTTCTTAACTAATAAACAATAATAATAGATTAAGAAATAATTAGATGATTAAAACATGATCGATGGTTAGGTGAAACTGGATTTCTAGAGTTTAAGCTCATTAGTGTTAATATTGTTTAATTGCACTGTTAATTAATTAAATTAGTTCAGTTAGTTATCTCACTCCAATATTCCTATTTTCGAGATAAAATTAAGGTTATTTTAATTACATGAATTATTAGGATTTGATTTCAATTCCTGTGGAAAACAATACTCTACTCTCATTATATTAAAACTTGACACCGTACGCTTGTGGTTGGAAAATTCTCGCATCACAAGGGGGGGGTGGTGGTGGTTATTGTTGGTATAGGCGGTGGTGGTAGTGTCCGCACGGTAGATTTGGAGATTTTTTTTGTGGGGGTTGTCATTGTGGAGTGATATGCTGGTGTTGGTTGCAGTGTTTGAGATGATGGTTTTGCTGCTGAATGATGTCGGTGATAGATCTGGCCACAGTGGTTTTGATGGCAATGGGACTGATGACAATGGTGAGGTAATGGTCATAAGTGTTGGTGATGGTGATGGTCACAAACTCTTTAATTGTTTGTGACCAATAAATAATATGTGACCAATTAATAGATAAATTGTGATCAATAAATAATGCGTGACCTAAAATTTTGTTAATTTTTGACCTAAACATAATTTGTGGTCAATTAATTTGATGTTTTATGAGTATAAAATAAGTTGTGACTTATAAAATTTGTAACCAAGAAATCATTAGCGACCTTTAAAATTTGTACTTGTGATTGAGAAATTAATTGTAACCAACTAATTCAATAATTTGTGATCAAATTATATAAAATTGTGAACTTCTATTTAATTTATAAAATATATTTTTAATTAATTATTTCATAAATAAAATTTAATAAATATCCAATTTTCGAATTTTAAACCTTTTATTTTAGTTTTGAAATGAGTTATAGTTAAACTCTTAGTGTTCGTTTGATTGCCAATATTTTCTATAAAAATATTTTTTTTCCACCTAATTTTCTGTTTTTTGCTTTCTGAAATAAAATGCACCTTATTTACGAGTTTTTCACTTTTAAATTGAAAAACTTAAATATCTGTTCATAAGTCACAAAGCTGTGAATATTCAAAGCCCGATCAAAATCAAGCCCATTATTTTTCAAAAGGAGTCGGGGAAAACAATCGGAAGCGGATCTAGATACACCTTGAAGAGCTAGCAATCTGAACCCTAAATCCACAAATCACTTTCACTAGTTTCACAAATTTCTCAACCCAAACCCTAAAGACTCTGCTCCAAAGTGCAATTCGACAGGGAGAGATGAAGAGGGGTGGAGACGACGTAGCGGAGAAGCTTGATGGGGCAAAGAAACCAGTATTTCTCTCCAAAGCACAGCGAGAACAGCTTGCCCTTCAACGCCGCCAAGAGGAAATAGCTCAACAAAAACGCAAAGCCGAACTTTTTCTTCAAAGCAACAATGAATCAAAACCCCTTTCTTATTACGACCGTGACCGTGACCGTGACCGTGACTTGGACCGCCGGTATTCACGTGACCATGATAGGGATAGGGATAGGGATAGGGATCGGGATCGGGAAAGGGAAAGGGAAAGGGATGTTGAGCGAAGGAATAGAGAGAAAGAGCGTGAAGAAGAGCAGAAGGCACGTGAGCGTGCTCGATTGGAGAAATTGGCCGATCGAGAGCGTGAAGTTGAATTGGCTGCTATTAAGGAACAGTATTTGGGTTCTAAGAAACCTAAGAAGCGGGTAATTAAGCCTAGCGAGAAGTTCCGGTTCTCTTTCGACTGGGAGAATACTGAGGATACTTCTCGGGATATGAATTCGCTGTATCAGAATCCTCATGAAGCTCGGCTACTCTTTGGTCGTGGTCTCCGGGCGGGAATGGATCGGAGGGAGCAGAAAAAGCTTGCGGCTAAGAATGAGAAGGAGATTCGTGAGGAGGTTAGGAAGAAAGAGGGTGTTGAGGAGACACACGAGGAAGCTGCTGCTCAGAAGAAAAAGGAAAAGGCTGCGGATTTGTATGATACTTTTGATATGAGAGTGGATCGCCATTGGTCTGAGAAGAAGCTGGAGGAGATGACGGAGAGAGACTGGAGAATTTTCAGGGAAGATTTCAATATTTCTTACAAGGGTTCGAAAATTCCCCGCCCTATGAGAAGCTGGATTGAGAGCAGGTTGGGTCCTGAGTTGTTGAAGGCAGTGGAGAGGGCTGGCTACAAGACTCCGTCGCCAATTCAGATGGCTGCCATTCCTCTTGGCCTGCAGCAGCGTGACGTGATTGGCGTTGCTGAGACTGGTTCGGGTAAAACTGCTGCCTTTGTTCTTCCCATGTTGACTTACATCACCCGACTTCCTCCTATTACCGAAGAGAATGAGGCCGAGGGACCTTATGCCGTTGTGATGGCGCCTACTAGAGAGCTTGCTCAGCAAATTGAGGATGAAACTGTAAAATTTGCACACTATCTGGGTATTAAGGTTGTTTCTATTGTTGGTGGGCAGTCCATTGAAGAACAAGGTTTTAAGATTAGGCAAGGGTGTGAGGTTGTGATTGCTACACCTGGGCGTCTTCTTGATTGCTTGGAGAGGCGGTATGCAGTTCTTAATCAGTGTCACTATGTAGTTCTCGATGAGGCTGATCGAATGATTGACATGGGTTTTGAACCTCAAGTTATGGGTGTATTAGATGCAATGCCTTCAAGCAACTTGAAACCAGAGAATGAGGAAGAAGAGCTTGATGAGAATAAGATTTATAGAACAACCTACATGTTTAGTGCTACCATGCCGCCTGCTGTTGAGCGGCTAGCGAGGAAGTACTTGAGAAATCCTGTTGTTGTCACCATTGGCACTGCAGGAAAGACAACTGATCTCATTACTCAACATGTTATCATGATGAAGGAGAATGATAAACCGGGTAGGTTGAGGAAATTGCTGGATGAGCTTGGCGATAAGACAGCCATTGTGTTTGTTAACACAAAGAAGGTTGCTGATAATGTAGCCAAAAATTTGGATAAGGATGGCTATCGTGTGACTACACTGCATGGGGGGAAGTCACAAGAACAGCGAGAAATAAGCCTTGAAGGATTTAGGACTAAGAGATACAATGTTTTGGTTGCCACTGATGTAGCAGGTCGTGGTATTGATATACCTGATGTGGCACACGTCATAAATTATGATATGCCTGGTAATATTGAAGCTTATACCCATCGCATTGGGAGAACAGGACGTGCAGGGAAGACTGGTGTTGCCACCACATTCTTGACTTTGCATGATACTGATGTCTTCTATGATCTGAAGCAAATGCTTATTCAGAGCAATAGTCCTGTGCCTCCAGAGCTTGCCAGACACGAGGCTTCAAAGTTTAAGCCTGGTAGTATCCCTGATCGACCAGCCAGAAGGAATGACATGGTTTTCGCTCATTGATGCAGCAATCTGGCCATATTTTTCTTGAAGATTTCTAATTTTATGTGGCCAATGAATGGGTAATAGAAATACAAGCTACTGGTGCATTCGGCATTTAGGAAATGTCATCTACACTGCACTTTTTTCTTTGAAGGGGCTGAGGCATGTATTAAGCACTCTTAAAAGTAGTAGTAGCTGATGAGCTTTATGATCCCAGTAAAACAATTTAGAAGAGGAAGAGACATATAAAGATTGACTGCTTTGATGTGGGTGCCAAAAATTTGATTTTGTAGGATGCTTCCAGAGTTTTATGCCGTCGATGAATGCAGTTGCAAAAAAGAACTATTGTAGCTGATCCCAAGTTTGTTGATTGTAAAGCTTACATTGCTCACCCCACTTTGTCTTTTGGAAATAATGCTTTGTTTGTTCTATTGTTGTATTAAGGACTCTAATTGGTTGAGAATGAAGTATTAATTTCTCTTGAATGGTAGATTATAAGGAAGTAAAGAATGCATCTCCAACCCTTTAGTTCTAAAGGTAGATTAGATGAGATGATCTTTTCAAGGTACCTGGCATTGGCATTCTATTAATACATGTGATTATTGATTTATTTTATGCATGTTACATGTCAGAGGGATGGCTAATAAATATGCTTTTGAAATGTATTACTTTTTGTGGATATTACATGTCAAGAAAAATGTATTCTTGTAGTTTTGTAATGGCAACTGTCCCAACTTTTTGCTGCTTGGTTTTCTTTTAAATAATTGCAAAGCTGTCAACTGAAAATGGTTCCACATTGCTTGCATAGCATTTCTTATGCTTGATTGTTACTTATTTTTTCCTGGGATCAAACTTTTGGGATACCAAATGACTCCATTGTTTAAACTTCATGCCTGTACTTGCGTTCTCATAACTGGAATAGGGTGTTTGTTAGGTTATTTGTGGGGGTGAGCGAAACCATGTAGAGCATATAGGCATTGGGCGACCTCCATTGGTGCTGATTGACGATGCTGAATCTGTTCAAGCAGGTTCGAACTGATACTTTGGACCACTCAAACAATAACTCTGTTGTATTCATAGTAGCTACATCACATCACTTTGCAAGACGTATTTCCAGAGGATGCTGATGCTATGGCATTTTTGCGAAGTAGCTAAATTTGCAGATTGATGAGACAGAATTTCGGTGGTCCAAAGTATCAGTTCTGATTTTCATTTTGCCCATAATAATTCACTGTTTGTTGACGTTGTTTTGTTACTGTGAAGATAAAAAGTGAATATGCAAATATTTGGATTCTAAAATGTTTTGGTCGACCTCTTCATTACCTAAGCCGACACTACCATCTTTTGAGAAATCATAATGGAAAACATAAAAGAAAACATAAAAGAGGAAAGCAGAGAACGCGAAATTATAGGCAAGCCCACGAAAATCAGGTAAAATCAAGATTTTAGTTTTAATTTACTATTAAACAAGGATTATGCGAATATGTTTGTTTGTATAGAATGGAGATGAGAATTGGATCTTGGAAATGAAATGTATATGTTTAAATGTGGTTCGTTGTTCCAATTCTGAAGCTACAATTCAATGCATCGAAGTAACATTCTGAATCAGTTTCTGACATGGCTATTATAAGGCTTTAACATGTAATCATAGTTCCTGGCATGGAAATACGTGGGGATTTAACTTATAATCTTAAGTTAGCTACATGGTTCTGCACTATGCTCAGGGACTTGCTAGATTACTTGGTCACTGTTTTCTTATTCTTTTACATGCGAAGTTATAGATTTCCTTCCTGTTCGGCAATGTAAAATTATTGAAAAAAGTACTTATTGTTTGAGTGTGCTGCAAGTGTATGTCTTCCCTAGTCTTCTTAGAGTAGTTGGATTAAAGAAAATGCAAAGAAAATTCTGCCAAATTCATGCCAGTTTTGAATAATTGATATGGATTTAAGCAACCCATATCTCAGAGTTTTTGAAAAACTGAGAATTAATTTGGGATTTTCATAGTAAGCAGAGTTCCATGTAAAACTTGACAGTTCTTCTATTAGCGAGGGACTCTACCTTCATATCCTGAGTAATGCAACCATTTTTCATGGAGACTCCTGAAATTTATTTACTTGGACCTTTTTCTTCAAATGTCTCTTTGACAGACCCCAGTAATATTTTTGTCCATTTCTGAGTCATGATCCATAGATGTCCTGAAAATTGTTTGCTGGACTAGCATGCATTTTTAATCAGTGCAGCACTTGTGGTCTGACGGTATATGTTTATTTATGCTTTGGGGGGTTGCAAATTGATACTCATGTATACTATGGATCTTAGTTATGTTGACATTTATCGACTGCTTTGGTTACATTAAGGTGAATAAAGCATATGCTTAACTAAAAATAGGTAAGCCTTTATGATATGTCTTTTCGGTGATTCAGTAGTAAGCTTTTATCACAAACTTTTGCATTTTTAATACTGTAATATTTCTTTCCACTCTCATATTTGATTGGGTCTACCTCTCCATGTTATTATATCAGCATCACACTCTGAAGAAAATCATTGAAATTAGTCCCTACATGCTTGGCACACTGGCTGTAGGTGCTGCTGACTGCCTGTTCTGGCACAGAAATCTGGGCGTTAGAATTTGCCACTGATCATGATTTAGTTTCTTTTATCACTGTCATTCTCATTGAGGAAGATAGATAGTCGATGTGCATTTTGTAGATTAATGCATTATGCTAATTGGGTGGTTGGTCCCTCTAGCATTGGTAACTCTTGACATTTTCAAATCTTTAATAATAGATTTACAAAGCCGTAAATCTTTCTTTTCACTTTTTTCAATTTCAGGGTTCCAGATAATACAATATGGTTTTCATATTTAATAATTCACAAAAAGAATGAAAAGGAAACAAGTTAGAAGGTCACAGGAAGTGATGTTAAAAAAACTATTCTAGAAGAAATGCAGGAGGTTCTAGCTTGATCCCTTCCCAGTCATCTTAACATTCAGCTTGTCAAACGAGTTAACTTATCAGATGGAAAGGTCGACACTTTGTTTAAGCCTTTTTTTCTGGTGCAATATTCGATATGCTGCATATTTGGGCTGGCTGATTTCTTATAAAACAGGAGGCTAATTTTAGCTATAAAGTCTTGTCTAAATC
Source organism: Fraxinus excelsior (assembly GCA_019097785.1). Classification (NCBI taxonomy): domain Eukaryota; kingdom Viridiplantae; phylum Streptophyta; class Magnoliopsida; order Lamiales; family Oleaceae; genus Fraxinus; species Fraxinus excelsior. The sequence continues at coordinate 367,572 of CM032643.1, read as the reverse complement.
TCAATCTGTATCCAGAAATGGATGATGACAACGGTATTAGTGGGGGATATGTGCTGCACTTTTAATTCCTAAGCGAGAATCAGTTAATTTTATTTTGCTTCTGTTTTCAATTTTTTTCATGATTGATCAATTTATTGCATCTGTGAAATCTTGGATGTCCGTGAAAATGCAATGCATAATTAGGACAAATTTTTTTGAACCAACTGCCTACAACTTATGGTTGCTAGATAATTTACCAGCTGATGTAATTTAGATGCCATTTGGTGGCTTGTTATATGTTTTCTACATTTGTTTAGGGTGCCAACATGCCCCCTGAGATACTGCCCTTGTTTGAGCCCCATTTCAGAAGATAATGTATTTTGGGATAGTGATTTTTGGAGAATGCATGGTTAAAAAAAATAAGGAAAAATTTTCGATTTGTGTAAAATTATTTTATGGAAGAATTTGTGGTTGAAAATAAGTTTTGAAAAAAAAGTTTTGAGTTTTGAATTCATTTTGTGTTTTGTGTTTTGAGTATCTATTTTGAAATTGTTGAAAATACGTTCTTTTTGTCATTTTGAAAAAATGTTTTTCAAAACATAAAAATGGAAAACGTGTTTACTTTGAAATCTTGAAAATATTTTTTTATAATATTTTATTTAATAAATCTGATTATTCAATAAATATTAATAGTTTAATGTTAATATAATATTAAATAACATATAAATTTTAAAGTTGGTGAATCTTGAAATATTTTTTTTCAGATATAAAAAACACTACCTAAATTAAATTTGGCAAGTCCTTGTTTTTTTTACTTGCACGTAACTTGTGACAAGAATTAACTAGCATCAAGCCACAACCAAACCTAATCAAGTTGTAAAAAAAGGGAGCACTAATATCATGTTGAAATGGTAGTAAATATTTTGAAATAAATTTTATCGAGTTCATGTTAGTTATCACAATTCTTGCCATTTACAATTTTGATTTTCTAAATACGATGACTATCATAAGTGAAAATAAATAAGATTACTCATTCATTATAGATAAACTACTTACAAGTAAAACTCTACATCCTCACATAGAGCCGCCATTTAATGCAAATTGGGCTGTTAAAAAGAAAATAAATAAAGAATTTTCAACCTACAATCTTGTGCAAGCAATTTTTCTTTTAATCTCAAAATGTTACTTTGATGAATATAATATTTACATAAACAAATTCACGTACTTCCAATTAGAAAGAGAAGATGTGCTCCAAGAAATGGCAAATAATAAGAGAAATGAATAGAACTGATAGTTTTAGAAATGTATTCAGACATCACTTTCCCAGGGTAGTATAAATGGAATAGAATGCATTGCAACAAAATCATCCTCGTTATAATAATGGCCATTCTCTTTTTCCAGAAAAGGAAAGAAATGAAGAAATTTAAAAATCAAAATTCAGCTCAATCAAGCAAGACCCCTCTGTTTGAAGACATCAAACATTGCAGTTCAAATCTTCGCAGGCGACTCAACCACAGTAACTCCAGCTTCTCCAAGTGTCTTGATTTTGTCGTGCTGTACCCTTCCCTCCCGATACAATTGCTGCAAATTCAACCAGTAGATTACAATGCATTTTTAATTGATAAATTTAGGAAGACTAAGAATCTGCCCATAAAAGGATGAACCCTTTTACCCAAATAGTCAAAAGCCACAATTTTATACCGTTTATGCAAATCTGCTTACTCAAAAGAGGAAAGATCAAAATGAATGGACAATACTTGTAGGCCATGTCAAATGTGTGAAAAAAAATAATTAATTTGATCGATTAAAAACATTGCATAAACATTAGCCAAACATGGGGCAACAAGCATTGTTTGATAGTAAGGGACGGAGGAAACAAAGAAGGTTGCAAAGTTCTGGCATTCGCTACTGGCAAATACCGGACAGGTAACTTCAAAAGGTAAAACTATAAGAAAAAGCATACAAACAGAGCCGAACTTAGGCAATGCCGAGTAGCACTTCAACCACTGAAATAGCAGCTAATTATTACATTCTCAGTTTTACCAGTAAGTTGGTCTACCTACAAAATATTGATGCTCCCTTTCACCACCCTAGTGGAGTTGGTCTTCAAAGTTCTTGATTACTACTATGATGCTTATCTATCCAATAATCCAAAGCTTAGTTCTGTCTAATCAAAGCCATTGTTGTTGGATCATATCGATCATCATCAAAATACAAGATTACTTTATTTTATTCATTTTGCTGCAACAATGCTATTTGATGGTTATCCTGCATACTTCAGTGTCGATTGCATGAGCTGGCAAATAAGAGTATCCGTAACTGGAGCTTCAAAGTTACTAACATTCTCTATTCTTATAGGGGAATGGGTTTGTCTGTTGGAACTATGATAGCTGGCTGGGATGAGATGGTAACGAGTGAAATATGATAATATAGCATTCCATTGACCTGCATCCTTTGGATGTGTATAATGCTTTTGCAAATTGGTGTAGGGTCCTGGCCTGAATTATGCGGAAGTGAAGGAGGATGGCTGAAAGGAACTAGATGCTCTGTTGGATCTGGTTCACCATATGCTTATGGTATTTTGGACAGTGGGTGAGTTATTCATTTTCCTGTTGTGAATGTATCACAATTTTCTTCTAAATTGTTGAATATTTGAACATATGAAACAAGAATCAGAATTGCTGCAACGTTTTCTTGAACCAGGTATAAATATTGTACTTATCTATGCATCACATTTGCTTGTGGCCTTTGATTGCAGATGACCATATACATTGAGACTCTAGCAGACGACTTTTTTCATGACTCGTATTTATTAATACTTCTACTTCTGCATTCACTCTTCAACTTTAATCTAATGTAATTGCTATAGGGGAACCTTAATGTTGTTTTTTGTTGTAATTGTGTAGCTACCGCTGTGATATGTCTGTTGAAGAAGCTGCAGAGTTGGCAAGACGGGCTATTTATCACGCAACATTCCGTGATGTAGCGGTGGCATTGCCAGCGGTAATGCACTCGTCCCCTTCATCTAATTGTTCCCTTCCTCATATTTCTGTGTGCAAGCTAGTTCAATCATGACCTGGGTTTTATTGCAGTTTATCACGTTGGACCAAATGGATGGACAAAGCTATCAGGCGACAATGTTGGAGAACTTCACTACAAATACTATCCAGTTGAAGCAGAAGTTGTAGGACAGGAGATGGCTGAATTTTCAGTGGCCTGAGAGAGAGAGAGAGAGTAGTAGAATATTTGCTAATTACTACCGTGTGCTTCTGAATTACATTTCAGGCATTAGACGTGCTCAAACTTGTTTCGCTTGTATTTTGTTTTATAAACATGCCCTACCATTCTTGATGCAGTTCAATTCTTGGCTTTCCTTTCCTCTTCAAATCTGGCCACCAACTTTCCTTCATTTGTGGGGTGCTTTGTTTTGTGTTCCTGCAGTGAATCTCTTTGTTTACAACGTGATTTTTTCAAGAGATTACGAATGCACAGTTTTCCGATTACGGGTTGCCCGATTTCATTGATTGTTGCTGATGGAATCCATGCTCCCCAATTCAATTGTCAAAAAAGAAATTGCATTTCATAATCATGGTACAAGAATGTGCATAAGCAACTTTGCTTTGCAGTTAATACAAGGCATTTCACCTTAATGAAATTAATGAGCAAGGAAATGGGACCCCCACCCACCACCCCCGGCATGATATAGATGTTTAAAGACTAGACGAGAGTTGTTGCTAAAAACTATCTTTACCATGAAGCAAATGATTCTTTCTTCTTGTTTTTTCATTAGGATAATTCTACTGGTACATCATGACATCCATAATGGATGACATAATGTACAAGTGACACCCCTTTATTAGAGGGTGTGCCGGCCCACCAGCACACCCTCCAATAAAGGGGTGTCACTTGTACATTATGTCATCCATTATGGATGTCATAATGTACAAGTACCCTTTTCATTATCCCATCCTTTTGTCAAGGAATATTGTGCCGAAAAGGAATTTATCACTTTTTCATTCTGATTCATGAAGCGGTAGAATCAGTTGTCACATAAACGAGTGCTACGCTAGTGATGCCAGGGATAAGTCAGTGTACACCAAGTTTGAAAAGTTCTAAAAAATATACAATTTTCTCTTCAATCATTTTTTTTACAACAAGGCAAGTATCAAACGTGATGTACAATTTAAAGTGTACAAATGACATATCCCAAATTTAATGGCATAAACGTTACTCAATTTCTTGGACCATTGGAGGATGAACTTGGGGGAACATAAATAGGCTACTGCCATATTCCAACGTGCAATTGGACAGATCACTTGTACATAATTGTTTTCCCAATATCCAACTCTTTTTTTTTTTTTTTTCTACTTGATGAATGATACATAGATAATCAAACACACTTACTTTTGTTGCTTCTAAGCATGTTTTCATGATTGGTATTTTGAGTATTATTTATTCTGTAGGACAAAGAAAAAAAGTCAATTACGAGGGAAAATAAGTACTTACAAGTGGAAGAATTATGTACCTTAGCCTAAGTTGCTGTTTTGTTTACTTGGATGGGATGCTAAGATTTAATGATTGGTGGTTGCCAATCCCCGCCCGCTTTCCAAATATGTGCATAACTGATACACAATACAAAAAACATAATTTTTGGTTCTTCTCTTTATTATAATAATATCGAAATATTACTTCAGAAATCATAATAAAATCAATATGTTTTTACACAATACAAGGTTCTGGAAAGGATCTCTATGTCTTGAATATACCTACTTATTGTGAAATGTTTTTACTCCCTCCCTCAATAATTGATCAAGGTAACCCCATAACCCTACTTATTACGAGCATTTACTCTTCCTGACCCCAGCCATGTTCCGGATGATGAGCCATTTCCTCAAATTCAGGCCGGAGTTAAGGGAGGACGACAAAGCTAGTTTTTTTTTTTTTGGGCTAATAGATAGAAGGAAAAAATTCAGTTTTACGACATTTTACCAAATTAGATGTAAATTGCATAACGTAAGACTCTTACTTCTTCTAAAATGTGTATTCAAAAATGTTGCAATGATTATTTTTTCCCCCTTTTGATTTGGGGAGAGAGGTTACGACTTTTAAAATAGTAAAAAAAATGTTTCAAATCAAGAAATCCAAACAATAATAGCAAAAGAAAATAACAAATTAACACGGCATAAAAATGAGCAAAATGGCTCAGATTTACTTAGCGAACTAAGTAGTTGAGAAAAAAGACAACGTCATGACTACAAATCTTAGGACATTAAAGTTGTTTTTGATGAATTTGAAGTTGAGAAATAACAAAATCAACATTTTAAGAAAATTAGAGTAGAGAGATGTATATTTTTACATTGTGAACACCACAAATCACTGTTTCTTTGCTGTTTCATTGCTTTTCTTCTACTCCCCACCTCCTCCTACTGTTGAGAAGAGTGGCTGTGGAGCCCATTAATTAGAACCCCTCCTCATACTCCAGTCTTTTTCTGATAAATTCCTCAACTCCCCGTGGCCAAACCCCACCAGCACCACCGCCACTTAATACAGTATGAAAGTTTACAAAGCATAACAGCCTTTTTTTTCCACCTAAAGAACAGCCTTTTCAATCCCTTTTTGTATTTTGATTTGTACTGTGTTTTTGTACCATGATGTTCTTGCAAATGTTGTGTTTTTTTACCATAGTTGTTTTGTTGAGTTTTGACGGAGATATAAAATTTGGAGCTTGTTTGACTTCCGACGGCCTGTCTTTACTTTCCTTGAAGTCCGCCGTGGATGCCTCTGCCGCTGCCGCCGCCTTTGCTGACTGGAATGAGAACGATGCAACGCCGTGCCACTGGAGCGGAATTTCATGCATGAACGTCTCCGGCTCCGCGGACCCGCGTGTTGTAGGCATATCCGCTGCGGGTAAGAATCTCCGGGGGTATATTCCGTCAGAGCTTGGCAGCTTGATTTATCTCCGGCGTCTTAATTTGCATGATAACAACTTTTATGGCTCCATTCCGGATCAACTGTTCAATGCTTCATCACTACATAGCATCTTTCTCTATGGTAATAGTCTAAACGGTTCTCTACCCCCCTCTATGTGTAACCTTCCTCGCCTCCAAAATCTCGACCTTTCGAAAAATTCCATATCCGGGCCACTCCCGAAGTTTCTGAGGAACTGTCGGCAGTTGCAAAGGCTTATTCTCGCCGGAAATGACTTTTCCGGCGAGATTCCGGAGGGGGTCTTCCCGGAACTTGCCAATTTGGAGCGGCTTGATCTCTCGGCAAACGAATTTAATGGCTCGATCCCTGTAGATATAGGAGAATTGAAGTCACTTTCAGGGACTTTGAATTTGTCATTCAATCATTTTACTGGGAAAATTCCAAAAAAATTAGGTGATTTGCCACTTACTTTGAGTTTTGATCTTAGGAATAATAATTTAACAGGTGAAATTCCGCAAACAGGGTCGTTTGTTAATCAGGGTCCTACGGCATTTTTGAATAATCCGATGTTGTGCGGATTTCCATTACAAAGGACTTGTAAAATTAATTCAGAAAATACACCTCGGACTCAGAGTGGTTCTCGCGAAAATGAGGGCATTAATGAGAATAAGGGGTTAAAACCGGGGTTGATTGTATTGATAGCGGTGGCTGATGCTATTGGAGTGGCATTTGTAGGATTAGTGATTGTTTACGTGTATTGGAAGAGAAAGGACTCTTATGGGTGTAGTTGTACTGGGAAAGGGAAGCTTGGGGGAAATAAGAAGACGGGATTGTGTGTTTTTCCTTGCTTTAGTGGTTTCCCGAGCAATGACTCGGAGGTGGAGTCGGAAAAGGGTGGTGGTGGAGCTAGTGGAGGGATGAGTGGTGGGGAGGGTGATCTCGTGGCTATTGATAAGGGGTTCAATTTTGAGTTAGACGAGTTGTTGAGGGCATCGGCTTATGTGTTAGGGAAGAGTGGGTTGGGGATTGTGTATAAAGTTGTGCTTGGAAATGGAGTGCCTGTGGCCGTGAGGAGGTTGGGGGAAGGCGGGGAACAGAGGTATAAGGAGTTTGTTGCGGAGGTTCAGGCAATCGGGAGAGTAAACCATCCGAATGTTGTGAAGTTGAGGGCATATTACTGGGCACCTGACGAAAAGCTTCTCATCAGCGATTTCATTTCCAATGGCAACTTGGCTTCTGCTCTTCGCGGTAAGTTAACACATTCTGCTGTCATCCGTGATTAGTTTTCTCGCTAAATTGCATTTATTTGCAAATTATTAGATGCATAGTTTCTGATATTAATATTTAGCTAGGATTACAGTATAAGATAATACCTCTCTTGAATCCTAGTAGATAGTTGGCTTGTACATCATCATGGATGGTGCAGTTTATGATTCAATAACTAGGATAAGTTGCACACTTAGGTTAACTTTACCTAAATAGCACAAGGGAAAAAAACTACTATGGGACCCTTTTTTGGGCTTTTGAAAAGTCAATAGTTTCTTTTGAGACCATGTTTGAATAATTTCCTAAAAAATAATGCTATTATTAGTGTTAGAAAACTAGTCTAAGTGGCTACACTTTACAAGTTCAATTAAATAAGTTATTTGACTTTGCATTTCAGTTAATCTATTATTTAATGTCATGTAATTGTTACTTAAACCGGTACTTAACACTATTGATAATGAATAGCATTACTTTTTTCTGAAAGTGCTTTGGCTGATTGGAAGTGAAGCTGACTTAAGATAGAAAAACTCTTTTGCAAAACGCAGAAACACCGCTAGTGGGCCCTATATTTGATTTCCCTTATGTACATTTTTTGGTGCAAATGATTACTGACGGATTATATTAACGAGTGTAGGATAAGAAACAAAAAGAAGAAAGTGGTTGGCCCTAGGTTTTATTAATAATGATGTTGGTATTCTAATTGTTATTATTAGTGTGTACACCTTTTTAATGAAGGACTACTCCATAAGGATATGCCTTCACCAACAATCCTGTACCTAACTAGGCCACACGAATATTGAAGATTCCCGTAGTCTGTTAGGTTCTTCATCATTTTGTGCCTAAACTTCAGAGTCGAAACATGACATCTTACCAAAGTGGTGCAAAATTATGTTTCACTGGAATTTGGTACGGGAGAAAACAACAGTAGGAATTCTGTGTGTTTCTTGTTTGTCTTTTTGGGTGGGATGTCTTTATTGAACAAGCTGCTAGAAAATGTCAGTTGATGAGAGAGCTCAACTGCTAATACAAGTTGCATCAAGAACCCACGAAAAGGATAATTCCAATTATGATATAGAAGTTCGTGATTTACTTATAAAATGATTATGCGAGATGGTCATACTTTGACACTGGCCATTTGGATATTCATGACACCTCCTTACATATCTGAATAGTTGATCTTCTTGTTCACTAGTCCTTCTCCTAAAGAGGGGGGACAAAAATTGAATATAAGATGGTATCAAGGTTCTGAATTGAATGTTATTTTGAAATTTTTGTAGCATTTGGGAGATCTTTGAAGCATATTTCTATATAGTGACTTCTCGTATTGTATATTCTGTGTATTTCATTTGGTACTCGATATCAGCGTACAATATTACGGAAGAAAAGAGCTAAAATGTTGTTGATTATGTTGTTCAGTCCAATTTTGTAATGCGTATTGAACATTCACATATTTTTCCGTTATTTTTACTTCATGTCTAAATGTTGGACTGACGAGGTTCACTTCTGTAGGGAAAAATGGTCAACCACCATCCAGCTTAACATGGTTAACTAGGCTGAAAATTGCGAAAGGCATAGCACGGGGCTTGGCCTACCTACACGAATGTAGCCCGAGAAAATTTGTTCATGGAGACATAAAACCGTCAAACATTCTCCTCAACAATGAATTCCAGCCGTACATTACTGATTTTGGCCTCAACCGGCTGATTACCATCACGGGAAACAACCCTTCCTCCTCCGGGGGCTTTATTGGCGGTGCCCTTCCATATCTAAAACCAACCCAACCGGAGAAAACCAACAATTATCGGGCACCAGAAGCTCGAGTCACCGATAGCCGACCTACCCAAAAATGGGACATCTACTCCTTTGGAGTCGTCTTGCTTGAGATGCTAACAGGTAAATCTCCGGAGTTTTTGTCCCCAACCACCTCAACATCTACAGAGCTCCCGGATCTCATTAGGTGGGTAAGGAAGGGATTCGACGAGGAAAGTCCGTTGTCTGATATGGTAGACCCTATGTTGCTTCAAGAAGTACGCGTCAAGAAGGAAGTACCGGCTGTATTTCACATAGCCCTTGCATGCACAGAGAGAGACCCCGAGGTTCGACCGAGGATGAAAACTGTTACCGAAAGTCTCGAGAAAGTTGGATCATGAGAAATCGGCATAATTATTGAACTTATTTGGGATTGCCGAATCTTTTAGTAGGAGCAAAACTTGTCTGCAATTTTGTATGTTTGTCCTAGTAATTCCTGAATGTTTGAACATTCTTTTCGCCAAATTTATCTAGTCTTTTAGATTCATCTCCTATTGAGTAGTAATTTGGTTTATGCTTTTGTAATTTATGTACTTTCTATCTCTGAAATCTGCACCTTTTCTACATAAATTTGCAGTAGTCTTTCCTTTTAAAATATAAGTTCTCACGGGCTAGTTCGCGCGGGGTGCAAGTCTCAACGGTCGAGCTCAGCACAGGTTCAGCTGAGCTGAGCTTTTCATGTCTGGGGTTACTCGTTTGGCACATTTTTTGACCCCTCGACTTTGCACTTTGACATCTTATGTATTTTAAACAAATTGAAAGAATTTTAGTTTATATGCATAACTAGAGAATAATAAATATAGTGTCAGCACTAGGTCCCTGTTGGGCGGGAATAAAAATTATAATTTTAGTAAATTTTGATAAAAGTTGATAAAATACATGATTAATTAACGACAATCCAGATTTTAAGAATAGAATGATGCAACCTCAATCTAAGTGACATTAGAAATGAAAGATACTATCATTTAATGTCACATCAACGACACCTAAACTAAAGTTCGACCTCAATGAAACTAAATAACATCTTATACTATATTAAAGAAGGATAGTTCCGCATCAGTATTCCCGCCCAAGAATCCCGCCTAAACCATTATTATTATTATTATTATTATTATTATTATTATAATATGTTGTTACCAGACCATATAATGTCGAATGGACCCAGACTGCAAAAACAATTTCCATTTTTGAACCAATTGTCGAGCCATCGTGGAATAATAATGAAGATATGTACACCAACATTGCTATCATTAAGTCACATTTTTATTGTATTCATTTTAATTAAACCTCCGCACGCGGAGGCGCGCGGAGGCAAAATTAAATTAATTTTTTTTTATAACATACCTAGAATTTCTTCCATTTATTTTTTTTCTAATAATTCTACTTATTTACATTTCACAAAAACTATAAATACAATTTCACTTATTAATAATTTAATTTAAAAACATTAGAAAATATTGAATTCTATATATACATGAAAATCAAAATTTCTTTCGGGGGCGTTGCCCCCGAACCCCCACAAAGAAAAAGTTTTTAAAAAATAATAAAAAAAAATGATTTGGCTTTTATTTGCAATTTTTTAATCTCCAATCAGGACTACAGTTGTTCGCGCAAGGAATTGATTCATTAACTGGATGTATGTGTCAGCCAAAAGGAATCTACAATATATTTTCTGTGTATACGTTCAAGACAAGAATATATTCATGCTCTCAATCTTTTCAAACTTTGCAAATAATTTGATGCTTCAATTGAACTCTCAGTATATTATTCAACACTGGCTTCTATTCAAATGGGTGTTGCACCATCGAATCAGAACCCACCAGCCCAGGTTAAAAAAATAAATGTTTGTTTACACCAATTTCCTCCTTTTTTATGTTTGTTATTAGTAAAGTTTTTATCTGTTGGTTTCTTGATTTTAATTCGCAGAAGTCAGAACGGTGCGTTTTTGCCATAATTATTGGTGAGTTCATGTGATAAAGTTGCTGTTTACTTTTAGGAAAAGTTTGGTTATGATTTTTATACATGCCATGTGAAGTGAAATTTGAAATGCTGAATTTTTCCCATCTTTTTTACCCTTTTCCAGTTGAATGATTCAACGATTTTTGGACTATATTTGTACTGGTGGTGAGTGACAAATTTTGTAAGTCGAAATCAGTATTGAATTGTCATTTTGCTTTTTAATGACTAAACGATTCAACGACTTACGTTTCTATGAATGCCTTGCTTGCATATTAACATTTACAAGTTGTCTTCAGTTATTAGTACCGAAAGTTTGTTTTGTTAATTTGATCAATTTTGCAATGAACGATATGTTTTGTTATTGGTACCGAAAGTTTCAATTTTGCATATCAATTTTGGAACTCTTTTACTGAAAAGTTGTTACTAAACTGGAAATAGTGCTATTGTGCTTAGTTCACATTTTCTCAAATTTTATTGAATTTTTTTTTTTTTTTTTGCATATATGATATATTGATGTGCTTGAATTTGGCAAAGATATTATAGTAGATATACATACCTCTTTCAATAACTCTTGGAATAATAAGAGTTACAATGATAAATTTCATCTTTGCTTTTTTGGTGCATCAAAAATTATTTTTCAAAAATCAACTATAAGTCACAAATGAAAGTTGAATTTTGCATCCAATTCTGCAACGGTAATATATTATAATACCTCTGAAATTCTTAATTTGTTATTATATATCATTCTTTAAAAAAAACAAAACTCTACGACGTAAACACCATGCTCGTGACGTGAATTAGAAAAGTAATTAAGTAAAGCAATGATTATGTTAAAAAAAACCGAATTTTTTTTTGTTTGAGTTTTCTTGATTGCATATTCACAAGATTGAAACACTTTATCAAAAAGACCTAAACTGTCCAATGCGAGTTTGGGATTTAAGCGGTCCACTTGTGACCCCCTCCTCACTTGAAAGCCCTTTTAATTGCGTGTTGCTCAAATCAACAAGACGAAAAGTAATATTGCAAACCACTAAAAAAATAAAAAAATAAAATTATGTAAAGCTCATTTATTCAAATCTTATTGGAAACAATAACAACATATTGAACAGAAACAACACTATTTATGCTCAAGTATTCTATCGTTGTCAGCTAAATCAATTTAGTTGAATTAACTTGAATGACCTCTAATATACGATCCCCATATTTAAGGTTTAGATAACAACTAACTTAACATGAGAATTACTAGCGCTATGCGAGAGATATCGTAGCAGCAACCACCTCAACAGCCACAAGGCTGGCTTGGATCATCATTAATTATAGATCAGTTTCGCATGATGCACCCACCCATGTTTGAAGGTGGCTCTGATCCATTAGCTACCCAGGAATGGCTTTTCCATCTTGAGCGTATTTTCAGGTTTATGGAATGCACGGATGCACATAGAACCCTTGTACAGTATTTATGATGGAGAAGGGAGTTGGTCATTGGTGGGAGATGATTATTATATCATGCATCGAGGAGCAACAATGTAACTTTACATGAGCACAATTCAAAGAGGCAGTGCTTCAAAAGTACTTTCCAACTACTTTAAGAGATAAAAAAGTAGAGTTTCTTGAGCTGAAGCAGGGAAACATGACACTCATTGATTTGAATGCTTCGAAATAGAGAAATTCCATTAGTAAAAGTTTAGCGGCAGAATCACGCGGATGAAGAGTCCACTTGGGAACATAAGGTAGATATTAAAGCTAAATATCCACAACTTGTTGATAATCAAGGTAAATTTCGAGGACTAATTTTTTTTGGGGGGGGGGGACGTAATACCCAAAAATAAATAGTAAAACAAAATAAATAAAAAATACGTACAATATATTATGAGGCATAAATGCAACTTTTGAGATTTTAGGGTAACCTAACAATTTTACCATTTTCCAGGGATCTTGTGTTAATATTCCTAATAATTCAATATATGTGAGTTTTACATAAAATTAAATTTTAATATTATTTTGGATATCTATTAAATTATTGTTGAATTATCTAATAAAAAATTGAAATTTTCACATATCCACACTAGAATCTTATCATCATGTAGCTATATTTTTCAAAATTCAAATTTCATTATAAGTTTGTTTGATGAAAGACCAATCCAAATTTGAATTAAGAGTCCTACTAGAATTCTCATTATGTAATTATCCTTATCAAATCACACATATAAATACCCTCTCATTGTTGCATTTCAATTCACACAAGTTAAGAGAGGAAAATAAAAGAATAGAGAAAGAGAGAAAAGAAAGGAGAGAGGAATGGAGAGGGGGGGGGGGGGGGGGGGGGGGGGCTTATAGTGCATTCGAGATCCATTTGCAAGAATTTTCAATCCTCAGTAACTCAAGTATACAAGCGATTTGATGATTTAAGTATGAATTTCTCTAAATGTCAAGTGGTTTTGTGTTTTCACTTTTTAATGTTTTAAATTAAGTACTTTATATACTATTATGTAATCCAAATTAAAGAAAGATCTCGTGAATAATGCCATAGGGTATTACTGTGTAGATCTACACAGAAACCAGCCATAAGACTAAATACCCTAAGTGAAGATTGAGAACGTGTATGACCTAAGTGAAAATGAGACGATCATGTTTCTATCCCATCAAAAAAGTTATTTATGTACGCAATTTACTTACTTTTTATATTAGATTTTGAAAATGCTCACATGAAATATATACTAGGTGTATTCGTATGCATGTTCCATATTTAAAATGTTTTTCAGATGCTTGATTGATCGGAGTTGTAGGTTGAAACTGACATAGTTCGTGTCGTTGGATTAAGAATTTTATTTTCTTTCAATATTTAGCATTTAGTTTAAAATTATTTTGCATTCAGAATTTTATTTCTCAAAATCTATGAATTTATATTTAATTAGTGGATTAAATTTATTGGATATATTATGAAACAACAAAATAGCTTATTTTATTCTATATATTTTTTTTTTATTTCAATGCGTCAATCAACTTTTTAATGGCTAAAAGAATTAATTGAGTAACCTTCAGAACATAGATTCGAGGTGTTACATAAGCACTCCCCACTACTTGTAGCAGCAACGACTCACCTCATGCAACAACGGTGACTTAGGGCAAGCAAAATCGGCGCTATACGCACTGGTTCGCAGTCGCACATAGTTGAGTGATGCCAAAAAAAATGAGACGTTAGAAAGGGGTGAGTGATAGATAGAAGGAAGAAGAAATAGAAATTGCCGCTGTGCGTGAAGGTTCTTCTTCGCCGCACAGAGGCGCCAGAAAATATGGTGTTAAAAAGGGGGTGGATTAGTAATAAAGAGAGAGAAGGATGAGAGTGAGAAAGTTTGAAAATAAAATTAGTTAGGAAGGGCACAGGTTGTATAACGCCCCAAATTTCATAAACACAAGACGCTACTTAAGTCGAAATATCATGTAAATAACTTTCCTCAATAAACGTCAAAATGCGTAAATATTTATTTTTTCAAAACTATAGCAAATAAACACTAAATGCGGAAACATCATTTGAATAATTTACTCATTCAAGAGTCAATACCAAATAAAATAAGTAAAGTGCCACAATTTGCAAAAATACTAAAATTTGAGATTTAAGACAAAATAGAAACCGGCCATTAAAATACTAGTTTCAAAAATTTATAATTTAAATTGTCTATTATTTAATCATGATTGCCCCGCTCATTGTCTTGCCTTGCCGAGCTCCTTAACCTGGAAGAGTGGAAAAATATTGGGGTGAGCATAACGAATTATACTCAGTGGGAGAAACAGCAATCAGTCCAGGTTAAATCTAAACATGAAATCAAATTATGAATATAATACAAATACAACATACTGTAGAAATATGTACTGTGGGACATCCCTAAGGACCCAATTACGATCCCGGACCTATTTACGGTCCCTGATAACATGTTATAGCGCTTAACAATTTTGCATTGTGGGACAACCCCAAGGACCCACTTTCGATCCCGGACCTATTTACGGCCCATGGCAACCTTTTCATATGTATAGGCATAATATCACAATCAAAATCACATATCAAGAATTAACATAGACAAAATAACCACAATTGCTTAAATGTAAATCCCACCTCAAAGTCTTGAAATTTTCTTGAAATTGAACGAATGTAATGTTACTGTACTTCAAACTTTCCCCGCGATCTCGTCTAGCAAGAACAAAATTAATATAATTTAGGATACTAAGTCCTAATTAATACTTTAAAAATCTTAGGGACCTTGATTGAACTTTTGAAAGTAAAGAAATGAGAAATTTGATATTTCTTTAAATCTTTAGGGTCTAATTATCAAAATTGGAATGTTTAGGGCCAATATGATAAAATTAGAAAGTAAATTATAATTAATTTGAAGAATAATTAGACTTTAGGGATGGTGAAAGAATAAAAATCAAATAGGGGACTAACTTAAACTTTGGCCAAACTTTAGGATTTAAAAAGTGAAATTTCCATATTTATAACCAAACCCCCACCCCCAATACCAAATTCACGCAGAGAGAGTCCCAGGAAGCCAAAAATCACTTGAGTTTTTACATATTAATGGTTTTCAATCAAAATCGAGGTCGGAGAAGGAAGTCCAAAAGCAAAAGCAAGATATGGAGAGCAAGAATCGAATTTTCAGGTTACTATAAAACTCGATTTACTGCATTAACTCGAAAATTCCGTTTTCTTCTTTTTCCATTCATGAATATGTAGAGAAGATTTAGAGATTATGTATTTTCTTGAAACTGAAAATTAATTTAGAAGAAATTACCTGCACTGATATGTCGAGAATGAGTTTTGGATTTGAAGTTCACAACTTGAATATGGAAGAAACTGGTAAGTGTTAAAGGATTAGACAATGATGATGGTGAAATCAAATAAAAATAATTGTTCAAAAGTGAAGAAATTTACCTATAGTTGAATGCCCAGATTATGTGAGAATTTGCAGCCGAGAGAGTATTTTGTTTGGAGATGGAATGAATGTTTTTTTTAGGTTTGAGAGTATAGAGCCCTACAAATAAATACTCCAGAATTTGGACAATCGATTGGGCTGAAAACAGACTTAAACTTGGGCCGAATAAGAATAATGGACCAAGAGTAATTTAAAATATGTATTGGGTATAAAATTCGACCCAATAAGGAAATATTTAATTTTTAAGATTAAGAATCGTTTTTGAATTATTATATTAAATGTTTTGCTAGACAACTCGACGGACGTAAAATAAATTCTAAAATTTGACGGATAATGTCGTAGCGACATAATTTAAGTTATAAATTTTGCATTTAAAAATTCGGGTCACTACAGGTTGAGTATATTTTGTTTAATTAAATCTTTATTAATTATAGTTATTAAAATCTAATTATTATTTGATATATGAATTTTAAACTAATGGAAAAAATTTCATATATAAGAGATGAAGTATGACACATTTCAAAACTAAGAAACCAAGGTTTAAAACTTTAAAAATCAGATTTTGTTTTTAAAATTTTATTTATAAACTAATTAATTAAATATATTAAGGTCACAAATTATAAATTATTTGTTAACAAATTATTTCTCGGTCACAATAAATTTTTTTATATGTTACAAATTATTTCATGATTACAAATCAAATATTTTATAGGTTGCAATTGTTTCTCGATGACAAATCACAAATTTTATAGTTACAACTTATTTTTCAGTCACAAATCACAAATTTGGCAAGAGGTTTAGATAGAGAGAATGGAGAGAGATAGGGTTTAGGATTGAAATTGTGTATGGTAGATTAATAAATTTTTGAATTGTTATATTTAGTAAAAATATTTATTTATGTATTAATTAATTAAAAACCTATGAATCGAGATCTTCAAATTTTTCGAAGGGAAGATTACATAAATAAGAGGTTAAAGTTTAACCAATTTTAAATTTAAGAGATCAAAGTTTAAAATTTCAAATCTCGGACTTTTTCAAAATTTATTTATAAATTAATTAATTAACATATATTTTATTAATTAAATATATTAAAGTCACAATTTTATATAATTTGGTCACCATATAATTGTCACATATTATTAATTGATCATAAATCACAATTTTTATATGTCACAATTAAAAAAATTTATAGATCACAATTTGTTCATTGATCACAATAAAAGATTTATATGTCACAATTTATTTATCGGTCACAAATCTATCAAATTAATAAGTAACATATTATTCATTGGTCACAAATCACAGATTTTATCACAAATTATTTTACGGTCTCAATTCAAAAAATTTATAGATCACAATTTATTTATCGATTACAAATAAAAAATTTATGCGTCACAATTTATTTATTGATCACAAATCACAAGTATTATAAGTCACAACTTATCATACAGTCACAAATCATCGGTTACATATTAACAATTTTTTAGGTCATACATTATTTCTTGGTCACAATTTATCTTTTTCAATGCTCACATATTGTTTATTGGTCACACACCAACCAATTTATTGGCACAATCGGTCACATATTGTTTATTGCTCACAAACCAACCAATTTATTGGTCACAGTCAACAAAACAATTTGTGACCACCGCCTCCGCCAACAGTAGCACAACCATCAACGCCTTCTGTACCACCACCACCTCCACTATCTCTTCAAATCCATTACCGTCAATGCCACCACCGTCGCGACCACCACAACCACCATCTCCACCACTCTACACCACCACCAACCAAAAAAATCCCTAAACCTACCACCATTACTATCGTCGTCGCCACCACGACTACCACCAACAGTCACCGCAATCACTACCAATCCACATGCACTACCACTACAATCCCAATCACAGCTGCCGCCACCAATTAATCGGTCATAACCACCACCGTATATGAACGTCGTCGCTGTCACAGGCACATGCACAGTTACCTCCACGCCACCACCAACGCAAACGCAAACGCAAACACAAACACCAAACCCACCACCACGCCGCCGCCACCGCCACCGCCAACGCAAACACCAAACCCACCACCACCGCTCACTGCTAAAAGAAGAAACCACATTAGCGATCTGAGCTACTGAGTAGTGCTGTGCGCCACAATCCGCACGACAGCACCACTCGACAGTTCGCGCGGCATGGCAATATGGCACTGTGCACGACGACACTAGTTTGCTGCTAGATGCCGGTGAAGAAGAAGAGAGAGTGAGAAGAGAAAAGAC
Source organism: Fraxinus excelsior (assembly GCA_019097785.1). Taxonomy (NCBI): domain Eukaryota; kingdom Viridiplantae; phylum Streptophyta; class Magnoliopsida; order Lamiales; family Oleaceae; genus Fraxinus; species Fraxinus excelsior. Next base: position 349,428 of record CM032643.1, on the reverse strand, counting down.
GATAGAGAAGAGAGAATGAGAATAGAGGAGACACAGAGAAGAGAGAAGGAGAAGGAAAATTATAGGGTTTGCCGATTTGGTATGAAATATTTGATTTTTGAAAAGTGAAACCTTATATCTGAAATTTGAAATTGAATCTTGAAAATTCTGATTTTGTATAATTCCCACTTTCTCGAATCAAGTAATTTCCGCTAAACTAATTCCCCTAAGGGAAAAATTCATGGGTTAGGGATTATCTTTCACGAAATCAAAAATTAGGTTTAAATTTACAAAACTCAGGTTTTTCCATGAATTAATTAATTATATTTTACAATTGTGTTAAATTAAATATTTAATTGTAATATAATATAATTAACCCACCCACCCACCCCACCTCCCCACCCCCACTGCTCCGGCGACGGCTACTACTCCGGCGAATGTTCCGGCGCCACTTAATTTCGACGACCAGTCCTATTCCGGCGAGTATAGGTCACATATTTCTAAAATTTGTTGGTCACAGATTTTTAATTTGGTCATCGATTTTTAATTTGGTCATAAGTGAATTTTTTTAGATAACCGAGGTCACATTTCCAAATTTGTTGGTAACAGATCATTTGTTTGTTGGTCACAAATCAGATATATGAGTCACAATTGACTGTAATGGTCACTAATAAACAAAACTATATGTTACATATTTTGAATTGGTCATATATTTCCAAATTAGTTGGTCACAGATTATCAAATTTTAAGGTCATGATTTAATAGTTGGTCACAGACACCCAAACACCCATCCCCCAATCCAGTACCCCACAATACTTGGTCACATGTCACAGATTGACCAAATAGTTGGTCACAGACAATTCGTCCCATACATGTCGCCACTGTCACAGTCACAACCACCCTCCAACAATAACACCAACAACAACCACCACCGTCGTCCCCTGCACAACACCACCAATATCGTTGGCCACATCAAAACATCATCACACGGATGGCCACCGCAGATCCGTACAAATTTATCACCACCATACGAACACAAACTAACCAGCCGCAGAACACACGATATGACGAAAACTGAACCCAAACCGCCGACGTTCGCTACCTACCATGACACAGACACAGACACAGACACAGACACACACACACACACACACACACACACACAGAGATCCTCCCGCCCAGCCCCCCTCCCACACTCACAGATCCGTCGCACGCACGCAACCGCACATCACCGCCCCGCACATACAGTACCTCTATCTACATTGAAGACCCACACCGCACACACACAGTACCGCAACAGATTTTACCAGCAAGATGAAATCCACGACAGATGAAAACCATCACCACTCCAAAAACCAACAAACCAAAAATACTACCAAATGCAGCAAACTACCACCATCATCATTCTCTAATGGCAGCACTCAAAACTCTCCATCGACGGCGGTGCAATCTCTACATCGGCGGTACAGATCGGAGATAAGCCACAGCTATGCAGTAGCATCATTGATCTTAATCGTCGATGTTGCGACTTCCTTACTTTCAGTGAGACGGTGTGCAAATCTTCTCTATCTACGACGGCACTCAAATCAGATCTCCAGCAATCTGACATTTAATAGCGACTTCAACCTGAGTAAGCTGTCAGTAGTCACGATTCCATGGTGAGTGACTGCTATTGTGAGTTCGATGGAGTTCTCCGACAGTGGGTATGGCGGCGTCAGAAGTGTGGGTTAGATGGAGAGAGTGAGAAGAGAGAAGATGGAGATAGATGAATTTTAGGTTTGGAATTAAATTGGATTGGGATGGGATAGGGTTGGATATTATTATTAAAAGAGTAATTGTTTAATTAAACTCTTAAAAACCTGAGATATGAAAAAAAAAACGTTAAAACTTGAATTTTTAAAAGAGAAAATTACCTTAAAACCTATAATTAAAGACTAATTATCATAAACCAGGTGAATTAGTTTAAAATTCATAATTCAGGTGATAATTAGATTTTAATAATTATAATTAATAAAAAATTAATTAAACATAATCAAATCCACCCATACCGTCCCAACCAATTTTATTTTCGAACTCACTCTCATCCTTTTCTCTTCACCGGCGCTGCTGTTGGGTGAGCCGACGCCACCCACCCACCAACACCCTTTCTAACTCCCCACCTTAAAGAACCCAACCCACTTTAATCCAATTTCAAAATGGACCCAAACCCATCGTCAAAGAGCCGGAGCATCCACACTCGTCGGGAAATCCTCAGCAAGTATGAAATCCACGAGTGCGTGGGCTCCGGCGCATACTCCGGCATCTACACGGCCTGTCGCCTTTCCGATTCCCTCACAGTCGCCCTCAAGAGGATGAGGATATGGTGCTTGTGCTTGAGTTTTTGCCCACTGATTTGGGGGCCGTGATAAAGGCGGCGAAGAAAGAGTCAGGCGATGGATTGAGTCCTAGGGAGATTAAGCCGTGGATGTTGCAGATTCTGTGCGGGTCGATGCATGTCATTGGAATTTGATCGTTCACAAGGATTTGAAGCCTTCCAATTTGCTGATATCGGCGACGGCGTTCCAGCGCAGCAGCAGCGACGAGTGCTTCTCGCAGCAGTGGCGGCCTCTCACCCCACCCACTCCCTTTCTAACCCCCATTTTCCGACGTAGTGGTAAACTACTGTGGTGCAACGACGAGCTTTGCTCCTAGCGAGCCGACGTTGCTTTAGGGATGAGTGTTGGTATTTTTGTTAAGTTGAGCGGCTTGTTAAGTTGTTTAATGTGGTGGTGTAGGCGTTTATTTGATGTGGTGGGTAGTTGTTTCATCAGATTTGTTGTTTAGCCTGAGTTTTGGGATGTATCTATGCTGCACCAAATGCTCAATTCGTTGAGAAGATCCTCAATTGATGATGGAATAATAGTGGATAATCAACCAATTGCTTCAATTGATAACCAAATGTCTAGAATTAATCCTTCAAAGGTGCGGTTCTGAGGTGAAGGTAATATTTATGTTGGTGGATTTTAGTTGAAGGTGGTAGTGGTGGTGCAGAGAAGGGTTTTAGTTAAACATTAGTTCGGAATTCATTGTCATGAATTTGAGTTGGAGGAGGTAGTGGTTGTGCATTTGAATTGATAGTGGTGATGACTTGTGGTCGATTGTGGTGCTGGTTTGTGACCAAATATGTGTGACTGTGACTGGTCGTGACCAATTTTGTGTTAATTGTGACTTGATCATATACAGTCACAATTAAGATTCAATTGGTCACAGACAGTCACACTGAACACAAATTTGACCATGTTTAGTCACAATTAGTCACAGACAGTCACACTGCACAATTTTTTTTCTGTAATTTTTTAGGAGGTGCAGGCTGGGGTGGGGGTGTGATTTCCAATTTTTTATTTTTTGGAAATTTTTAGGTCGTCGGAAGATTCACCTGAGCAGTCGCCGGACCGACGCCGGAGCAATCCCCGGAGTTATTTGAGAGATGGAGGGAAGGTGGTGTAATGAAGTGATGGGGGTGGGTGAAATGTTTGGTTTGGGGTGTAAATAATTAATATATATTATATTATGATTTAATATTTAATAAATCTATTTACCACCTGATTTTTGAAATAATTAAACAAATTTGTTAGTTTTGAAAAGTAATTCTTATATGTAAGTTTTGTGTATTGTTCTTTTTTTAAAATGTGAAAGAAAACGTGTTGTAATTACCGCTTCCCCTAAAGTTATCGCATCCCGAAACAAGACCAATTATTATGAAGCAGGCTCAGCCCAAATATGGCCCAATTCAAATCCTTTCGAAAAACTTCGCTAGGGTTTCTGAGATTGAGATGGAGTATGTATATGAACCATGTCCACGCCATCGCAACGGATATAGCATTTGCATTTTTCGACCGCTGAACCTTAAAAACCCTAAGCAGAAGCACAGGTGAAGCAAAAATGGCGACTGCGCCAAGGACACTCTCTACGAAGGAGGCCGACATACAGATGATGTTGGCAGCTGAAGTCCACCTCGGCACCAAAAACTGTGACTTCCAAATGGAACGTTACGTGTTCAAGCGCCGGAATGACGGTAAGTTATTTGAAAAGATTTTTTCATAGTTCAGATGAGATCTCACGTTTACTGGATGCTTGCTGTGATTATTTGTTTCGATTTAATTTGTTGATATTTTGCTGTGTGTTATGTTACTGGAGATCAACATTATTTTTTAAATTCTTACGTCTTTCAGATATATATTGTCGAATTAGTTGAACTTAAAAGGTAAAACATGTAAATTTAAGTGATTTATTGGTCTTTTATAATGTCAATTTGTAATCAAATATATGAAACAAATTTCTTTTGGTTTGTATTTATTGTCACTGAGTTCGTATTGATTTTGTTTGACATCTCTTCTGTTTATTAGTTTGTAAAAGTAAGTTGGGTTTTGTAAAAGTTAGTTTATCCAATGTCGTTAATATGTATTAGTTGAGCAGCCTAAAATTTACACTGGGAAATCATTTCTATTTTTTCCTCGGTTTTTCTACACAGTGGAAAGATATTTTTAGTGCTTAATGGGAAGGAATACATGCTTATGCATGGTTATACCCTGGAATATATGATATTTTCTAATTTCAATTGCCCGGTTAATTTTTTTAAATTTAGCTGCATTGAGTTTTTTGCACCAGGTATCTCTTTACAAATTAAGTTACTTGAAATATGTTATTTTATTATCTGCAGACTGAATTATGACATTCAAAAATTAGGTTGCCTAGTTGGGGGTTTTCTTTTTAGTAAATAAAAAAGAAATTGTAACTAAATTGCTTATTGTTGTCAGCTTCAATTTCATATATTTTTTCGTATTAGGATTTTGGGAGTCTTATTCCAGTGTCTTCTTCAGTTGTTGGTAGTGAATTTTGTTTTCTGTTCATCTGTATAGGAATTTATATCATTAACCTCGGGAAAACCTGGGAAAAGCTTATGATGGCTGCCAGGGTTATTGTTGCTATTGAGAATCCTCAAGACATCATCGTTCAGTCTGCCAGACCATATGGTCAGAGAGCTGTCTTGAAGTTTGCACAGTACACTGGTGCTCATGCAATTGCTGGTCGTCATACTCCTGGAACATTCACCAACCAGCTTCAGACTTCATTCAGTGAGCCACGGCTTCTGATCCTTACTGACCCAAGAACTGATCATCAAGTGAGCACTTTTTAAGTATACCTGGTGCATTGCTATCTGAATTCTTAAATTATTGATTAGAATGTGGGATTGCTTTTGTTTCACCGAGATTCTGGTACTTAATGTTGATCTTTCTGCAGCCTATTAAAGAGGCCGCACTTTCTAGCATCCCCACCATTGCTTTCTGTGACACCGATTCCCCAATGAGGTATGTTGATATTGGCATCCCTGCCAACAACAAGGGGAAGCACAGCATCGGTTGTCTTTTCTGGCTCTTGGGAAGGATGGTTCTGCAAATGCGTGGTGTCATTGCTCCCGGTCACAAGTGGGATGTGATGGTAAATGTCTAGAATCTTTTGTTTCTCATACTTTGCATTGTGGAATTTGTGCTTTTCTGGTGGGGGGGATAAAGGACTCTTTCAAGATCAGTATTTGCATCCTTGTAGGCACATTAAGACTGTACTCTGTAATAAATAATGTTCAAACTTTATGAATTATAATTTCGCATTGCCAGTTCCGTATTGACTGGCTGCAGTTGTTTAGAACCTCAGAAAAAAATGGAGGAGACTGGTGTTGCATTTTATGAATTTTATTTTCTTTTTTGTGATGCTTTAAATTTTTCAACTTTTTGGCAGGTCGATCTGTTCTTTTACAGGGAGCCTGAGGAGGCTAAGGAACCAGAAGAAGAGGAAACACCTGCTCTTCCAGATTATGCCGATTATTCTGCAGCTACAATTGGTGTTGATTGGTCTAGCAGCCAGATACCTGATGCTCAATGGGCTCCCGAGATGGCTGGTACTTTGCCACCTGTTGCAAGTGGCTGGACTGGAGAAGCCGGTTAGTATCTTCTCCTGTACTTGTGAAAGTGACCTGGAAAGTGTCTTTTTCATGCCTTGTTACGCATTTTGATTTTATTTTGGTAGCATAACATTTTTCAATCCCTTCTCGTGATGATTCTTACATTCTTTTTGTGAGAAAGAGCTTATTTTGAGATTCACAAGGTGAAATGTAAATTTTAACCACCATCTGAAGATACCTAAAAATAAATGCAAATTATTGCCTGTAGTTGGGTTCTCTATATAACTCTGAATTAGATTTGAAGTGATGATCTGTATTATTTCGCTTTAAGCTTAGACATGCATATTATTGTTGTTTATCTCGTTTGTGGCAACAAAAGATACTTGGGTCTTAGTTTGAATTTGTGTGCATCACATTCAGTTGCAGGGGTAGCTACTGATGGATGGGACTCAGCTGCTGCACCCCCGATGGCAGCTCCTGGAGTTGACGTAATTCCTCCTGTTGCTCCAACCGGATGGGACTAAATGAAAAATTATTTAGGTCAACTACTTGATCCTCAAATAATTTCCATTTTATGTTGCCCTCCCCTTAATGAGCTTGGTTGGACGTTGTTAGACTTTTCTGTTATAAATGGTTTTGTTAAAATCCAAGTTTTGTAGCCAGAAGAAACCCCTCAGGATTTAGAGTTATTCGACTTTTATTCAATACGTGGTTGAATTTTACAGCTTGATTTGTACTTTTAATCCTTCTGTGCGCTCCTTATAATTCAGATAGAAACAAATGGTATACAAGTAGGTACTACTTGAGGATTCACAAATATGAATAAAAAGTGGCTTTGACTTTTAGCAAGCGTCTTTATAAATATTTGCCAAATATGCTCATAGAATTATGAGAAATGGTCCTATATCTTGACGCCCAGGCTATTTGTTGTTGGAAAATTGACTAACGCAATCGAAAGAACAAATAAAAATAACAGCAAAAGATGAAGCGAGGTATGCTAAAGCAAATCTCCTTTAGACAGATTTTGCTTCCCCAACAAAGTGCAAACGGGATTATGGACGTCTGTCTCTCAAGATACAATGCTTTTTCCAAAGTCGATACTGCACATTACCAATCTTGTCGGTCGAACCAAAGAATGAACGTACTCGAACGGAATAACGACGAATATATGAGAGAGTTTTGAAAACGGAATATGGAGAAAAGAGAATTTAGAAATCAATGAAATTGTAATTGATTTAGTGTATTTAAAATGAATTTGGAGGTCTCTATTTATAGAGATTGAAGTGTCTATTTAAATGGATGTGTGACATTTCATGAACTAGTGCACCACTTGGTCTGATTTGTCTTAGTCATTGGATTACACTATTTCATAATCTGACGACCCAAATTAAACCATGAAGTGTAGTGTCCATTCATCATGTCTATTTATCAATTTCGAACAGTCACTAGCTATGTAGATGCCACGCGTACGTCCAACTGTACCAACTGCCACGCGGGACGAAGTGACGCAATCTGCTACGTGTGTGCCACCTAGGATGCCAACTCATCGAGCCTCCCGTCGTTATGTCATCGAACCATGAATCCATTTCTGAAAACTATAAGGCTCCCCAACTCCTTGCGATGATACGTACTTTGCGACGTGCGCCTCCAAAGCGCTCAATGCGTACTTTGCGACGTGCGCGTGCCGGGTCCGGGATTGGGGCGCGAGTGGTGCGAAGCACCATTCTAGTGGTGGCTAGTTTGCTAGTCTTTGGCTAGCCGAAGGTAGCCAAGTTGTATGTCACTTATTAAATTATAACTTATACACACATTCCACTATATAAACAAGTATATTTTCTTGTAAACTTTCGATGTGGAATTCCTTACCATATATAAGACACTTAAAATGAGTTTATCAACTTATGAATCTATATTGGAAATTTTTCTAATTCACCCAAATTAATTGTAATGACCCACTCATTAAATACAACATTTAATGAAACTCAATTAATCAATTAATTCTAACACTATTATGGTCTGTAGTTTGAGTGATTCGAGGTTTGAAGTGTCATGATTTTAGTGTATGGTCGATGGCCCCATGGGGGGAATGTACACATAATGGCTCAAAGGGCTGCTTGGTTTAGCCCTTGTCTCCAAATAATTTACAATCTTCTAATTACTGTAATCCTGTGTAACGTATTTTCAGCAATATTATGTAGAAGTATGCTGCGAATTGATTGGGTTGCTACGTGTTAGTTCTTTACGAAATGCCAAGGATTAATGCAAATTGCAATTAATAGAAACAAGTCTCAAATCCTCAATTTTAAGCCTTTGTAAATTAATTCAAGTGTCTGATGCATTAGAGATCTAAAATAATTAATATCGGGCAAGTTTTTTATGCCTCAAAAATAAATTTTAAAATGGTTAATAGAAGATATTTTTGAAACTACATCAAACTTTGTTCATGTAGCTGGAATCGAGAATTGGATCAAAAACCTTTTTTTATTTGATTATATAAGACTGAGAATCACCCCAATTTTAACGGGAATCGAGCTTGCCATATCCTTGGTCTCTAGGCAGCAAAACACCAAACATATGATGCTCCCAGCCCAGTTTTCCTTACCCTAATAAGTGTAGCACTGGAGAAAATAATTATCCTGGTGATCTCATATAGAGTTAAGCTCAAAGTTGCTTTTAAGTTTACAAGTCAAGCAAGTTCGAAGAATTCCAATTTTTGGCTGTCTGTCTATGTCTGAAGAAGATAATCAGGGCCCACACAACCACCAGTTTTCCAATCCATTAATTCCTTCCAAGTTAAAACTCTTGCTTGCACGCTTAAATTGAACGAGGACTTGTATGGTGATTATGTGGGACTATAAAATACAATTTCAATAATGAAATTAGGACGTGAGTGATTTCTTATGGAATGATCATATTTGTAAATCTATGAACACTTTTTCCTTTTTCCCTTTTTTTTTTTTTTATAATTCTCGAGAAGAAAAAGACAACCTTATTCTTCTCTTATTACTTGCTAGCTCTCCACACGTAATCAAGAACAGTACAAGAACTTCAACGACATTTGAAAGCCCAAAAAAAGAGAGAAATATGGATTTATTATCTACTTGCCTCGATTACTGCAAATTTTTTTTCCTACCCCTATCAGATTTTCTTGGATCACTGCCACATTATAACACTTGGATCATATCATATGTACCGAATCTTTTTACCAAATTTTTTACCTACTGATGCTGCAAAAAATCTCACATGCTGGTTTCCTGAGCTTGAAGACTGAGAACGAGTACGAACGAGATCTTCCAATACCTGAAACAAAGGTGTCGAGGTGTGGCATCGTCTCTCCTCCGATGCTTAAATCAATATGCTGAGAATATATGTAAAACGTACCTAAATAGTGAATAAGAATGATGTATTTTATAGATGCATGTAGAGTAGTTTTAGTAGGACTCATCCCCTTATTTTTAGGATTAATTATAGGGATAAGTATTGGAATGTAATTAAGCTTGTTTGAGAGGGAATTTTTGGGGGAAAAATTGATTTTGAACAGTGATATGATGGGAAATGTGTGGTTGAAAAAGAAGAAAAAAATATTGATGTGATGGAAAATATTATTTTATTGAAGAATGTGTGGTTGAAAATGAGAATTGATTTACTGTAGAATTTGGAGAATCCGTACCAAACGAGCCCTAGAAGTCCAAACCTTCCTTGTTCGAAGTGTTGTCTAAGACATGACTCCTTCACGACTTAGGATCCCTGAGTTGGGGTGATTGGGTAGGACCAGAGTCCTTGGTCGAATTGGTGTCTGTGAGTGAATGATATTACCCGTGGATGAACAACTTCACGAGGTGGTGCATGTCTGAGGACTTATCTCGAGGACCTCCGTCACCAAATCATTCAAAAACATTTACGGGCAAAATAAAAACTTTTTAAATTATATGTAAGAAATATTTAGACTTGTAAGCAGAAGCATACATGTGTTCTTTCAAATTTACTTAAAAATAGGGATAACTGCAGCAACGGTCTCAAACATTTCAATTTTTTTGCAAACTATACCTTAACATTTTATTTTTGTAGTTGTAGCCTCAAACCTTTCGCTTTTATTGCAGTTGTAGTCCATTGAACAAATTCCATTCAATACTCCGTACCCAAATCTCAAACAATAATACAAAAATTAGGTATGACCAAATTGTAGATCTACAAAAGCTAACTCTGCCACATAAATCATGAAGAAGATCAATTGTTGTTAACAATACGAGACTACCAATTAGAAAAACGAGGTATTGGATGAAATTTGTCCAATGGACTCCAATTGCCATTAAAGTGAAAGGTTTGAGACTGCAACCGTCAAAATAAAAGGTTAATGCATAGTTTGCAAAAAAATGAAAGGTATGGGACCGCTGCTGCAATTATCCCTTAAAAAAAATATATTCCACTCACTTTATAAGTTATGCAGAACTTTTCATGATATGATGATAGTCCTTTCACTTAGATATCAGTAAAGTTTATACATATTGAGATTTGTTTTTATTATACTAGTGTTCTTAACTAAAAAAAAAAAAAAAAAAACTACACAAACAGGAATAAATAAAGATAGTGGACTCTGGGAAAAGCGTAGAAAAAGGGGGTTACAGTGCAACCCACTTTCAACTATTTCGTAGTCTACTTGTGTTGTTGGCATATTGTGGCAAGTAATTGGCAACTAAGAAAATTGAAATAAAGTATCGAATGTGATTTATATGTTGTATTCGAGGTTTCGAGAATGTCGGTTGTTAGGTTTACGAGTTTATTTATTTTTTGACTAGAAACAATGTAAGTGTTGAGTTTTACTTTTTTTTTTTTTTCGTGACAATGGTAAGTTGTACTAAAATTATCCTTTCACATAATCAAAGGTAGAATTTTATAATTCAAAATGATGACGAGTTTATAGAGGCCCATGTGACCTAAATGATGGCAAGTGGAGACAATTGATAAGTGGAAAATACGACTTATGTTACGTAAGATAAAACGTGTAGGAGAAATATGATCTCTTTTTTTTTATTTTATAAAAACTCGACATCATTTTAATAGTTTCAATTTTAAGCAAAAATATTCATTTTTTGAACGAAATAATTTAAAACAGAAAGCCTCTAAATAATAAAAGGTGGTGCATGCTCCAAAATGATATGCATTAGCTCGGTCATATTTGTAAATCTATGAACACTTTTTCCTTTTGCCCCTTTTTTTTTTAAATTCTCGACAAGAAAAAGACAACCTTATTCTTCTCTTATTACTTGCTAGCTCTCCACACATAATCAAGAACAGTACAAGAACTCCAACGACAATTGAAAGCCCAAAAAAAGAGAGAAATATGGATTTATTATCTACTTGCCTCGATTACCACAATTTTTTTTCCTACCCCTATCAAATTTTCTTGGATCACTGCTACATTATAACACTTGGATCATGTTATATGTACCGATTTTTTTTACCAAATTTTTTTACCTATTGATGCTACCAAAAATCGCATCTCCTGGTTTCCCGAGCTTGAAGACTGAGAACGAGTACGAATGAGATCTTCCGGTACCTGATACAAAGGTGTCGAGGTGTGGTCTCGTTGGCCCTCCGATATTTAAGTCAAAAAGAGCGTTTGAAAGAAAATATATGCTGAGAATATATGTAAAACGTACCTGAATAGTGAATAAGAATGATGTATTTATAGAGATATGTATAGTAGTTCTAGTAGGACTCATCCCCTTATTTCTAGGAGTGATTATAGGGATAAGTATTGGAATGTAATTAGGAGTCCAAACCTTCCTTGTTCGAAGTGTTGTCTAAGATATGACTCCTTCACGACTTAGGATCCCTGAGTTGGGGTGATTGGGTAGGACCATAGTCCTTGACCGAATTGGTGTCTACGAGTGAAGGATATTACCTGGGGACGAACAGCGCCACGAGGTGGTGCATGCTCGAGGACTTATCTCGAGGACCTCCGTTACCAAATTATTCAAAAACATTGATGAGATAGCTCGAGCATGATGGCCCATGCGCTCGAGCATAACATATAGTTCAAGCTATGTGGGGGTGTCTCATAGGTCTGGAAGTGTTTGGGTTAACTGATGCTCGATCACAATAATACTACATCACTAGCCCTCGTGCAACCATACTCGAGGTTCGAGGATGGGTGCAGCGTCGTCAGAGTGCTCGACGCCATGCCGTTTGCTTATGTTTTTGATCATGCTCAAGGGCTTACGTCATGCTGACACCAGCCCTGGTTAAAAAAGACGGTTAAAGCTCGTCCGTTGGATGGATGACACGTGGTAAGATTCAATAGCTGAGAAGGTGACCCTTGGTCTACCCTCCCAGGAAGGCTATAAATACCTTGCTTCCCCTTTATTTTTCACCTTTCGACTCTCAGTAATTCTTCTGGCCTTCCCTGAGATCAAGTATTAAGTTAAGAGCTTGAGCACTTAAGTTGTTTATTTAGATAGTTTTGAGTTAGGATGTCGAGTAGTGATAGAAGTGGGTCATCTCCGTCCTCATCCTCGTCCTCAGGTACAACGCTTGATGGACGGGTCAAATTGATCATACCCATGGTCGTGCCTTTGAACATTCAGCCTCGAGCTCAAGTTAACCCGATCCATTTTACATAAGTTTAAGGAGCATCTAGCAGTTGCTTCTGCTCGGGAATATGGGGTCATACCGGGATGTGACATTAGGTCTCCTGAGCCCGGTGAGAGGATGGTAATGGCTTGGGAATGATAGTTTGTCATTTTTAGGGACTCTTTAAGGGGGTTTTAGGTGGCCTTTACATCCTTTCTTTCTCGCCCCACTGGTTGAGTACAATATGTACCCAGGTCAGCTAGTGCCAAATGGGTAGAGGATGTTGACATATTTTTTTTATTGCCTGTAGATACTTAGGTATTGTTCCATACCTCGACCTGTGTAGAATGTTCTTCGACCTCAAACAACTCCCCCAATTTAGTTACTTTGCCTACATTTCAACCTGGGGACGGTTTAGAGTCCCGAGGATTCCCAGTTCCTTAAATGGATGGAAGAAAAAATAGTTTTATGTTATTCCTCGGGATACCGACCTTCCTTTCAGTCCTCGGTGGGGGTTTTGAGATACGTTGAGTTTTTGTGAGGGCTAGGCATTTTTTGAGTCTTTAGAGAAGGATATACTCATGTTAGAGAAGCTTGAGCCCCTTGTGTATGATATAGATGACATCCTCGAGGATGACATCCTCGATTTGGCAGAGATGAATAGCCTCGAGGGTAGGACTTGCTTTATTCTTCCTTTTTTGTTGGTTAATTTGCTTTTCTCGTGCTCGTGCTAATGCTTCATTAGTAATATTTTAGGAATGACGTTTGACCCCACTGCCCTTCGTTAGGCAGTTGGCCAAAATAACAAAGCGTCCCAAGCTCGAGCACCGGGGCAAAAGAAAGGAAAGAAAAAACCTCGAGATTCTGGTATGAACATCCAACAAGTGGACTTGGCGAGTTCTTTGGAGGCGCGGGGAGGACTGCTACCGCTCGATCTACTCCTCAAGGTACTCCCCGAAGAACCTCTCCTCCCATTGCTATTCTGGGATCTCGATGACGAGGAAATCCCACAGTGGTTAGGCCACCCCGAGGACCACGAGGTATGCCATATGGTCCCGAATATCATTAACAAATACGGAAGGGATGTGGGGCCTGAAGATGGTATGAAAATGGTTGATAGCCTATTGACCAAGGTAAGCTCAAACACTTTTTCTTATTGTTATTTCAAACTTAATAACTCGATGACAGCTAATGACCATGATTTCTTCTAGGCCCTAGGCATAGCTCGAGGCCTTTCTTTAAAAGGGATAGACGAGTCCCAAAAGGTGGCGGGCCTTCTCGAGAAGGCTAAGGTCCGGGAGAAGAGGATTTCTGAACTCGAGACCGAGTGTTCCCTTTTCGAAAGGAGCGCAATGACGTCAGGAAAGAGCTTAGTAAAGCTCAGGATGAAGTCGGTTCGTACCGTGACGTGGCCGAGGAGATGAAGCTCGAGATGGAACGGGCACAAAAAGATTTTGAAGAGAAACTACTGGAAGCTCGAGATCTTGCTATCGAGGACTTCAAGACATCAAAAGAGTTTAACGCAATGAAGTACGAGTATGCGATGGGTTCGTATTTTCATACCCTAAAAGAAGCTCGAGCATTCGTGCGCTCGAGACTAGAAATGAAGGCCGAGGACTTCAAGGGTATTCCTGACGTTGCTGAGAAACTCAGGCTATCGGAGTCTGAGGATGCAACGGATGACCAGGAAGTGGATGTCGATGGGGATGACGGAGAGGACGACCACCCTATCTTGACGAATGACCCTGGGCCAATTTAGACTGATTAATTTTGTATTTTTCGTATTGACCGATCTGGGCTTAGAACAATGTTTAATATTTTTGTAATGTCAATTGCTCGACCTTTTGATTTATGTAAAGTTCATTTTGAAAGTTAATTGCTCGACCTTGTTATTCTAATTGCTCGATCTTCTGTCTTATGCTAATTTTAAATCCTGACGACAATGTGTATGAACGAATTCTTGATGATAGAATTAATTAAGTTCCAAAGAAACAAGCCCGATGGTCAACTAGCGAACTGAGATAATCTCGAGGATAGCTCGATGAATAAGTTATAGTGATGAGCTCGACGAGGGCTCAATTAAAGCCCGATGAACTATGCAAGTCAAGATCTCGATGATTCTACAACTAATGACTAGATCATTAATTTATTCTCAATGAACAGTTAACGCGCTGATTTTTTGACGATTTAACAATTAATTTGAAGTATTGAGCTCGATGACAACATAACATACAATGCTCAACCATAACTCAATGAGTTGGCCGAGCTTGATGATATATCAATAAGTTGGCTTATGCTCGACGATAGCTCATTTAATTTAATCTTGAGCTCGAGGATAGTTTAATTTATAATTAGTTTTTATCCAAGTGTTGAGCCCGACGACTACAAGAGTTTTTGGGGCCCAATTTGATCTCGACGTCAACGTCACATGTGACGCAATCTCGAGCTTGAGGACCAGTTTGATGAATTTTTGTCAAGACTTATTTTGGACTACTCGAGCTCGAGACATATTAGTAAGGTGCCCGCGCATGCCGGGGCTTTGATGAGGTCATACTCGTAGCACGTCTCAGAGGTGCCTACGCGTAATAGGGCTTTTGTGACCTCATGCCCGTAGCACATCTCGGAG
Organism: Fraxinus excelsior; assembly: GCA_019097785.1. NCBI lineage: Eukaryota > Viridiplantae > Streptophyta > Magnoliopsida > Lamiales > Oleaceae > Fraxinus > Fraxinus excelsior. The sequence continues at coordinate 334,312 of CM032643.1, read as the reverse complement.
GTGTCTACGTGCCTATGCGTGATAGGGCTTTTGTGAGATCGTGCTCATAGCATGCCTCGGCGGTGCCTGCCCGTGACATGGCTTTCATGAGATCATGCTCGTAGCATATCTCGGAGATGCTCATGGCGTGTTTTTGAGGTGTTCGCTCAAACCATGCCATGAGATCTCGCTTGTGACGGGTCTTTTGGAGAGCATGCCTGTAGCATGTCTTGGAGGTGCCTGCGCGTGACAGGTCTTCGGGATAAACACTTTGAAAATTTTTTGTTGGGACATTCCCAACAGTTACTTCATATAAGTTTTCATATGATCTAGAACAAGTATAGGCTCGCAGGCATTGATGAATGAACTAAAAAAAATGTTTGGGGTATGCAAGCCCTATGAGAAATTAAACTAACTATAAACAAGAAAAAATGCATGAGGCATGCAAGCCCATGAAGTGAAAGTAAACTAAATTAAAGAGAAAAGGTGAGGATTACTACTTGTAATAAATCTTGAGGTTACCAGCATTTCAGGGCCTTGGCAATGGTCTTCTCGACATGTCTTTCAAGCTATATGCTCCACCTCAAACTTGTCGAATGATTTCATAGGGTCCTTCCCAAGTTGGTCCGAGTTTATTCGGGGCATGACTGGCAGCCTCGGCCTTTTTGAGTACCAGGTCCCCCATCCTGAATCTTCGGGGTCTGACTTTGCTATTGAAGGACTTGGCCGTTCTGCTTTGATTGGAGGTGACTTGTAGTGTGGCCTATTCTCGTCTTTCCTCTAACATGTCGAGGTGTTCAGTGGTACGCTCCCCGGAATCATGCTCCAAACGCCTCAGTGATGGAAATTTAACTTCAATGGGGATAGTGGCCTCCAACCCAAAAGCTAGCATGGAAGGGGTCTCTCCCGTCGTCATTTTGAGCGAAGTCCTGTAAGTCCATAATATAGAGGGTAACTTATCGGGCTAGTTACCATGAGCACCTTCAATCCTTGTGCGGAGGTCTTGAAGTATAATCCGGTTAGTCACCTCAGCCAAGCCATTGCTCTGAGGGTACGCTACCGAGGTGAGGCGATGATCTATTCCAAGGTTTATGCAGAAACTTTTGAACTGTGGATTATCAAACTGCCTTCCATTATCGGTTATGAGCACCTTAGGTATCCCGAACCTACATACGATAGACTTCCAGATGAATGATCTAAGCTTGGGCTTCGAGATTGTTGCCAGGGGCTCTGCTTCTGCCCACTTTGTAAAGTACTCAACAGCTAAAGCCACAACCACAAACTTCAACCGTCCTCTTGCTATCAGAAAGGGCCCGATCCACCATTATTCGAAGAGAGCCGAATAATGTATGGGTGTGAGATCTTCAACGGGGGCATGTATGACGTTACCAAACCTTTGACACTTATCACATTTTTTCACATAGTCCGTGGCGTCTTTCTTCATAGTTGGCCAATAGTACCCATACCTTATAAGTTTGACGGTGAATGCCCGTGCTCCTTGATGATTTCCACATATGCCCTCATGAACTTCGGCCATAGATTGTGTTGATTCCAAGGGTTTAAGGCATCTGAGGTATGGAAGTGTAAAGCTCCTGCGAAAGAGGACTCATTGGATCATGCAGTACCTTGGTGCTCTTGATCGGATGCTCCTAGCTTCCTTTGGATCCTCGATGAGATTTCCATTAGTTAAATTCAACTATGGGGTCCATCTAAGAGGGCTTACTATCGATGTCCATGATTGCTAGTTCATGATCAATGCTCGGCTCTATCACGATTTTGACGTGGATTGATTTAACTTGATTTTTATTATCGCGACCTTAACCGAATCTATTAAAATTGAGATGTGTTGTTGTGATTCTATGACTAAACTAACACTAGCATGAAAATTAAAATAAAATAACAAATTAAATGCAAAAATGACGTTTTAATGCAAAAGTTTTGAATGAAATTAATATATGAAAAAACACACTATGATCCCGGATTACCAAGCAAAGTTCCTTTTTAACCCATATTTCACAGTTTGATAACACGATGAATAGGTTAAAGAATCAATGTTTCTAACTTATTCAACAATATCTTTCGAGTAGAATTGAACCTATTCTAACATACCATTTGACTATATTTCTATGACAAATGTAATATACAAGAATGCATGACGCTTTGTAAACACTTAGAGATTCACGTAAAGAATATCAGTAAATTTCTATCCTCTATGGACTAAACGATGATTTATACCTTGTCGAGCTTATTTCCCTTCTTTCGAATTTATAAAATAAGCCACCACACTCATACAACTATTGCGCATATAATTGTAGAGGAAAATTAATGTATATAAATCATTCAACATCCATCCAATGTGTTTAAATATCAAATTGAAAAATAGAAATTAAAAGATCACAATACAAGGTTCATCGTTCACATAATACATAAAAAGTCTAGCCTATCATGGATAAAATTAAAGAACAAGAAAAATATTTAGGAGAAGACATCACTCAATTCTTGAATTTAATCTTGAAATCTTGAAGCTTGAAGTGAAAATCCTTGTTCTCGCCTTCTTGTTAGCTCTTCAATGTGTTTTTCTCCCAAAGAATGCATAAAAATCTAGTCCTAGACGAATTTAGGATTTTATAGTTGCCCTAAAATCATTACCATATGAGTTGGAGTCGGATAAAGAAACCAAAAATTTCGCGTCGAATTTGTTCCTTGCGACTGCAAGGTAGTCCTTCATGCGATCGCATGGGCCAAGTAAAATGCTCCCAAAAAGCTCTGTTGAAGTCTGGGCGTTCGCAAGATTATATACCATGCGATCGCATGGACGACCATATTTTTCCTGCCGGACAACTTTCAGTGTTTTGTTCATATCGTTCGCTCCCAATGTCCAATTGAGATGATTCAAATTGCGTTACAAAGCTTACTCAAAGGGCTACAAATATTCCATAAAGCTTCAAATTTGAACGTCTTTTATGCCAAAAATGGATATCAAACTAAGACTGAAAATTCGAAGTGTAACTTTTTCGGCTGGAGGTTGATTTGTGATAGTACTTCGATTATATTTCATCCCTTTGACTTCTTTCTTCATCCAATTGATGCCCAACACTCTCAAATCTTCATCTTGAGATCGACACAACTTTTCAGTATTTACACTTGAGTCCTCAAACTTTTATTTTTGCTTCATTTAAGTCCTTTTTTGCTTATTTATCCTCATTTTCCCCATGTTCATCATTGATATTCTGCAAATACATATTACATCGAATTAAGCTATATTTTGTACATTTATCGACAGTTATCCACGTTTGTGAACCGAAATATAAAAATGCCCTTATCAACCATCTACTCCCATGAATACAAATCTTGACAACGCATCTGCCTTTCCATTATTAACCCAGGCTATTTTCAGAATTTGACAATCCTTGAACCTCCTTCGTAGATCATGTACTTTCAAATAGTACATGCTCATATGTTCATCCTTTCTTTTGAATGCTCCTTCAATCTATCCTACCACAAGTTGTGAATCGCTAAAGAGCTTGACATGTTCAATCCCCAAACTATTTGCAAGTTCAAGAGCAATGACCACAACCTCATATTCCGCCTCATTGTTGGTAGCTTCAAATTCGAATTTGAGTGTACATGAATTTCAGTTTGTTTGTCTGGACTGCTGATGATGACCCCTGCACGGGATCCCGAGGAGTTGGATGCTCCATCAACAAATATTTCCCAAGAATGTGTTCATCTCAAGACACGCCAACCTCCTCAAGCAGAAAGTGTTTATTCTAGGATATGACAGTGGAAGCAGAATAAATCTTGAAAGAGTTCAAGATTTCACAAATATATTAGACCAAGTAGATGAACCCGACTTTGATCCCAAACTTGTTGAGGGACATACTTTTTATCTGGAAGTGGAGACTCCTGAGGACACGACAGTTCCATGTAAATCTTGTACGATCATTCGACCTTCTGGAAGGTAAGAATCTATGATTACTAATCAGGCATTACTAATATAGGATGATGAACCAAATAATCATGTATAAACAAAGTCCAAGTGTTGACTCATTGAGATGGCAGAAGGCTGTAAAATCCAATGTGAACTTAATGTATGTAACCAAGGTTTGGACCTTGGTCGACCTGCCTAATGGATTAAAACCCATAGGTTGTAAATGAGTTTGCAAGAAAAAGGTCAATATGGATTGAAACAAGCCTCTTGGAGCTGAAATCTTCAAATTGATGTGAAAATCAAAATGTTTGATTTTATCAAAATGAAGATGAATTGTGTGTTTACAAGAAAATAGTGGGAGCATTGTTGCATTCCTAATATTATATGTATGAGACATATTATAGGAAACAACGTCCTTGTATTTTAATTGTTGAAATTATGGTTGTCAAATAATTTCTTCATAATAGATATGTGAGAAGTAGCTTGATTTATCTCTCTATAAGATATCTTTAACTCATCCAGATCTATATAGATAAAATCGTGAGAAGATTTTATATGGAGAAAATGAACTGAGAGTTCATGAATATACTGATGCTAACTTCTAGTCAGACTAGAATGATAGCATTTTTCAATTAGGAAATTAGTTTACTCTTAAGCGGTATGATGGAAATGTTCTAAATCGAAAATAACCATTGATTCAATAACAAAAGCCTTATACATCATTGTTTGAGAAAGCAACAAAAGTTATGGTCTGGATCAGGAAGTTCATTAATGAACTTGGAGTAGTTCCTAACATTGTTGATCACATGCTTTTGTATTGTGATAACAATGGAGCCATCGTGCAAGCAAAGGAACCAATGTCTCGTCAATGATCCAAACATGTGTTAATGCGATATTATCTCATTGGAAAGATAATACAATGAAATGACGTAAAGAAAGAACGAATTCCCACAAGTTATTAAATTGCAGATTCATTGACAAAGAGTTGTCGCAGCATAAACATGATCATCATGTAGACTCTTATGGTATGCGATACATAAGTGATTGGATCTAGTGCAAGTTAGAGTTTGTAAGTATTATGCCCTAGGTCCAATCAACTTTGGATATAAACACTTTTATTGTATATAATCGATGCATATTTATGGCAATATCTATTGTTTAATTGAATTAATTAAATAATAGAATCTGTAGATTCAAGTCTTGATAATTCGTTAATCATAAGGAGTTGTGATTATGAGATACAAATTACATATGATTGAAGCTTAAATCGTTTGTGGTCGTATGTAATAACAAGATACGGATATCGTTATTATGGATAGATCATCACATGTGGCATTTCTTACTTATGAAGTAAGTAGCTGATCTCACAAGCTAAAATGTGGTGATACTTGAATGAATACATTGATGTTTTGTTATACAACAAAACATTGGAGACCCCCTGGGATATTCCACATGAGTAACTATCTGAGTGTCAGTGGTTAATATCTAACGTTCGATAATGGAATTGGTCCTTTGACTTGAGGTCATCTTAGTGACTTATATGAGGACAGTCATACTTTGGTGATGTTGGATGTTGCTCTGCCAATGGTCGCTAATATGACATCGTTCGGGTCTGTCAAGAATCATATGAAGGTTGTGAATGATCAATAGATGATTCGTCACTCTTGGATAGTAAGAGATTATGATCTACATTTTTATCCAGTTAAGTTGATAATGAAATCTCTGGCCAAGGTGAACTAATAAGTCAAAAATGAGTTTTCTACTTACATTGACTTAATAGTGGGATAAAAGATATGATCGATTGAGATTGACACATATCTATATCTCATAATTGATCGGATCGTATTGACGAAAGGATTATAGTTTCACAGTAAACGAATAAGTTTGATTTTGTCATACCACGTGACATTTTCCGTCACATGTATTGCCCTAACACATTGCTAGATGTCAATCTGGAACGACATATGTGAATTGATGATAAATAAAAAGGGATATTTTAATTTATCGATTTTGATTAGATCAAAATAATAATTCACATCGTTAGGCATCATGATCGGGAACCTAATGTGTCACAAACAAAAGATAACCAGAAGAATAAGATTTACCAATTAATTAATTGACAAGTGTTGGATAATTAATTATTGGGTTGCTTATTAATATGTCTGAATTAATTAATTAATTTATGGATCAAATTTAATTAATTTGATTAATTAAATATTGAACCGTGTTAAGTTTAGGAGATGGGCCAAGCCCTTTTGGACTTATATTAATAGGCTGTTAGGGTTTGAAAACAGTGATAGAAAATTCATTTTATTCTTTCTAGCACAAGAAAAGTAAACCTACTCGTCATTCTTGTTCGCTGTGTGGATCACCATTGGAGGCTAGACAGTTAGACAACTTGGATTACAGATCGTGATCATTCGAGTTCAAGAATCAGCAAAGGAGTTTGCAGAATTCATCAAATGTATAATTCTAATTACAGTTTCTATCTAAACACAGAGCAGATCATTGTTTGGGAATTGAAATTTGATTTATTTTCGCTGCACATGATTAAGCAGATTCCCAATAATAACCTCAATTAATGTAGCATCATTCTGGTCCCCGTTCTGCTCTTTATGGCTGTCAATCTGTTCTACCTGATCACATGTGGATGGAAGCCCCACATTGTCCCCCGATTGGTTGCTTTTTCGCCCTTCCACCATCTAGACAGCAACTAAGGGTATTTTGGCCACACTAGCATCACTGGACTTCTCTTTTCCATCCACACACTGTTTTTTATACTTGCATCCGGTGATGGGATGCCCATAGACTTTACAAAAAGCATAAAATTTCGGTTCATGTTCATAAAGAATATCCTATTATCGTAAAAACCCATTAGGCAGCTTTATCTTTACTATCCGCACAAGCTCTGTAGATACATCCACTTCAACAAGAACCCTCGCATAGGAAATTCTACCCCTTGTCGATGTGAGCTTATTAGTAGAAATAGGCTTGCCAACTTTCGACACAATTTTCGCCAAGGCACTTGAGTTCCAAAACTCCAGAGGTAAGCTTGGGTAAATTAATCCAAACCGGCATGTAACTGATTTCTTTGTCATCAAACTCAAAGTAATGGGGGCATGGCTTTGAGCATCAATGGCCCACCAAAAACAAAGTAGGGAACCCAATGTAGAACACTTAGTCCATCTGAATCATTCCCAAATTTGAAAACCAACCAACCGCTTGAATGAACGAAGTATTGATACTCCACTTTCCATGAGTTACATAACTGTAATAGGGCTGATTTTTCGGGAAATCTACCGGCAAAGTATCCAACAAGGTCGTATCCCCAAGCATCATCAACATTATCCGCATCCGTCTTGCACAATCACTTCCTCTGACTATTGTTCCACAGCTTGCAGTTTAAGGCCATTATCCAATTTTCTATTGCTTTTGAAGAGGTTGACCCAATGGCCTTTTTTCTCCATTACACCATTTCCAGCAGCTTCTTTCATTACCTGAGGCTCCCCAACTGAGCTTCCAGAATCTGTATCTTCCTCCCCAAGTGTTTGGGACACACTTGGTGATTCCACATAACATCCACTTTCACGAACATTTTTATAACTGGTGAAATTGATGTCCTTATGTTAAAATATGGAGAACAAAGAAAGCATAACCAGGATAGCCAACAGCAAGTTGATGATCAGCAAGGAACAAAAAGGATCAGATGAAACGTGATGACAAAGGGCATAAATGTCACTGCATGAGGAATATATTGTAGTCCATTTTCTCTTTCTATTTTATGTTTGTTGTATAGCATTTTCTTGTTAAATTTCTATCATATAGTGTTAGTTTTTTAGCCAATTCGTTCACTAGTATAGGCTCTAGATTATTCTTATCCACTGTATATATTGATGTATAACTAAGCTTGTGAAATTCATTCAGAATTCCTTAATACAAGGCTCAATTGGCTTTAGCCAGCTATTTTCTATTAGAAGAGCATTCCATTTCTTCATTTCTTTTATTTTCTTACATGGTATTAGAGCCACAACAATGGAAACAACTAATACAAACACTGAGCAAAATGCCAACTCCAATTCAATACCAAACACTCATTTTAATGACCCTACTCATCCCACCAGCCTCTACTATATTGGGGGAAACGAGAACTCAGGTACAATTCTGGTAACTCATGTGCTTGACAACACCAACTATTATGCTTGAGCAAGATCCATAAAGAGGGCATTCCGGATTAAGAACAAGCTTTACTTCATCAATGGAAGCCTTTCTGAACCAACAAAAAATAATGGCCTACTGATAGAACACTGGTTACGGTACAATGGCATAGTCATTGTCTGACTTCAAAATACCATGTCCATTGATATCAAGTCTCGAACACTCTATGCAGACACGGCTCGTGAGTTGTGGTTAGACCTTGAGAATCAGTTGGGACAACAAAATGCCCCAAGAATTTATAAAGTGAAGCAATCTATTGCTACTTTAATGCAGAATGAAGATGGGGTAAGTGTGTACTTCTCAAAATATAAGACACTCCTTGATGAATTAATTAATTAAGAGTCCATTCCTAATTGTACTTGTGGAGGCTTTAAATCTGTAATTGAAAACCAGCAAAGAGACTAGGTGATGAAGTTTTTTATGGGGCTGAGTGACTCATATAAGGCAATCAAAGCCCAAATTCTGCTCATCAAACCTTTTTCCACATTGAATGAAGTGTATTCAATCATTCAGCAAGAGGAGAAAATGAGACAAATTTCAATGGATACCCCTGTAGTTGAGTTCATGGCTCTTGTAAGCAGAGGAATATCTAGCAGTCCAGCAAGGTAAAATGGAATAGGACTAAGGAAATACTACTGCACATTTTGTAAAGTGCCTGGACATTCACTAGAGAGGCCCAATAAACCTACCTGCAGCCATTACCATATGACAGGGCACTCTGTGGATAAATGTTACAAAGTTCATGGGTACCCTCCTGGGCATAGATTGAATGGAAAGGGAACATTATATGCTAGTATGGCTTCATTGTATGGACAAGGAGATATTGATAGTACCAACCAGGTGACATTCACTCAGGAGTAGCATGCACAACTTTTGGCTTTATTGTAGTCACAAAACAATAATCCCTTTACTAGCACAGCCCCTGCAGACACACAAGCTTCGAAAATCTCTGGTATCTCTTCCTGCCTATCCACCTATGGTCCTAACACACCATGGATAATTGACACAGGTGCAACATACCATATGGTCTGCTGCACATCATTTTACAGTAATCCACCAGCCAAAGTATGTTATTCTATAAACCTTCCAAATGGTGATCTAGTCAACGTTACACACATAGGAACCGTTAAAATCACAGAAAATCTGATTCTGAATAATGTACTATGTGTTCCATCTTTTACATTTAATTTGATATCAACTAGGAAGTTAACATAAAATTCCAAATGTTGCCTCATATTCTTCTCTGAAAAATGCTTTGTGCATGACATTTCGACTTCGAAAACGACCGAAATAGGTGAAGTGAGGCAGGGACTATACCATTTATTGCAAACTCAAGTTTCTCCTTCTGCCTTAACAGAGGCTTTTTCTCCTGCTCCAAACATAACATCTAAGTTAGCAGCTATTTTTAGCAACAATAAGGATTTTGATATCTGACACTACAGGCTGGGACATCCATCCAATTCTAGATTAGATTTGTTAAGTATCAATTACATTTCTAAGCCCAAAGAACATTGTTATGTCTGCCATACGGCTAAAATGCATAGGTTACCTTTTCCTATTAGTCATCATAAATCTAAGAAATTTTTTGATCTCATACATTGTGACTTGTGGGGTCCATGCACTGAAACCAGCTATGATGGATCCAAATATTTCATTTCCATAGCTGATGATTTTAGTAGATGTACATGGGTATATATGCTAAAAACTAAATCAGATGCCACTGTAACTTTGCAAGGGTTTTGTACTCTAATTAACACTCAACTCCAGTCACAAGTGAAGGTGATTAGGACAGACAATGGGGATGGGGAAATTTGAAATGAAAGAATACTACCACAAGAAGGGGATTATATACTAGAAAATAAGTGTTGAAACACCACAACAAGATGCTATAGTAGAGAGAAAACATCAACACATACTTAATGTTCCAAAAGCCCTTACAAAGAAGGCAGTACATATGAAAATTTTATACACTGAAACATAACATTATGTCTTTCCTTCTCCCACAAACATTACTGATGAAGTCATAATAGATAAAAATGATCATGCTTCAATCCATGAATCAAATAAGTATCCCATATGGTCATATCCCTCACAAACTCTCAGGAACCACAACAAGAATCATTTGACAACTCCCTAAATAATCAGCCAACACGAAGATCCTCAAGAGTCAAAAGAACTCCCACTTATCTTGAGAACTACATTTGTCAACAGGCCTCATTTTATCCATCTCAGAAGATGGACAAGGGCAAAGGTCTTCACATTCTAGGTAAATCATTTTCTCTCAGTGCTACCATATCAAACCATAGATTATCAAGTAACCACAAAGCTCTTATAACCTCCATAAATACACACATTGAGCCAGACACATACTAAGAAGCACTAGCTTCACCTAACTGGTGTAAGGCCATGAGTGCTGAAATTGTTGCCCTTGAGATGAATAACACTTGGGTTGTAATAAATCTTCCTCCCAACAAGAAATCCATTGGGTGCAAATGGGTGTATAAGGTGAAGTATAAAGCTGATGGCAGTGTTGAAAGATACACGGTTAGGCTTGTAGCAAAGGGATACACGCAACAAGAGGGATTACACTACCGTGATACATTTTCACCTATGGCAAAAATGGTAACAGTCAGGACCTTGCTTGTTGTTGTAGCCGTGAAAGGATGGTATTTGTATCAATTCGATGTGAATAATACATTCCTAAATGGGGATCTAAACGAAGAAGTTTACATGGAAATGCCCCCTAGCCATCCTAATGCAGGAAGTTTGAAGGTGTGCAGGCTGTTAAAAAGCATATATAGCCTCAAGCAAGCATCTCAGCAATGGTACTCCAAGCTTTCAACTTCCATTATTGAAGAAGAGTTCACTCAATCAAAAGCAGACTATAGCCTATTTACAATGTCCAATAAGGGTTCTTTCACTGTCATTCTTGTCTATGTAGATGATATAATTGTGGCTAGCAATGATATTAATGGCATTAACTTTCTTAAAACCTTACTTGACAAGAAATTCAAAATCAAAGATTTGGGGATACAAAAATATTTTTTGGGAATAGAAGTGACAAGGTCTGACAAGGGAATCTATGTTTGCCAACGAAAGTATGCTTTGGACATACTATCAGATTCAGGAACCATAGGGAGTGTGCTAACAAAGATACTTTTGGATCAGAATGTAAGAATTTCTAAGACTGATGTAAAAGCACTTTCTAATCCCAAGATGTATATGAGGCTTATTGGAAGGTTGTTATACTTAAGAATTACTTGGCCAGACATTTCATACTCAGTACAATTACTGAGCTAATTCATGAGTGCTTCTTACACTTCACACCTTAATGCTGCCAACAAGGTGTTAAGATACATAAAAGGGACATCAGAACATGGATTATTATTCCCAGCTGATTCAGAACTGCAGCTCAATGCCTATAGTGACTTAAACTGGGGAGCTTGTCTAGACACACGAATGAGTGTTATATGATATTACATCATGCTTGGAAGGTCATTGATATCTTGGAAGTCAAAGAAGCAAAGCACAATATCTAGATCTTCGGCAGAAGCAAAGTATAGGGCAATGGCAAATGCATGTTGTGAGCTCACCTGGCTTAGGTACTTATTCAAGGACTTGAAAATTGATCATCCACAGGCTGCCATTTTGTTTTGCGACAACAAGTTTTCTCTTCACATAGCAGCTAACCTAATTTTCCACGAAAGAACTAAGCATATTGAGTTAGATTATCACTTGATAAGGGACAAAATTCAAGAAGGAAGTATAGTTACTAAGCATGTTAGTAGTGATCATCAGGTTGCTGACATTCTAACAAAGGCATTAAGTTCATCTCAATTTTATCAACACATGATCAAGATGGGAGTAGTTGATATCCACTTTCTATCTTGCGGGGGGTGTTAAAATATGGAGCACAAAGAGAGCATAACTAGGATAGCCGACAACAAGCTGATGATTAGCAAAAGAAACAAAAAGGATCAATGAAACGTGATGACAAAGGGCATAAATGTCACCGCAGGAGGAATATATTGGAGTCCATTTTCTCTTTCTGTTTTATGTCGGTTGTATAGCGTTTTCTAGTTAAATTTTTGTTGTATAGTGTTAGTTTTTCAACCAATCCATTCACTAGTACATGCTCTAGATTATTCTTATCCACTGTATATATTGATGTATAGCTAAGCTTGTGAAATTCATTCAGAATTCCTTAATACAAGGCTCAATTGGCTTTATCCAGCTCTCTTATATTAGAAAAACATTCCATTTCTTCATCTCTTTTATTTTCTTACATCTTACCCAATTTTCCTGCGTCTTTCCCTGCATAATCGAAATTCCAACTTGAAGTTGGCTGGATTCCACAGTTGATTGCTTAAGAGCGCATGAGGCATGATCATTACTAAGGCCCGCCATTTCTTTCTCAACCCGCCGGGCGTTATTAAAATTTGCATGGGCCAAAGTGAACCAACCTACTAGATTGGGCCTTAGATGGAGCAGCACTATCCACTAATTGCTGGGTAATCTTATTAATATGCTGGGATGGGCCAGTAGAGTTTTAAGTAGAGGAGGTCCATTCAGATGGGCCCTTTTCCTTCCCATAATCAACTTAAAAATTAGAGCCCAAAGGGCCCCAAAAAATATGGTTGGACCAGAAAGGCTAAAGTGCCCAAGAGACTGTAACTAGGGAGGGAGTCCCAACGGTAAACCCAAGTCCAATGGAAAATGCTACTTAGCCAGGGTAGTAAACCGATCTAAAAATAGGGATTTAAAACAATTAATGACGTGCCAAATTGTTTGGAGGGAAACCAACCCAAATTAACCTTTGTTCCTCTCCTGCTCATTTTCCTCTCTAATAGCGCCGTTTCCTCATTTTCTTCTCTGTTTAGCCACATAACTCCAACAAAAAATTCACCCATTTCCTATCCAACTATCTCTGTTCAGCCTGTTAACTTCCACTAAAAAATTCATCGCGGTTGAACTCCAGAAAAAATTCCATCGCGGTTGAACTCTGCGATTTTGTTCGGAGCTGAACTCTGGAGGGATTTAGGGCAACCCACAGCTTTGTTTGACCCGCAGACAGTAACTATAAAGGTACAATACAAATAGAAGATGGAGGTAAAATAGTCTCTTTAGGATGTTTGAAAATCCACATTATTACCTTGAGAATATAATATGAGATGAAGCTCCTATAACAAGCTTATTGATCTTGCATCTTGATATTTCCAGTAATATTGCAATTACCACAACATCTGACTCAATTTGTATAATTTCCACAAATCGTGCATGTGAAATCAGGAAAATAAGCATATTAACTCAGTTTTATATCACTTACAGTTGATTGCCATTCAATTTCCTTTCTAAATGCAGCTGCTACATCATCTCGAACTTGAGAAGTAGGAATTTCATTTTCCACTGTAAAAGGGAATAGCATTATCGAACTTCACTATTCTACTTTTTGGTGGATTTCTTACTTTTAGTAATACTTATTTTTTTTTGGGCTATACTTGTGAAGCATATATAAATGCAGATATTAAAATAGAACTACAAATCCCCTTTTTCATATTTCTCAATCTTCAAACCCATAACTGTAAAAACCCAGAATCATATGATTAAGATGTAGCTTTTAAGCAAGAAATTTGCAACCCAGGAAAAACAAATGAATTCAAGTTTTGTTCCAACTCCCTGAATAGGCTGTTTAGCTAGTTTTCTCTATCAAGTTGTTATAATTTTCCCAGTTTAGTAAGCCATGAATATATGTTGAAAGATCAATATGATCAAAGTTGGCAAGTCACATTTGCAAATTTACTACATATTTATTTGTTTTTAACTATACCGAATGAAATTATAATTGTAGTATATGTTGAAAAAAATGACCATTACTTTTTTTTTTGTCGTAGCAGAACGAAGTATTGACGACGTGCAGGACAAGCAGGACGATGTTTTGGTGCAGTCTGATAGTGAGAAGGTGACAGAGTCCGTCAACGTAGTGGAAGGTGAAACATCTAGGGGAGTTGGTGTAATTGTGCCAGATGTGGGAATGTTGTTCAGAAATGAGAAAGATATATACGGTTTTTACATGAAATATGCTTACATAGTGAGGTTTCCAGTTAAGAAAAGGAATTCAAAAAATGGCGAAGATGGAGTTTTGAGATATGTGAAGTTGACATGTAGATGGAAAAGGCTCGCGATTGGGATGTTCACTTTGCATTGATGGTAGGAAGCTTAATTTTCTGATTTTGTCACTGGTCTCCACTATGTTATGTTGGTTTTGTCGGTCATTAAAAAACTAAACATTGAAGTGAGCAAGCTTCATTTTCTGGTTTTGCTATAATGGAAAGCTCTTTTGCATTTTGGGGTTTGCTTTAATGTTGGTTTTGTTACCTTTGATTTGTTACCATTTGTTTCACTTTTACCTGGGAAAAATTGCAAGAATTGCTGTACTGTATGTTTGCAAACATCTTGCCTAATTGTAGTTGGTGGCATCTAAGGAGCAGACCTCTCTGATATTTGTGGATGTATCTAATATTTTGGTAGAAACTTGGAATCACATGAATTTTACTTTGCATTCTGAGTTAAAGCAATAAAATTGTGTATGCATATCAAATTTGAGACAATACTTTTTCTTCTTCTACATCCATTGAAGAGGCAGTTTTCCTGTTTATTTTAATTTTTTGTGTACCATTTTCAGTTTCTGTAGTTCACTTCAAATCATCTTATGGGGTCTTGCAGTTGGAGATTTTAGGATGTGAGGCAAAAATTTTGCTACCTTATAACTAAAACAAGGCAGTCAGTACGAGAAAGGAATGAAATCAATGATGTAAACAAATCAACATATAATCTATTTCAGCAAGACAACTTAAACATACATACATACAAATCCTCAAGACTCATCAACTGAGATTTTCCAGGCAGTCATTTCATTGAGATATAGCCATTCTTCACCCTCTTCAAAATTTGCAATTAAAAATCATAGCTCTTACATTCTATCTCAGTTTTCTTGGTGTCCACTGCGTAACCACCAACACCACACATCACCCCAAACTGCAAGCACCAATACCAGTATGACAGTAAATGAAATATATATAAACTAATCAATTCAAATTCATATAATGCTTCAGTCTATATGAATAAGAATGCATTACACTGGCTTTCGGCGTCACTACAAAATATAACAAGAGTTCTCAAACCTATGCTTTCATACCAACTGAACAAATTGAACCAATTAAATTGCATTTTCCTTTTGCAAAACAGAGAACTAGTGCAAAATTTCAAACATAGATACATAATAGTCACAACTACATTTCAAATTTAAACACTGCAAGTACAATTCCAAACAAATCATATGGCATCTTGGAACAACCTTCCGACGGCGAGTCGCGATGCCTTTCACGGAGGCATGGCAATGCGCGGCAAAACTCTGTTGATAACGGATAACTTATGTCGAGTGACGATAGAATCTTCGACGATGGTGCGGCACGACGTTATTCCGAGTCCAATTGTGGCCAGAGATGGTGAGTTGTGGGGATTGCAATTTTCGGCTTCAACTTGCCGATTTCCACATTGTTGGCTTTGCTCAGGGTGTCGATTTGGGGGTAGGTTTCTTGTCTGCGATTTGGGTTTGTGGAGAGAGGGGTTCTTTGTTTGTAGCGGTTTTTTATTTTATTTTAAATAGGCCGTTTCCACGTCGGCCTGTTTTTAGGTCTGTTTCCAAGAGCCTGGATGAGGAGCGCGATTGAAGTCCAATAAACTGACCAAAAGCTGAAAAACTTGCAAGCTGAAAGGCAGCACGTGAAATCTGACCAAGTGACACAAAATCTGATAAAAAAGGGAGAATCAAACGCACACTACCAAGAGCTAAAAAAAATAGGAAACGACAGGCAGAAGTTGACAGCACGGAATTCAAATACGAACCACAGCCACAGGGTAGGATATAGCAGCACTGTTATTCTTTTGCCCTGCTATATGGACGGTACCATATTTCTCTCTTTTGGATATTACACGTGACATCCTTATTCCGCAGAATGAAATCAATTGAGGAAACTGATTAGTCATTTTTACATGAAGAAATAGGAAGATCAATTTCTGTTGCCTCATGTTTTGGCCCGAACTTGTGATATTTATAATCATTGTAAAACTCGTGTAATTGATCGTTTTAAAACTTGTGTTTGCTGAGATTGGTGAAATGGAACAATTAGTCGTGTGTTTGTGTTATTTTTTTCTTCCCGATATTGATGGAAGTGTAAGATAATCCTAACCCACCTCGACTGATAATTGAGGTTTGTGGGAGTTGTGAACGAATGATACAATACTTGTTGTATAGTTGCTTTCTTATTCTATAGATACTGAATGTATGTCCCTGGTTTAAATTTGTATGTATTTTTTTTTTTTGTTGGTTTCAGTTAGATGAGTGTATCAAAAGGACAATAATGTGACGCAAATATAGTCATGAGTTTACTTTATCATACAACATTATTTGCATGTCACATCTGCCTATGCTTTCATTATTTTTGTATGGCTAAGTTTTAAAGAATAATGCTAATCACAATTAAGATTAATCGGTAGTCATCCTATCGACGTACAAATGACAGTTTGTTATTTGATGCACGAGACAATAAAAACTACTACGTTAATACATCAAATAACAAATTGTCAGTGTATATCATGTCTTACTGTCGGTAATGTTCACTGTGAATAACCTTAATCATCTTTAAAACCATCGAGGATAATGCATTGTTCTACTTAAGATTAAAACCAAAATTGACTTTATTTTTTTGTTCCAACACTTGTTTCATGGAAAAATGAACCTGTAGACTGCAAATTATTCACAAAAAAAAAAAAACCCAAATGTAAATAAACATTAACCATGAAAAGTTGAGGATGTTGCAGTAAAAAAAAAAATTGAATCAAACAGAACCCGAGTCAAATTGGATCCAAAGTTTCTCGGATTTCGATATTTGTAAGGATGGCAAAAAAGCTCGACGGCTTGCACGGTTTGGGCTCGACTCGAATCGAAAAAAGCACGAGTCGGCCCAGCTCGGGCTCAGTTCCACCGAGCCTCATTTTGAGGACTCGGCCCGAGTTGGGCCGGCCAGCCAAAAAAAAAAAAATTGTCAACTTATTCCACTCATCATAAAATTAATAAACTAATTATAAGTGACAAATTTATCTCATAATGTATCACATAGATTATTTTGAAAAATGGGTGATATTTGTTTGTTTGTTTAATATTTATTGTATTATTAGTTTATTACTGTTTTCATTTCTCTAAAACTCTAAGTGCCTAAATATTTAAAGTAAGTATTTTCTCATTTATACAAATGTTTATTATTCTTTATTAAGTGAAATTATTAGTGATATATATTGCTTGATTACATTTAAAAATTGAGCTAGTTTCATCAATGGTTACTAAAATTTGTAAGAAAATTTAAATCGATCATTAAAAAGATTTCTTATTTTGTTATAATGGATAGTTACTCATTTATACATCTAACATGTTATCAGACATTAGGTTATAAGGTGCCAAAAAAAAAAAAAAAAAACCCGAGCCGGCTCGGGTCGGCTCGCTAAGGCTCGGGTCAAAAGCTCGGGCAAAGCCTCAATTTTTTTTGGTCGGGCTCGGCTTTGCTCGACTTGGGTCCAAAAAAGTTCGGGCTCGACTCGAGCTTTTTTTTCAGGCTCGAATTAGCTCGGCTAGTTGACATCCCTAGATATTTGTGCCCGACCCTAACTTGTAATGGAACTCAACAAGATAGAAATGGGATAAAGAAGTCACCTTAATTTGACCAAACACCGTGGATGTCTTGTTTTTTTAATAAAATTATTTCCACTTGACAAAAAAGGATGAAATAAAATAAGACCATATGAATTGTAACCACCTTCTAGAATTTGGTGGGTACGATTTACTAAAACTATCTTCAAGTAATTAATTTAACGGTGTGTTTGAGATATATTATTAAGGTCTGCTAAATGACTCAACCTAACTCGTAAAGAGGCAAAAATTGAATCAAACAGACCTGAGTCAAATTGGATCCAAAGTTTCTCGGGTTTCGATATTTGTTCCCGACCCTAACTTGTAATGGAACTCAACAAGATAGAAATGGGATAAAGAAGTCACCTTAATTTGACCAAACACTGTGGATGTCTTGTTTTTTTAATAAAATTATTTCCACTTGACAAAAAAGGATGAAATAAAATAAGACCATATGAATTGTAACCACCTTCTAGAATTTGGTGGGTACGATTTACTAAAACTATCTTCAAGTAATTAATTTAACGGTGTGTTTGAGATATATTATTAAGGTCTGCTAAATGACTCAACCTAACTCGTAAAGAGGCAAAAATTGAATCAAACAGACCTGAGTCAAATTGGATCCAAAGTTTCTCGGGTTTCGATATTTGTGCCCGACCCTAACTTGTAATGGAACTCAACAAGATAGAAATGGGATAAAGAAGTCACCTTAATTTGACCAAACACTGTAGATGTCTTGTTTTTTTAATAAAATTATTTCCACTTGACAAAAAAGGATGAAATAAAATAAGACCATATGAATTGTAACCACCTTCTAGAATTTGGTGGGGACGATTTACTAAAAATATCTCCAAGTAATTAATTTAAATTTAAATGTGTGTTTGAGACACATTATTTTACAAGAATATATTTTGAAATAGTAAATTGATGAATAATCTGTAATTGAAAAAAAAAATTATTGATGTGATGAAAAATATTATTTTATTAAAAAATATATGATTGAAAATGAATAAAATAATGAAAATGAAAACTTTAATATGTACCAAACAATGACTAATTTATTAAAGCGGAGCCGTCAACTTTTTCAATCATTTATAAGGAACAGTGTCTTGATTTGAGTTAGGTCGTTATTACAATTAGTGTATTGACTTTCTTAATAAACATTAATCTTTACCCCTTTCACCTCAACAGAAATACTTTCTTCACTAGCAATTTCTACATTCGACACTTATGCTTGACGAGTGAAACATCACAGCTTCAATTTTACTTTTGTTTGAAAAACTAAAATTATTAAGAAAATATCTTTCAAATTCGTATTTCAAAATTTTATTATTTTAAAACCATAACAAAACATTCTGTTAGATAAGAATAAGGGGGTTTAAGAATGCGTTTTCATTTTATAAGGACTAAAATCACTTATTTTGACTTATTTTTTCTTATATCATATGTAGGGTGAATATCGAAAGACAAGTACTTCCTCCGTTCTATTTATATAGGCCTCCAAATTACATTCATATTTCTTTATTGAGAATGTATCTGTTTGCTTAGACATAACCAATTTTCCTTATTTAATCTTGAAAATTGTACAAATTTTAATTCACACTCTTTGGAATCATCCAAATACGTATTTCCCACAATTATTTTTAAATACTATTACTAGTCATCGATAATTAAATAATGGTAAACTAGGATTTTTTTTTCTTTCTTTTTTTGTAAAAATAACTTTTTCAATAACGTTAAATAAAATTTCTTAAATCCGTGCGGAAAAAAAAATCAATATATATAAACGGGACGAAATGAGTATATAAATTAAATGTTATTTTAATAGCAATTATTAAATACATTTTTAAAGATTAATTTCATTGGAGGCCCCCAATCTCTACAAGTGTGACATCCATGTCGAAAACCTACCATTTATTGCACCTTGTCCCCAACTAAGGAAAAATGTTCAACTATTTCAAATAACATGTCGCCATGTATGAAATTGATAGGGAAGTTAATAATTCAATAGTTGCTTTAGAGCCCGTTTGGTAGAGATTAAAATCGAAATAAAATTGAAAAATAGTCGTTATTGTTAACTTTTATTAAGCGATTGAGACCCAATAACGGTTATATTTTCAATTTTAATTGAATTTTAATCGGTACCAAACAAACTCTTAATACTTTTTATGTTTATTTATTTTAAAAAATGGTGAATTCGTTATATAATGATCAAAATTGAGGAATTACGAATTTTACTACATAATTGAAAGGTCGTGATGAATTATGCTAAATAAAAGATTGACGGGAAATGTGTTATATTTTCAAAAAGATGAGGGACGAGAGGTGCAAATTAGCCTTTCAAAATGGACTGTATTTGGGATTAAACCACTTGACTTGGATGACAAGATGTGAAATTAATCATTTCAATCCAACTTTTTGCAGGTTTTCCTTCTGAGACCCACTTCAATAAAAAAGTAAAAAAAAAAATTTGAGTGATTCTATGTGTATAAAATTTTTTACATAAAAATTTATCAA
This sequence comes from Fraxinus excelsior, assembly GCA_019097785.1. Taxonomy (NCBI): domain Eukaryota; kingdom Viridiplantae; phylum Streptophyta; class Magnoliopsida; order Lamiales; family Oleaceae; genus Fraxinus; species Fraxinus excelsior. The sequence goes on along the minus strand of CM032643.1, from coordinate 313,928 downwards.
ATCAACACGTGGTGGCCCCCTATTGGGGGCGCTTGGAGGGTAAAACTTTATGTAAAAAATTAGAGTAATACTATTCATCCACAGTGTGTTTACAAACACAGTCTACGTGGCGTTAATATGACATTAAATGATAAGTGAAATTAAATAAGTCATTTAATTTCACATTTAATTTAACCTATCATTTAGAGTCGCATAGACTGTGTTTATAAACACACTGGGGATGAATATCATTACTCGACAAATTATATACATAAAATTTTTCCAAAAAATTTACCCACCTCACCTCATGCGTGAGTTGTCTGCCCCACCGGTACACGCAGCATTTTGCACAGTAGATTCCTCGTACTCGTGGTGGTGTAAGTATCAACCATATATCTTTCTTTCTTTTCCAATCTCGCGTTCTTAAAGAAAAAAACACTCTTCCAAAAATGGCCAAACGGCCATACGGGAATTTCGTGCATTTATTTCAATAGATCATATTCACAATTGAAGTGTTTTTCCTGCAATTACTGCCTTTGTTAATTTTTCAGTACTACTACTACTACGATGCAATCGGGTGAGATGATATCCTTCGTTCCTTATTATAGTTTTATAACTCCATTGATTTGATTAATATCTGTAACTCAAGTGTTATTTGCAGCAAAAAATATATATGTATGGTGTTATATTACTTAAATTCCGTTCATTTTCGCCGTTAATAACTTCTATTATTGGGTGATTTCATTAGTTTGTGATCCTGAATATTTCTCCAGCACTAGCCTTTTTGTTTGCTGTAATTCTAGTGTTTTGCTTCTTTATTGTTAACAAGAAATGCTTGTGAAGAACATACAGAGTTTAAGTTGGGAAACTTGGGTATCTACAGCAGTATAGCTCAAGAGTGCCCAGCTTTTATTTTTCAGAGTTGATGGTTTTAGAATAGATAGCCTGGAGAAAATATAGTAAATGCACAATCTCAGTTACACAGACTTTTGATCGGGAGGTTCTGGGCTTCATTAGCCTTAAACTGATTTCTGGTGTGTTCATTTCTTAGCCAAATGGTTAACAAAGAGTTCCACCTTCAAATTTGCGGTTCGAAGCACTCAGGTATATTGTCTGTTTTAGATGGTGTCTATTTTAGCCACACAATATAGCCCCATTTTGACAGAGAAGTGCATTTTTGAATATTAATTTTTGGATAATTATGTGGTTAAAAATTAAGAATGTGTAATATTATTTTATTAAA
>CM032643.1:2500-312483 GCA_019097785.1 Fraxinus excelsior | reverse complement strand
AAAAAGGGATATTTTAATTTATCGATTTTGATTAGATCAAAATAATAATTCACATCGTTAAGCATCGTGATCGGGAACCTAATGGGTCACACATAAAAGAGAACCAGAAGAATAAAATTTACCAATTAATTTATTGACAGATGTTGGATAATTAATTAATTGGGTTGCTTATTAATATGTCTGAATTAATTAATTTATGGACCGAATTTAATTAATATGGTTAATTAAATATTGGACCGGGTTAAGTTTAGGAGACAAGCCAATCCCGTTTGGACTTATATTAATAGGTTGCTAGGGTTTGAAAACAGTGATGAAAAATTCATTTTATTCTTGCTAGCACAAGAAAAGTAAACAATACTGGTCATTCTTGTTCTCTGTGTGGATCGCCATTGGAGGCTGGACAATTGGACAATTTGGATTGCAGATCTTGATCATTCGAGTTCGAGAATCAGCAAAGGAGTTTGCAGAATTCATCAAAAATATAATTCTAATCATAGTTTCTATCTAAACACAAAGCAGATCCTTGTCTAGAAATTGAAATTTGATTGATTTCCGCTGTGCATGATTAAGTAGATTCCCAACAATAACCTCAAGTAATGTAGCATCATTCTGGTCCCCGTTCTGCTCCTTATAGCTGTCAATCTGTTCTACCTAATCACATGCGGATGGAAGCCCCACATTGTCCCCCGGTTGATTGCTTTTTCGCCCTTCCACCATCTAGACAGCAACTATGGGTATTTTGGCCACACTAGCATCACTGTACTTCTCTTTTCCATCCACACACTGTTTTTTATACTTGTATCTGGTGATGGGATGCCCATAGACTTTACAAGAAGCATGATTTTCGGTTCACGTTCATAAAGAATATCATATTCTCGTAAAAACCCATTAGGCAGCTTTATCTTTACTATCCACACAAGCTCTGTAGATGTATCCACTTCAACAAGAACCCTCACATAAGAAATTCTACTCCTTGTCAACGTGAGCTTATTAGTAGAAATAGGCTTGCCAACTTTTGACACAATTTTCGCCAAGGCACTCGAGTTCCAAAACTCCAGAGGTAAGCTCGGGTAAAATAATCCAAACCGGCATGTAACTGATTTTTTTGTCATCAAACTCAAAGTAACGGGGCATGGCTTTGAGCATCAATGGCCCACCAAAAACAAAGTAGGGACTCCCATGTAGAACACTTAGTCCATCCGAATCATTCCCAAATTTGAAAACCAACCAACCGCTTGAATAAACGAAGTATTGATATTCCACTTTCCATGAGTTTCACAACTGTAATATGGCTGATTTTCCGAGAAATCTACCAGCAAAGTATCCAACGAGGTCATATCCCCAATCATCAACATTATCCGCATCCATCTCGCACAATCACTTCCTCTGACCGTTGTTCCAAAGCTTGCAGTTTATGGCCATTATCCAATTATCTATTGCTTTTGAAGAGGTCGACCTAAGGGCCTTTTTTCTCCATTACACCATTTCCAGCAGCTTCTTTCATTACCTGAGGCTCCCCAACTGAGCTTCCAGAAGCTGTATCTTCTTCCCCAAGTGTTTGGGACACACTTGGTGATTCCACACAACATCCACTTTCACGAACATCTTTATCACTGGTGAAATTGATGTCCTTATGTTAAAATATGGAGCACAAAGAGAGCATCACCAGGATAGCCGACAGCAAGCTGATGATCAGCAAAAGGAACAAAAAGGATCAGATGAAACTTGATGACAAATGGCACAAATGTCACTGCAGGAGGAATATATTGGAGTCCATTTTCTCTTTCTGTTTTATGTCGGTTGTATAGCATTTTCTTGTTAAATTTCTACTGTATGGTATTAGTTTTTTAGCCAATTCATTCACTAGTATAGGCTCTAGATTATTCTTATCTACTGTATATATTGATGTATAGCTAAGCTTGTGAAATTCATTTAGAATTCCTTAATACAAGACTCAATTGGCTTTATCCAGCTCTATTCTATTAGAAGAGCATTACATTTCTTCATTTCTTTTATTTTCTTACATGGTATCAGAACCTTAATCATGGCTGATAATCAAAGCACATCAATGGAAACAACTAATACAAACACTAAGCAAAATGCCAACTCCAATTCAATACCAAACACTCATTTTAATGACCTTACTCATCCCAGCAGCCCCTACTATATTGGGGGAAACGAGAACTCAGGTGCAATTCTGGTCACTCATGTGCTTGACAACACCAACTATTATGCTTGGGCAAGATCCATAAAGAGGGCACTCTGGATTAAGAACAATCTTTACTTCATCGATGGAAGCCTTTTTGAACCAGCAGAAAATAATGGCCTACTGATAGAACACTGGTTACGGTGCAATGACATAGTCATTACCTCGCTTCAAAATACCATGTCCATTGATATCAAGTCTCGAACACTCTATACAGACACGACTCGTGAGCTGTGGTTAGACCTTGATAATCAGTTGGGACAACAAAATGCCCCAAGAATTTATGAAGTGGAGCAATCTATTGCTACTTTAATGCAGAATGAAGATGTGGTAAGTGTGTACTTCTCAAAATATAAGACACTCATTGATGAATTAATGAATTATGAGTCCACTCCTAATTGCACTTGTGGAGGCTTTAAATCTGTGGTTGAAAACCAGTAAAGAGACTAGATGATGAAGTTTTTTATGGGGCTGAGTGACTCATATAAGGCAATCAAAGCCCAAATTCTGCTCATCAAACCTTTTTCCATACTGAATGAACTGTATTCAATCATTCAGCAAGAGGATAAAAGGAGACAAATCTCAATGGATACCCATGTAGTTGAGTCCATGTCTCTTGTAAGCAGAGGAATATCCAGCAATCCAGCAAGGTAAAATGGAATGGGACTAAGGAAATACTGTTGCACATTCTGTAAAGTACCTGGACATTCACTAGAGAGGTACACTAGGGCTAATCCTAATAAACCTACCTGTAGCCACTGCCATATGACAGGGCACTCTGTGGATAAATGTTACAAAGTTCATGGGTACCCTCCTGGGCATAGATTGTATGGAAAGGGAACATCATATGCTAGTATGGCTTCCTTGCATGGACAAGGAGATACTGACAGTACCAACCAGGTGACATTCACTTAGGAGCAGCATGCACAACTTCTGGCCTTATTGCAGTCACAAAACAACAAGCCCTTTACCAACACAACCATTGCAGACACACAAGCTTCAAAAATCTCTGCTATTTCTTCCTGCCTATCCACCTATGGTCCTAACACACCATGGATAATTGACACATGTACAACAGACCATATGGTCTGCTGCACATCATTTTACAGTAATCCACCAGCCAAAGTATGTCATTTAGCTTCCCTTCTAAATGGTGATCTAGTCAATGTTACACACACAAGAATCGTTAAAGTCACAGAAAATCTGATTCTGAATAATTTACTATGTGTTCCATCTTTTACATTCAATTTGATATCAGCTAGGAAGTTAACACAAAATTCCAAATGTTGCCTCATATTCTTCTTTGAAAATACTTTGTGCAGGACCTTTCGACTTCGAAAACGACTAGAATGGGTGAAGTGAGGCAGGGACTATACCATTTATTGCAAACTCAAGTTTCTCCTTAAGCCTTAATAGAAGCTTTTTCTCCTGCTCCAAATAGAACATCTTAGTTAGCAACCATTTCTAGCAACAATAAGGATTTTGATCTCTGGCACTACAAGCTAGGACATCCATCCAATTATAGATTAGATTTGTTAAGTATCAATTACATTTCTAAGCCCAAAGAACCTTATTATGTCTGCCCTGTGGCTAAAATGCATAGGTTACCTTTTCCTGTTAGTCATCATAAATCTAAGAAATTTTTTGATTTCATACATTGTGACTTGTGGGGCCCATGTACTGAAACCAGCTATGATGGATCCAAATATTTCATGTCCATAGTTAATGATTTTAGTAGATGTATATGGGTATATATGCTAAAAACTAAATTAGATGCCACTGTAACTTTGCAAGGGTTTTGTACTCTAATAAACACTCAATTCCAGTCACAAGTGAAGGTGATTAGGACAGACAATGGGAGGGAATTTGAAATGAAAGAATACTACCACAAGAAGGGGATTATACACCAGAAAACATGTGTTGAAACACCACAACAAAATGCCATAGTAGAGAGAAAACATCAACACATACTTAATGTTACAAGAGCCCTGAAAATACAAAGTTCTATCCCCATGAGATATTGGAATGACTGTTTCCTTACTGTAGTGTATTTGATAAATATAACACCTTCACCCTTGCTTGAGAACAAAACCCCTTTTGAAATCTTATTCAAACATAAGTCAGATTGCTCCCATCTCAAAGGTATTGGATGCCTTGCCTTTGCCTCAACCCTAACTAATCACAGAACTAAGTTTGAACCAAGAGCCAAGAAATGCATATTTTTGGGGTATCCTTTTGGGATAAAATGATATAAACTTCTTGATATTGAATCCAATAAAGTTTTTATCTCAAGAAATGTAGTGTTTTATGAGGATCAATTCCTTTACAAAGAAGGCAGTACATCTGAAAATTGTACCATGAAATCATCAGAACCTTTATACACTGAAACATAACATTATGTCTTTTCTTCGCCCACAAACATTACAGATGAAGTCATAATAGATAAAAATGATCATACTTCAATCCATGAATCAGATAAGTATCCCATAGAGTCATATCCCTCATCAAACTCTCAGGAGCCACAACAAGAATCATTTGACAACTCCCTAAACAATCAGCCAACACGAAGATCCTCAAGAGTCGAAAGAACTCCCACTTATCTTGAGAACTACATTTGTCAACAGGCCTCATTTCATCCATCTCAGAAGTTGGACAAGGACAAAGGTCTTCACATTTCAGGTAAATCATTTCCTCTCAGTGCTACCATATCAAACCATAGATTATCAAGTAACCACAAAGCTCTTATAACCTCCATAAATACACACATTGAGCCAGACACATACCAAGAAGCACTAGCTTCACCTGACTGGTGTATGGCCATGAGTGCTGAAATTGCTGCCCTTGAGATGAATAACACTTGGGTTGTAACAGATCTTCATCCCAATAAGAAATCCATTTGGTGTAAATAGGTGTATAAGCTGAAGTATAAAGCTGATGGCGGTGTTGAAAGATACAAGGCTAGGCTTGTAGCGAAGGGATATACGCAACGAGAGGGATTAGACTACCATGAGACCTTTTCACCTGTGGAAAAAATGGTAACAGTCAGGACCTAGCTTGCTGTTGTAGCCGTGAAAGGATGGCATTTGCATCAATTCGATGTGAATAATACATTCCTAAATGGGGAAGTTTACATGGAAATGCTCCCTGGTTATCCTGATGCAGGAAGTTTGAAGGTGTGCAGGCTGTTAAAGAGCATATATGGCCTCAAGCAAACATCTCGGCAATGGTACTCCAAGCTTTCAACTTCCATTATTGAAGAAGGGTTTACTTAATCAAAGGCAGACTATAGCTTATTTACAAGGTCCAATAAGGGTTTTTTCAGTGTCATTCTTATCTATGTAGATAATATAAATTGTGGCTACCAATGATATAAATGGCATTAACTTTCTTAAAGCTTTACTTGACAAGAAATTCAAAATAAAAGATTTGGGGACACTAAAATATTTTTTGAGAATAGAAGTGGCAAGGTCTAACAAGGGAATCTATGTTTACCAACGAAAGTATACTTTGGACATACTATCAGATTCAGGAACCATAGGGAGTGTGCCAACAAAGATACATTTGGATTAGAATGTAAGAATTTCTAAGACTGATGGAAAAGCACTTCCTGATCCCAGCATGTATAGAAGGCTTATTGGAAGGTTGTTATACTTAACAATTACTAGGCCAAACATTTCATACTCAGTACAGTTAATGAGACAATTCATGAGTGCTCCTCATACTTCACACCTTAATGCTGCCAACAAGGTGTTGAGATACATAAAAGGGGCACCGGAACATGGATTATTATTCCCAGCTGATTCAGAACTGCAGCTCAATGCCTATAGTAACTCAGACCGGGGAGCTTGTCCAGACACACGAAGGAGTGTCATAGGATATTACATCATGCTTGGAAGGTCATTGATATCTTGGAAATCAAAGAAGTAAAGCACAATAACCAGATCTTCAGCAGAAGCAGAGTATAGGGCAATGGCAAATGCATACTGTAAGCTCACCTGGCTTAGGTACTTATTCAAGGACTTGAAAATTGATCATCCACAGGTTGCCATTCTGTTTTGCAACAACAAGTCTGCTATTCACATAGCAGCTAACCCAATTTTCCACGAAAGATCTAAGCATATTGAGTTAGATTGTCACTTGATAATGGACAAAATTCAGGAAGGAAGTATAGTTACTGAGCATGTTAGTAGTGATCATCATGTTGCTGACATTCTAACAAAGGCATTAAGTTCATCTCAATTTTATCAACACATGATCAAGATGGGAATGGCTGATATCCACTCTCCATCTTGCCGGGGGGTGTTAAAATATGGAGCACAAAGAGAGCGTAACCAGGATAGCCGACAACAAGCTGATGATTAGCAAAAGGAACAAAAAGGATCAGATGAAACGTGATGACAAAGGGCATAAATGTCACTGCAGGAGGAATATATTGGAGTCCATTTTCTCTTTCTGCTTTATGTCGGTTGTATAGCATTTTCTTGTTAAATATTTGCTGTATAGTGTTAGTTTTTCATCCAATCCATTCACTAGTACACACTCTAGATTATTCTTATCCACTGTATATATTGATGTATAGCTAAGCTTGTGAAATTCATTCAAAATTCCTCAATACAAGACTCAATTGGCTTTATCCAGCTCTCTTCTATTAGAAGAGCATTCCATTTCTTCATCTATTTTATTTTCTTACACCTTACCCAATTTTCCCGCGTCTTTCCCTGCTTAATCAAAATTCCAGCCTGAAGTTTGCTGGATTCCACAGTTGATTGCTTAAGAGCGCATGAGGCATGATCATTACTAAGGTCCGCCATTTCTTTCTCAACCTGCTGGGCGTTATTAAAATCTGCCTGGGCCAAAGTGGCCTTAACCAGCCCACTAGATTGGGCCTTAGATGGAGCAGCACTATCCACTAATTGCTGGGTAATCTTATTAATATCCTAGGATGGGCTAGTAGAGTTTTAAGTAGAGGAGGTCCATTCAGATAGGCCTTTTTCCTTCCCATAATTAGCTTAAAAATTAGAGCCCAAAAGCCCCCAAAAATATGGCTGGACCAGAAAGGCTGAAGTGCCCAAGAAACAGTAACTAGGGAGGGAGTCTGAATGGTAAACCCAAGTCCAATGGAAAATGCTACTTAGCCAGGGTAGTAAACCGATCTAAAAATAGGGATTTAAAATTAATGACGTGTCAAATTGTTTGGAGGGAAACCAACCCAAATTAACCCTTGTTCCTCTCCTACTCATTTCCTCTCCAATAGCGTCATTTCCACGTTTTCCTCTCTGTTCAGCTACATAACTCCTACAAAAAATCACCCATTTCCTATCCAGCTCCCTCTGTTCAGCCTGTTAACTTCCACTAAAAAAATCATCGAAGTTGAACTCTGCGGCTCTGTTCGTAGCTGAACTCCGGAGGGATTTGGGGCGACCCACAGCTCTGTTCGACCCGCAGACAGTAAATATAAAGGTACAATACAAATCGATGATGGAGGTGAAATATTCTCTTTAGGATGTTTGAAAATCCACATTATTACCTTGAGAATATACTATGAGATAAAGCTCCTATAACAAGCTTATTGATCTTGCATCTTGATATTTCCAGTGATATTATAGTTACCACATCATCTGACTCAATTTGTATAATTTCCACAAATCGTGCATATGAAATCAGGAAAATAAGCATCTTAACTCAGTTTTACATCACTTACAGTTGATTGCCATTCGATTTCCTTTCTAAATGCAGCTGCTACATCATCTCGAACTTGAGAAATAGGAATTTCATTTCCCATTGTAAAAGGAATCTCATTATCAAACTTCACTATTCTACTTTTTGGTGGATTTCTTACTTTTAGTTAGGGCTGTAAGCAAAAACCGCCAAACCGGAAAACCGAACTGAAACCGCATTTTAGAAACCGTCGGTTTGGTGCCACGTGGACCCGTCAACGAAATGGTTTTGAACCAAACCAAACCGGTCAAAAACGGTTTGGTTTGAGTTTGAGAATTTTAATTGCAGTTTAAAACCAAACCGGACCGGTGAAAAAATATATAAAAATAAAAAAATAAAAATACTGATTTTTTTTTTTAAATTCATCCAAATATGCAATATTCAATAGTTTTGTCATTTGTATGTATTTTTGTCAATTTATAATTTTCTATTACATATATATTATTATTACCAAATAATCATAATTTATATCTAATAATCTCAAGACTAACATAATCTATCAAAAATCATTTTCCTCTTTAGAATTTAAATTTCTACAATTGCTTCTGAGTCTGCATTCTCAAATGGAGGTCAGATACTTAATTCTTTTAGGAGTTTATTAGCTGCAAGGATGGTTGAGACTTGTATATGCGGAAAAATTGGTTGCACATTAAGAATGAACCTATAGTGTTATGCCAATATTTAGATGAAGTGGAAGCATTTGATGATTCAATGAAAGTTGTGGCAGGTGGTTTACATTTTATATTACTTAAAGATTCTCTTATCTATCTAGTATCCAATACTATGATGATATAACGAATGCATTTGTTTGACAATGAAGACTATGAATCATGTGTGACAACAATTGGTGTTTGAGTATATGTGAGAAACTGAATTCGAAACAAAATACAACGATAAGCTTGTGTAATTTTTATATTTAGATATTATAAACAATTGATTTATTATTATGGTTGGTTATTCTCTCTGTCTAATCAGTAGTTTTGTTTTTCAGATATGATGATCACAAGGTCTTGTTGAACATCATTATATATTTTGGGCTTTATATTTAGTTTAGTAAACTTGTATTGTAACGTTATCGTAACGTCTTAGCCTAAAATGGCAAACAAAAAACTATATTTTAGTTTATTGTGATTTCACTTTGATTTAGTTGGTATTTAAATTTGTAGTAGATATATTTAGTTTGTTTTAGATTTATTGCTAGTAAGATATAAATATATATTGAATTCAATGAATTAATGTCATAAAAGTAGACAGACAAAAAAATATACGGTGAAACCGGCGGTTTAAAACCGGACCAAACCGTTAGGTTTAGGTTTGAGTTTTTTTCAAACCGTTCAAAATGGTTTGGTTTGGGTTTGAGTTTTTTTCAAACCGGTTTAAACGGTTTGGTTTGAAAATTTGTCAAAAACCGCAAAAATCGGACCGCTTACACCCCTACTTTTAGTAACACTTACTTTTTGGGCTATACATGTGAAGCATATAGAAATGCAGATATTAAAATAGAACTACAAATCCCCTTTTTCATATTTCTCAATCTTCAAACCCAGAAACTATAAAAATCCAGAATAATATGATTAAGATATAGCTTTTAAGCAAGAAATTTGCAACCCAGGAAAAACAAATGCATTCAAGTTTTGTTCCAACTCCCTGAATAGGTTGTTTAGCTAGTTTTCTCTATCAAGTTGTTATAATTTTTCCAGTTTGGTAAGCCATGAGTATGTGTTGAAAGATCAATATGATCAAAGTTGGCACATCACATTTGCAAATTTACTACATATTTATTTGTTTTTAACTATACCGAATGAAATTATAATTGTAGTATATGTTGAAGAAAAATGACCATTACTTTTTTGTTGTAGCAGAATGAAGAATGGACAACGAGCAAGACAAGCAGGACGATGTTTTGGTGCAGTCTGATAGTGAGAAGGTGACAGAGTCCGTCAACGTAGTGGAAGGTGAAACATCTAGGGGAGTTGGTGTAATTGTGCTGGAGGTGGGAATGTTGTTCAGAAATGAGAAAGATATGTACGGTTTTTACATGAAATATGCTTACACAGTGGGGTTTCCAGTTAAGAAAAGGAATTCGAAAAATGGCGAAGATGGAGTTTTGAGATATGCGACGTTGACATGTAGATGGAAAAGGCTCACGACTGGGATGTTCACTTCGCATTGATTGCATGAAGCTTAATTTTCTGATTTTGTCACTGGTCTCCACTATGTTATGTTGGTTTTGTTGGTCATTAAAAAACTAAACATTGAAGTGAGCAAGCTTCATTTTCTGGTTTTGCTGTAATGGAAACCTCTTTTGCATTCTGGGTTTTGCTTTAATATTGGTTTTGTTACCTTTGATTTGTTACCATTTGTTTCACTTTTACCTGGGAAGAATTACAAGAATTGTTGTACTGTATGTTTGCAAGCATCTTGCCTAATTGTAGTTGGTGGCATGTAAGGAGCAGACCTCTCTAATATTTGTGGATGTACCTAATATTTTGGTGGAAACTTGGAATCACATGAAATTTACTTTGCATTCTGAGTTAAAGCAATAAAATTGTGTATGCATATCAAATTTGAGACAATACTTTTTCTTCTTCTACATCCATTGAAGAGGTAGTTTTCCTGTTTATTTTAATTTTTTGTGTACCATTTTCAATTTCTGTAGTTCACTTCAAATCATCTTATGGGGTCTTGCAGTTGGAGATTTTAGGATGTGAGGCAAACATTTTGCTACCTTATAACCAAACCAAGGCAGTCAGTATGAGAAAGGAATGAAATCAATGATGTAAACAAATCAACATATAATCTATTTCAGTAAGACAACTTAAACATACATACATACAAATCCTCAAGACTCATCAACTGGGATTTTCCAGGCAGTCATTTCATTGAGATATAGCCATTCTTCACCCTCTTCAAAATTTGCAATTAAAAATCATAGCTCTTACATCCTATCTCAGTTTTCTTTAGGGATGTAAGCGGTCCGATTTTTGCGGTTTTTGACAAATTTTCAAACCAAACAGTTTAAACCGGTTTGAGAAAAATCCAAACCTAAACCAAACCATTTTGAACGGTTTGAAAAAAACTCAAACCTAAACCTAACGGTTTGGTCCATTTTTAAACCGCCGGTTTCACCGTATATTTTTTTATCCGTCTATTTTTATGACATTAAATCATTGAATTCAATATATATTTATATCTTACAAGTAATAAATCTAAAACAAACTAAATATATCTACTACAAATTTAAATATCAACTAAATCAAAGTGAAATCACAATAAACTAAAATATAGTTTTTTGTTTGCCATTTTAGGCTAAAACGTTACGATAACGTTATAATACAAGTCTATTAAACTAAATATAAAACCCAAAAAATATAATGATATTCAACAAGTCCTCGTGATCATCATATCTGAAAAATAAAACTACTGATTAAACAGAGAGAATAACCAACCATAATAATAAATCAATTGTTTATAATATCTAAACATAACAATTACACAAGCTTGCCGTTATATTTTGTTATGAATTCAGTTTCTCACATATACTCAAACACCAATTGTTGTCACACGTGATTCATAGTCTCCATTGTCAAACAAATACATTCGTTATATCATCATAGTATTGGATACTAGATAGATAAAAGAATCTTTAAAAATATGGTAATAGAAAATATAAACCACATGCCACAATTTTCATTGAATTATCAAATGCTTCCACTTCATCTAAATATTGGCACAACACTATAGGTTCATTTTTAATTTGCAACCAATTCTTTTCACATATACAAGTCTCAACCATCCTTGCACCTAATAAACTCCTAAAGAAATCAAGTATCTGACCTCCATTTGAGAATGCAGACTGAAGCAACTGTAGAAATTTGAATTCTAAAGAGGAAAAATATTTTTGATAGATTATGTTAATCTTGAGATTATTAGATATAAATTAGGATTATTTGGTAACAATAATATATATGTAATAGAAAACTATAAATTGACAAAAATACATACAAATGACAAAACTATTGAATTTTACATATTTGGATGAATTAAAAAAAAAATTTATTTTTTTATTTTTATATATTTTTTCGCCAGTCCGGTTTGGTTTTAAACCGCAATTAAAATTCTCAAACCTAAACCAAACCGTTTTTGACCGGTTTGGTTTGGTTCAAAACCATTTCGTTGACGGGTCCACGTGGCACCAAACCGACGATTTCTAAAATACGGTTTCGGTTTGATTTTTCGATTTGACGGTTTTTGCTTACTGCCCTAGTTTTCTTGGTGTTCACTGCCTAACCACCAACACCACACATCACCCCAAACTGCAAGCACCAATACCAGTATGACAGTAAATGAAATATATATAAACTAATCAATTCAAATTCACATAATGCTTCAGTCTATATGAATAAGCATGCATTACATTGGCTTTCGGCGCCACTACAAAATATAACAAGAGTTCTTACACAAAATATAACAAGAGTTCTCAAACCCATGCTTTCATACCAACTGAACAAATTGAACCAATTTAATTGCAATTTCCTTTTCCAAAACAGAGAACTAGTGCAAAATTTCAAACATAGATACATAATAGTCACAACTACATTTCAAATTTAAATACTGCAGTACAATTCCAAACAAATCATATGGCATCTTGGAACAACCTTCCGACGGCGAGTCGCGACGCCTTTATGGAGGCATGGCAAGGCGCAGCAAAACTCTGTTGATAACGGATAACTTAAGTCGAGCGACGATAGAATCTTTGACGATGGTGCGGCACGGCGTTGTTCCGAGTCCAATTGTGGCCAGAGATGGTGAGTTGTGGGGATTGCAATTTTCGGCTTCAACTTGCCGATTTCCACATTGTCCTCTTTGCTTAGGGTGTCGATTTGGGGTAGTTTTGTTGTCTGCGATTTGGATTTGTGGAGAGAGGGGCTCTTTGTTTGTAGCGTTTTTTTTTTTTAAAAAAAATAGGCCGTTTCCACGTCGGCTTGTTTTTGGGTCCGTTTCCAAGAGCCTGCATGAGGAGCGCGATTGAAGTCCAATAAACTGACCACAAGCTGAAAAACCTGCAAGCTGAAAGGCAGCACGTGAAATCTGACCAAGTGACACAAAATCTGATAAAAAAGGGAGAATCAAACGCACACTACCAAGAGCAGAATGAAATCTATTGAGCAATTGAGGAAACTGATTAGTCATTTGTACATGAAGAAATAGGAAGATCAATTTCTGTTGCCACATGTTTTGGCCAGAACTTGAAATATGTATAATCATTACAAAACCCGTGTAATTGTTCGTTTTAAAACTTCTGTTTGCTGAGATTGGTGAAATGGAACAATTAGTGGCGTGTTTGTGTTATTTTTTTCTTCCCGATATTGATGGAAGTGTAAGATAATCCTAACCCACCTCTACTGATAATTGAGGTTCGTGGGAGTTGTGAACGAAGGACACAATACAAGTTGTTGTATAGTTGCTTTCTTACTCTATAGATACTGAATGTATGTCCCTGGTTTAAATTTGTATGTATTTTTTTTATTTTTTTTTGTTGTTGGTTTCAGTTAGATGAGGGTATCAAAAGGACAATAATGTGACGCAAATATAGTCACCCAACTCTTATTCTCTGTACAAAAAATTGCAAATTCTTCTTAAACACGTTCAAAAAATATTATTTAAATAACAGTAAAGAATAAGCACACAATTTTTTTAGGGGAAATTAGGTCAAATACTCTATTAAAATGACTAATTTGAAAAATACACTTAAATTAGTTAAATCTTTTAAACAAGTAATTAATATGTTCTAAAATATTGGAACCCAAACCTAAGTCAGTAACCTCCATTTTCATACGGACCCTTCCTCGTTGAGACTCCATTCCAGAAGACTCCAAAGAAAAACCCTCCTCATACACGATTTTTCTCGCCGTCTCATCCGACTCCTCTACGAGAAACTCTGAACCACCAAACTTCTAAAAGCCCCAAATCATAACCTACAAAATCAGAATCTTCTCAATGTTGGTGAAGAAGGAAGTTCAAAGAAGATGAAGAAAATTTCTTTAAAAGTTTATAAACCTAAGGTTAGCCAAAATTGTTCATTATTTAAAACTTTTTTATGGTTTTTATTCAATTTTATGTTGAAATGTTTAGTTTTTTGTATACCATAACTGGTATTTTTTTTGTGTTTTTAAGTGCTTTAAATATATTTGAAATGTTTATTGTCCTAAAATCAAATTGTGATGATTAAACTTTCAGGATAATCATTTTCCTAAAATCAAGAATACTGGTGTTGGCTACTTTGCAGAGGTCTCCTACTTGTGTCCGAGTCCGCACTGCAATTTTTCGCAACCTTGCTGGGGAGAAAGAAGGAAGTCTCGGATAAAATGATCAAAGCAGTTAATGAAGATATGGAGCTGTTTTTATGAAGAGTTAGACAAAGATTTGATGCGCAAGCCTTACTGAAAACTAAGTTTTTTCTTTACAATCAACAAAATGGTAAGTTGTACAAGCAGAGCGAAAACCTCACCCACCAATGTAATGCAATTGCAGCTTTGTAGTTTTATTGAGAGTTTTCCATTTGAGATCTCTGATTGTGTCTTGAAAACTTGTTTTTGAGGATTTGTTGTTGTATGGAGATGTGATTGTTTATATGAGTTTTTTGTGGGCATGGAAGGCAAAGTTTATTGAAGTCAAGACTCAGATGGAGTATTCAGTAGCTCTTATGATCAGTTCCTTCAACATTTTGCTGAAGTAGTTGAATCATTTGAAGCCTCTATTCTGCCTTTTTTATTTGAATTGCTAGTTGAAGATTCTATAAGGATGTCATTGTATTTTTGAGAATCAAGCAATATTTTTTGAGAATCGGGCGTATATTCAAAAAAGTCATATTTTCTCATAAAAACCAAAATAGATGTGCTCTTTGGCCTCTAGTAGAGGCAACATGGGAATATTATTGACACCGGTCTACCATTCGGATTTCTCAAATTATCCGAATTGTATTGGAGACATTAAAATTGGGAATAGAGAAATCCTCCACCCTGAAATCATCTGCCCCAACCATGGAGGAGCAGGAGGTGTTTGTGGACTTGGTGGAGGACTGGGAGGTGAAGCTAGCAGTGGACTTGGTGGAGGAGCAGGAGCAAGAGGTGGTGGACTCGGTGGAGGCAGCGGTGGATGTTTAGGTGGTGGTGCAGGCGGTGTAATGTTAGTTTTTCTATAGTTTTATGGAGAAGAGAAGAGATGGTGTATTGCACAAGGATGAATTGCTCTTTTCTTGATTTTCCATCAATTTTATGCACATGTAAATACATATAATGTAAATGATCGATTACATTATTAAAAACCCAAAAATGTAACCATTTCAAAAATGTGTCTTCCTTCACATTTCATTGTCTTTGGAAAAACAATGAGTTTAGTTCAAGCAATAACATTGTTTTTGAATTTCGTCACTTTTGAGCGTTTTGTCTTTTTTTTTTAAATGTGTCATTTTTTTTAAAAAAAAAAATTCGTCACTTTTTAGAGTTTGTCACTTTTTTTTATTGTTTGTCACTTTTTTAATATGTATAACTTTTAATTTGTGTCACTTTTTTTGAGTTTGTCACTTTTATTAAAATTTGTCACTTTTTTTTAGTGTTTATCATTTTTTTCAGTCATCTTCTTGATTTCTATAACTTTTTTTAGTGTTTGTCACTTTTTTAAGTTTGTGTCACTTTTTTGAATTTGTATTATTTTTTGAGAGTATCACTTTTTTGAATTTGTGTCGCCCTTTTTTTTTTTTTTTTTTTAAAAGTGACAATTTTTATTAAAAAAGTGACATTGTGTCACTTTTTCATTTTACACAGTATTTTTTATTTCCTAAAAATCTTTCATATGATTTTTCAAAACCTCCCTAATCTTTCATATCATCTTTTCATATTCTCATTTTCGCACACACCATCAGGGGCGGACACAGGGGGGTCCTAGGGGGGCACGTGCCCCCCTAACTTTTGAGGTTTTTATTTATTTATTTTTTAATTTTTTTTTTCGTGTTTGGTATCGATTGAAATCTAAATTTTAATCTAAATCAAAGTTTACAATAAAATTTAATAATATATTTCATAGAATCCATAAATGTTTTAACTTTTATCAAAATTTACTACAAATTTGATTTTAATTTCCACCAAACAGGGGCAAAATCATAATAAATTGAATTTCGATAACATGCTAATTTTAAAAATTTACCGACGATTGTATGCTAATCAAATCTACAAATTGCTTATGTAATCTCAAAGCTTATTTCGATAATTACATTATGGGTATATCGAATAATCCAAATAGATATCGAAAATAGTTAAAAATATGTTAAACGTAAGTCTTAAAGAAAAACGTCTAATTCGCATTTTTTCAAAAAAAATCAATTATTTCATTAAAATTTACTATTTTTGCGATACATTTCAATGTAATTTTCATCATTTATTAGGAAACTTTATATGGAACATGACATAAATTTTTTTCGAAATTTTACATCCGAAAAAGTCATATCCCATGTAAATTTTCAGATGCAAAATTATATGGGATATGATTTTTTTTTTTTTACGTAAATTTTCGAGTGTAAAATTTATCCCAACTTCTTTGCAAGTTCGAGTGTGCCCCCCTAACAAAAATCTTCTGCGTCCGCCCCTGCACACCATGAATGTATCAATCGAATTTTGTTTTCGCACACCCCATTTTCTCATTTCCAACCAAAATTCCAACCAGCATATCATATTCTCATTTTCGCACACCCCATTTTTTTATGAGAAGATGGAAATGATCCATTCTTCAAGACCATTAACAAGCATATCATACTCTTCAAGACCACACTATCTTTCCTTTATTTACTTCTTATTTTTACGGCAACAGGGAAGAAAGAAGTGGAGAAAAGGGGAAGTAAATTTCTGGATGAAGACTGAGATTAGAATCTATTGATCTTTTCTAGTCTGGATGAAGACTTTATCATACAGCATTATTTGCATGTCACATCTGCCTATGTTTTCATTATTTTTGTATGGCTAAGTTTTAAAGAATAATGCTATTCACAATTAAGATTAATCGGTAGTCATCCTATCAATGTACAAATGACAGTTTTTTATTTGATGTACGAGACAATAAAAATTACTACATTAATACTTCAAATAACAAATTATCATGTGTATGTCACGTAAGGCGACTGTCAGTAATGTTCACTGTGAATAACATTAATCGTCTTTAAAACATAATGCATTGTTCTACTTAAGATTAAAACCAAAATTGACTTTATTTTTATGTTCCAACACTTGTTTCATGGAAAAATGAGCCTGTAGACTGCAAATTATTCACACACACAAAAAAAAACCCAAATGTAAATAAACATTAGCCAAGAAAAGTTGAGGATGTTGCAGTAAAAAAAAAAATTGAATCAAACAGAACCCGAGTCAAATTGGATCCAAAGTTTATCGGGTTTCGATATTTGTGCCCGACCCTAACTTGTAACGGAACTCAACAAGGTAGAAATGGGATAAAGAAGTCACCTTAATTTGACCAAACACTGTGGATGTCTTGTTTTTTTAATAAAATTATTTCCACTTGACCAAAAAGGTTGAAATAAAATAAGACCATATGAATTGTAACCACCCTCTAGAATTTGGCTGGGACGATTTACTAAAATTATCTTCAAGTAATTAATTTAACGGTGTGTTTGAGATACATTATTAAGGTCTGCTAAATGACTCGACCTAACTCGTAAAGAAGCAAAAATTGAATCAAACTATTTGTGGCAATCGAGCCGAGTAGTTCGTCGGCTTGCCCGCTCGGCTCGTACTGTAGCGACCCACGAGCCGCTTGGGCTCGTCAAAAAACGAGCCCGAGCACGAGCCGAGCCGCTGGCTCGTGGCTCGTGATAGACGAGCTCGTGGGCCGAGCCGAGCTCGCCCACGAGCAACGAGCCGAGCAAAAGCTCGGCTCGTAGGGCAGCGAGCCGAGCTCGTGGGGCAACGAGTCGAGCGGGCTCGGCTCGGCTCATTGCCACCTCTAAATCAAACAGACCCGAGTCAAATTGGACCCAAAGTTTCTCGGGTTTCAATATTTGTGCCCGACCCTAACTTGTAATGGAACTCAACAAGATAGAAATGGGATAAAGAAGTCACCTTAATTTGACCAAACACTGTAGATGTCTTGGTTTTTTAATAAAATTATTTCCACTTGACAAAAAAGGATGAAATAAAATAAGACCATATGAATTGTAACCACCTTCTAGAATTTGGTGGGGACGATTTACTAAAAATATCTTCAAGTAATTAATTTAACGGTGTGTTTGAGATACATTATTAAGGTATGCTAAATTTTAGGGTCCGGTTTTTGCGGTTTTTGACAAATTTTCAAACCAAACCGTTTGAACCGGTTTGAGAAAAATCCAAACCTAAACCAAACCATTTTGAACGGTTTGAAAAAAACTCAAACCTAAACCTAACGGTTTGGTCCGGTTTTAAACCGTCGATTTCACCGTATATTTTTTTATCTGTCTACTTTTATGACATTAATTTATTGAATTTAATATATATTTATATCTTACTAGCAACAAATCTAAAACAAACTAAATATATCTACTACAAATTTAAATACTAACTGAATCAAAGAGTTTTTTGTTTGCCATTTTAAGCTAAGACGTTACAATACAAATCTACTAAATTAAATATAAAGCCCAAAAAATATAATGATGTTCAACAAGATCTCGTGATCATCATATCTGAAAAACAAAACTATTGATTAGACAGAGAGAATAGCCAACCATAATAATAAATCAATTGTTTATAATATCTAAACATAACAATTACACAAGCTTACCGTTGTATTTTGTTACGAATTTAGTTTCTCACATATACTCAAATATCAATTGTTGTCACACATGATTCAAAGTCTCCATTGTCAAACAAATGCATTCGTTATATCATCATAGTATTGAATACTAGATAGATAAGAAAATCTTTAAAAATATGGTAATAGAAAATATAAACCACGTGCCACAACTTTCATTGAATCATCAAATGTTTCAACTTCTTTTAAATATTGGCACAACACTATAGGTTCATTCTTAATTTGCAACAAATTCTTTCTGCGTATACAAGCCTCAACCATCATTGCACCTAATAAAATCCTAAAGGAATCAATTATCTGACCTCCATTTGAGAATGCAGACTCAGAAGCAACTGTAGAAATTTGAATTCTAAAGAGGAAAAAGATTTTTGATAGATTATGTTAGTCTTGAGATTATTAGATATAAATTAGAATTATTTGGTAATAATAATATATATGTAAGAGAAAATTATAAATTGACAAAAATACATACAAATGATAAAAATATTGAATTTTGCATATTTGAATGAATATTTT
This sequence comes from Fraxinus excelsior, assembly GCA_019097785.1. Taxonomy (NCBI): domain Eukaryota; kingdom Viridiplantae; phylum Streptophyta; class Magnoliopsida; order Lamiales; family Oleaceae; genus Fraxinus; species Fraxinus excelsior. The sequence goes on along the minus strand of CM032643.1, from coordinate 293,189 downwards.
TTAAAAAAATTATTATTATTATTTTTATTTTTTTATATATTTTTTCACCGGTTCGGTTTGGTTTTAAACCGCAATTAAAATTTCTCAAACCTAAACCAAACCGTTTTTGACCGGTTTGGTTTGATTCAAAACCATTTCGTTGACGGGTCCACGTGGCACCAAACCGACGGTTTCTAAAATGCGGTTTCGGTTCGATTTTCCGGTTTGACGGTTTTACTTACCGCCCATGCTAAATGACTCGACCTAACTCGTAAAGAGGCAAAAATTGAATCAAACAGACCCGAGTCAAATTGGATCCAAAGTTTATCGGGTTTCGATATTTGTGCCCGACCCTAACTTGTAATGGAACTCAACAAGATAGAAATGGGATAAAGAAGCCACCTTAATTTGACCAAACACTGTAGATGTCTTGTTTTTTTAATAAAATTATTTCCACTTGACAAAAAAGGATGAAATAAAATAAGACCATATGAATTGTAACCACCTTCTAGAATTTGGTGGGGACGATTTACTAAAAATATCTCCAAGTAATTAATTTAAATTTAAAGGTGTGTTTGAGACACATTATTTTACAAGAATATATTCTGAAATAGTAAATTGATGAATAATCTGTAATTGAAAAAAAAAAAATTATTGATGTGATGAAAAATATTATTTTATTAAAAAATATATGATTGAAAATGAATAAAATAATGAAAATGAAAATTTTAATATGTACCAAACAATGACTAATTTATTAAAGCGGATCCGTCAACTTTTTCAATCATTTATAAGGAACAGTGTCTTGATTTGAGTTAGGTCGTTATTACAATTAGTGTATTGACTTTCTTAATAAACATTAATCTTTACCCCTTTCACCTCAACAGAAACACTTTCTTCACTAGCAATTTCTACATTCGACACTTATGCTTGACGAGTGAAACATCACAGCTTCAATTTTACTTTTGTTTGAAAAACTAAAATTATTAAGAAAATATCTTTCAAATTCGTATTTCAAAATTTTATTATTTTAAAACCATAACAAAACATTCTGTTAGATAAGAATAAGGGGGTTTAAGAATGCGTTTTCATTTTATAAGGACTAAAATCACTTATTTTGACTTATTTTTTCTTATATCATATGTAGGGTGAATATCGAAAGACAAGTACTTCCTCCGTTCTATTTATATAGGCCTCCAAATTACATTCATATTTCTTTATTGAGAATGTATCTGTTTCGTTTACTAATATATCCTTATTTAATTTGCTTAGACATAACCAATTTTCCTTATTTAATCTTGAAAATTGTACAAATTTTAATTTACACTCTTTGGAATCATCCAAATACGTATTTCCCACAATTATTTTTAAATACTATTACTAGTCATCGATAATTAAATAATGGTAAACTAGGATTTTTTTTTTCTTTCTTTCTTTTTTTGTAAAAATAACTTTTTCAATAACGTTAAATAAAATTTCTTAAATCCGTGTGGAAAAAAAAAATCAATATATATAAACGAAATGAGTATATAAATTAAATGTTATTTTAATAGCAATTATTAAATACATTTTTAAAGATTAATTTCATTGGAGGCCCCCAATCTCTACAAGTGTGACATCCATGTCGAAAACCTACCATTTATTGCACCTTGTCCCCAACTAAGGAAAAATGTTCAACTATTTCAAATAACATGTCGCCATGTATGAAATTGATAGGGAAGTTAATAATTCAATAGTTGTTTTAGAGCCCGTTTGGTAGAGATTAAAATCGAAATAAAATTGAAAAATAGTCGTTATTGTTAACTTTTATTAGACGATTGAGACCCAATAACGGTTATATTTTTAATTTTAATTGAATTTTAATCGGTACCAAACAAACTCTTAATACTTTTTATGTTTATTTATTTAAAAAAATGGTGAATTCGTTATATAATGATCAAAATTGAGGAATTACGAATTTTACTACATAATTGAAAGGTCGTGATGAATTATGCTAAATAAAAGATTGACGGGAGATGTGTTATATTTTCAAAAAGATGAGGGACGAGAGGTGCAAATTAGCCTTTCAAAATGGACTGTATTTGGGATTAAACCACTTGACTTGGATGACAAGACGTGAAATTAATCATTTCAATCCAACTTTTTGCAGGTTTTCCTTCTGAGACCCACTTCAATAAAAAAGTTAAAAAAAAAAATTTGAGTGATTCTATGTGTACAAAATTACATAAAAATTTATCAAATCAACACGTGGTGGCCCCTTATTAGGGCGCTTGGAGGGTAAAACTTTATGTACAAAATTAGAGTAATGCTATTCATCCACAGTGTGTTTACAAACACAGTCTACGTGGCGTTAATATGACATTAAATGATAGGTGAAATTAAATAAGTCATTTAATTTCACATTTCATTTAGCCTATCATTTAGAGCCGCATAGATTGTGTTTATAAACACACTGGGGATGAATAGCATTACTCGACAAATTATATACATAAAGATTTTTCCAAAAAATTTACCCACCTCACCTCATGCGTGAGTTGTCTGCCCCACCGGTACACGCAGCATTTTGCACAGTAGATTCCTCGTACTCGTGGTGGTGTAAGTATCAACCATATATCTTTCTTTCTTTTCCAATCTCGCGTTCTTAAAGAAAAAAAACACTCTTCCAAAAATGGCCAAACGGCCATACGGGAATTTCGTGCATTTATTTCAATAGATCATGTTCACAATTGAAGTGTTTTTCCTGCAATTACTGCCTTTGTTAATTTTTCAGTACTAGTGTACTACTACTACTACGATGCAATCGGGTGAGATGATATCCTTCGTTCCTTATTATAGTTTTATAACTCCATTGATTTGATTAATATCTGTAACTCAAGTGTTATTTGCAGCAAAAAATATATATGTATGGTGTTATATTACTTAAATTCCGTTCATTTTCGCCGTTAATAACTTCTATTATTGGGTGATTTCATTAGTTTGTGATCCTGAATATTTCTCCAGCACTAGCCTTTTTGTTTGCTGTAATTCTAGTGTTTTGCTTCTTTATTGTTAACAAGAAATGCTTGTGAAGAACATACAGAGTTTAAGTTGGGAAACTTGGGTATCTACAGCAGTATAGCTCAAGAGTGCCCAGCTTTTATTTTTCAGAGTTGATGGTTTTAGAATAGATAGCCTGGAGAAAATATAGTAAATGCACAATCTCAGTTACACAGACTTTTGATCGGGAGGTTCTGGGCTTCATTAGCCTTAAACTGATTTCTGGTGTGTTCATTTCTTAGCCAAATGGTTAACAAAGAGTTCCACCTTCAAATTTGCGGTTCGAAGCACTCAGGTATATTGTCTGTTTTAGATGGTGTCTATTTTAGCCACACAATATAGCCCCATTTTGACAGAGAAGTGCATTTTTGAATATTAATTTTTGGATAATTATGTGGTTAAAAATTAAGAATGTGTAATATTATTTTATTAAATAATGTATAATTGAAGATGAGTTTTGAAAAAATGAATAATGTCAGAAATTTGAAGAGACAATTTGTCTTTTTTTTCTTATTCCGACTCTCAGCAGTATCATTTAAGCATACTTGACAAAAAAACCATCTGGCATGTTTCCTTCCTTTTCAAATGCAACACATTTTTCAAAGGTGTAAACTTTTTGCCAATTGTTCCAATCATTTATATGTTCCTGGAAATGCACGATGATTCTTCTTTTGATATGCTAGTGGATAAATAAAGTTATGGTTATGTAATCGTACTCTGAGTTTCAGGACATGATATCAATTATCTGGTTCGGGAAGCTCAAATTCGGTGGCTAAAGCCAGTTGAAGTGCTTTTCATACTTGAGAATCATGAGGAGCACCAGATCACCCACAAAGTCCCTCGTATGCCAGCTAGTAATGTTCATATTCTTCTTCTCTCATTTTTCTGCAAATCTTATCACAATCTTTATTTTATTTCCACGAACTTAAACAGGTGGATCTTTGTTTCTATTCAATAAAAGAGTCCTAAAATCATTTCGGAAAGATGGTCATAGTTGGCGTAGAAAGAAAGACCAGGGGACTATTGCTGAATCACATGTACGACTTAAGGTTGTTATTCTCATATTGTCTTTTTGGAACTACCGATAAACAAAATAATCTCATTGTTGCTGATACACTTGGATAAAATTATTTCTCTTATGGAGGAATTATAACAGTTCCAGAACATATGTGCCAAAGGTAAGGGTTTTTCGGTCTTCCTCTTCAAGGCATAAGTTTTATGATATGAAATGTGTGCTTTCTATGGCCAAGCTCGGAGGCTATTCTGTAGAACGGCCATCTTAACCTAAGTGACAATATGTCATTGACAAGATTCATCTCAAGTGTTTCCATTATCATCTCGCCTTGTTTAGAGTTTAATAATATCATCTCATTTAATTTTAATTTGATAAATGACATTTAGGTTGGAAATGCTGAAGTTCTAAATTGCTATTATGCTCGTGGACAGCAGAACCCTAGCTTTCAGAGACGCAGCTTCTGGATGTTGGACCCGTGAGTTTGGACATTTATCTGTCTGATGTCACATTTACTTGTCAAAATTGTAACTTAGATAAATGTGGGTCTCCAGTTCACAAATGTCTAATGGATCCAACAATTTATTCTCAGATAAAAGTAGGCTGTAAAGTTAATTTTGGCCATTTTCCTTTCCTACTCTTATGATGCTCTCTTTTAATTAATATTAATATATTCTTGGGTTTGAGCAGGGCCTACGAGCACATTGTTCTTGTTCACTACAGAGATATTGGGGTGGTGAGTCTTCCTGAGCCCAATCATAGAGATTTCACTTGCCAGTTCTTCTTCTTCTTCTTCCTTTTTTCTGTTTCTTTTTCTTACCGTAATCTATAGTAATTGATATGCCTAAGTGACACCCGCACCCATACGGTTCTGTTTTGAACTTTTCATTTTTTATTGTTTTGTCTTCTACTTGGTAGAACTCACAGCTTTTCACGATAGCTGCAGTGAATTACCTGACAGCTTTAAGCAAAATTGCTATTTGAATAGCCATGTTTCCTACTGATGCAGCAGAAATTACTTTTCTTCATGTTAAAATCTTGTACCAGGGAGCAAAGTTGATCTTTATCCTCAATCTTTGTGGTTGGCACTGGGCAATTTGTTCAAAGTCCACAATCGCACATGCAAATTTTTCATGTTGGTGTATTACTCCATTTAATTCCTGTAGATGATAATTGGACATGTGAACCATGTTTACTTCCATGCACAATGACTGTAACTAACAAGAGCATTCATATTTATATTTGTATAACTTGAGCAATAAGATATCACGTCCAATTTTTTTAAGTTATAGGGAACACATAATGCTAGATTGACATCACAGTCCTCGCCATTATCTTCTTCTATCCTCAATCTAAGTCCGACCTCTTTTGCAACTCAGCAGCTGGACTCCATTTTCATTGGTGAATCAAATGAACCAAATCAGAGTCAGCCTAGTCCTGCATCCGTGGAAACTGGTTCAAATGAAGTCATCAAGATTCATGGGATAAATCCATCAGACATTATAGAGAAAACGAAGGTTAATAGTTCATTGGAGTCTGATTTAAGTGATGCACCGCGACAAATTGAACAGAAATTAAGTTTAAATGATGACGTGGAGAAAGAATTTAACACAATCTACATTGAGAATGAGGACTCAATTGATTTAGAAAATGTGCTACTTGCTTATGACTTGCCTGCTCAAACTCCAGATCATTCAGAGAATCTTCTTTCACAAAGACACTCAGGTGTATCTCATTTCCCTGTTATTTATTTAATTAAAGGGTCATCCAAGAGTAACTTTCTATGTTATCAAAACAGCCGCTAATGGGTATGACTTTGCAGGTGACAGGATGGAACATCCTCATCAACTCCCAGGGCCTGAAGTCAATATTTGGGGAGAGATGCTCGGTAGTTCTAAGAGTTTGCTTGATGTTGAAACACAAGAAAAATATGAGCACAAATTGAACGAAAATGTGAGAAGAGTATTATTTACTTGTCGTTTCATCTCCAACTTGACAATATCCTTCCTTTAGTTTGATGACTATTAGTCGTTTTGTGATTCTATGATAAAACGTGTTGCATGAGGTAAAAAGTTTCTCCCTTTTCCATGCAGTGTCAAGAACACCCTCCCTTTTACTATTTCTGATCCGTCAAAATTAACGTTTTTGAAATAGCAGTATAATTCGATTTGTCCCCCGTAGGCATTTAAACTCATCTCTACGGATTCTTTTGGAAAAGCCAATTCTGATTTAAATTCCATTTTTTTTTTCTTTTTATGTCATCTTTATTGGGATGTAGTTTTAGTCAAGGTAGGAGTACATGCGAGAGACAGTAAATGCTGAGGATTACCAAGAAACTGGAGATTCAAAGATTCAACACTTTTACCAGTCATTCATGGGGAGGTGGAAGATGATGATACCTACATTGCATAGATTGGTTGGACTTGTAAAGGGATGCATATGAGATTTCGTATGATTGGAATTAGTATGACAAAAGGGGAAACGTTAGTGAACTTCAATGGGACTAGGAAGTCTATATCACCGAAATGTTGGCTATAAAGAACTAACATACACATACCCTGAGTGAAACTGAGATAAGAATTATAAAGATGATTCTACAGTAAAACTAGATGGGATGGGTTAAGAATGAGCATATTCATAATATAGTAAGCAGTGTTTTCCAAAGGGCTTAAGGCTTATGCCTTCAGGCGCTCCTTGTGCAGTGTTCACTAGGAACCTCAAAGCTTATGATTTCAGGGTTTAAGCCTTGACATAGTCGTACCCAAAACTGAATTGTATGAAGATTTTCTATAATGAGATTTAGGCCTTCACAAAAATGTACAACATATTTTTGAGTATCGAAGATACTTTGTTGTATAGGTTCTTGGCTTGATTTTCTAATAAACTGTGATCTATGTTCTGTGTGGCTATGAATATCTTGGTTTCTGTTATTTCCCTTCTTTTCTATGCCCTGATTTTAATAGATTCAGCTCTTTCCAAAAGGAAAAAGATATAGGCTTAAAAATATTGAGATAGTTGAAAGAACGAATGTATGAATTGGCATGATAATTGCTTATTTATTTGATTATATTAGTTAAAAAATGCAATTAGAAACTTCATAGAGCAAATGAACACTAATATGATCAAATTAATAGGTAATAAATTCACATAATTATAGAAGAAACACGCCCTGCATTCTTTTATTCTTATAGAACAGATACATGATGCGGAAGTATATAGAATTAACTTGAATCACAGTAGCAATATTTTTTTGGCATTTAACATTTCAGGCTAAAAATTGGAAACCTTGACGTTTCTGTTATGTTAACATAGTCACACTTACCACAGGATATGCTACTCAATCCATCACCAATTGAGGCAGTAAGGGAGCAGGAAAGTTATAATTGGCTAAATTTTGATGGACTAAGTTATGCCCAAGACTGTAAGTTTTTCTCTACTTTTCACTCAGAAAGACTCTTGGGTTTTTAAAGTACTATGACAATTCTTTTATATTGCCAGCTTCTATGATGTTTACCCAAGAATTAGAGTCTATCAAAATTCCAGCATATTCTCCTTCAGTGAATACTGACGGTACCAATCTGGACTGCTATCCAAATTTTTTTTACCCAAGTCAGATTGGAATCCCTCTTGAAGACAATTTCAGTTTGACCATTTCCCAAAGGCAGAAGTTCACAATACGTGAGGTATCTCCAGAGTGGTGTTATTCCTCTGATGCTGCCAAGGTACGTTTCTTGAAACTCAAATTTATATTAGAAGCTATTTTATGAATCATGGCTTATTCGTATTTGATATTATACAAGCCAGCAAACCGTTTATGGCTTATAATGCAAACGAGTACTTTCAATACGTTTTGGAAAATAAGGTCAATTACCTGCAGATTCGAGAAGTAATATGCATGTATTTTGGGTTCGTCTCATATTTGTATATCTTCCAAAGGATGTTAAATGTTGTAGTTGTTGATTGTTCTCGTGTGAGGCACTGACCACATTTCTCTTGGCTGATTTATTTTTTCACTTTGGAGATGATATAAGATAGCTGATTCATTACTTTCTTGTTAGTTGTTCAATGCATCCATTTTTTTATTTTTTATTTTTATTTTCTGCTCAGCTAAAAGCCCCTCAGATGATCTGTGACTTTCCACCCTGCAGATGTTCTTCTTTGGTTAATCACAATTTTTTCCAACTTATTTTCTATTTAGTAAGTTTCTTATTTCCAGTCCTTTCTTGTTGCATAGAGCTCTCTATCTCACAAGTGTAGAAATTGTCCTCATTCAAAGAATCAAAACGAAGTTTATTAATTTTCTGTAAGAGTCTACGAATATTGACCTGAAAAGAACATAACATATTTTAGACTAATTTAAGGTAGAGTAGAAATTTGCGTCAGTCCAACCACGTGGCAATGCTTTCATAAAAAACAATGGGGGATATCTTTTGGCTTTTTGAAAGATGAATTACTGTTGAAGCTTGTCTCCAGAGAGCAAAAAGTTTCCGTAGTCAAGAATATGTAATAAGATAAAATGTAGAATAAATGGAAAATTACCAGAAACTCCTCCCCTTCCATCCATCTCTAGCACTCTATGCCGGTAAGTATCTCTATTTTATTTTTTATTTTTTTATGTGTGAAATTAACTACTTTGTTAAACTTATATCGAACTTCATGTGATCGTATATTCTCCAGTTTTGTTTAATGACTACAATATTCACTTGCCTATTTAAGTGTACTCATCACTTTATTTCATCCATTTTCTTTGCTTTATGTTGGTTCATGTTGGCCGGTGATTGTGATTTTCTGTTTGAATTCATTGTTTTAGGTATGAAGATAAGATTGTAAAGGACCCTTAAAGAAAAATGAAGGGGAACAGTGTACAAACTAACCAAAACTTGAATGGTTGAAACTTTTCTAGTTGAAAACTCTTTCATGGACCGCTTTTGCAAAATAAACATGCTGGCTTTAAGCTATCTTTCTCCAAAATTTCCCTTGGATGTAGAAATGTGCCACTCATTTGACTCGACTGGATATCAGTATACAACCTAGGAACTCAACTTCCCATCTCGATGTGCTACAATTCATGGATTGGAATGCTTATGATCTGTAAATTGTAGAACACCAATTTGCACCAAGAATAACCGAGCTCAGTCTCCAAATCGAACACCACAATCCACAAAATCACCACAAACCTTCACTACCCAATTCCTTTGGTTGCTCCAACCAAAGTGACAACCCACCAAGGGTTTCAAGAGGAGAAAGACAAAGACAAGAGAGTTAACCACACAGATTAACTAAAGGAGAAGAGAACAATCCACTACCAAGAACACAAAGCAAGGCAAAGAAGTCACAAGGACAAGAGGTGAAGTCGGCTTCTCCAAGGCACAAGGAACGGCTTTTGTTTTCTCTCCTTTGTTGGACAATTGAATGGGTAGGTATATAGAGAATGGGATGGGCTTTTAGGTCATGGTCTATGTTAGGCCCAATAACAAAAAGAATGGTGGGCTATCAACCGGTAAGAGCCATCCTAATTCGGGTTGGGCCATGAGCAACCCTAATTAAATTAGGTTGCTTCGAATGGCCCAAGTGGGTTACGTGGATAGTTCCATAAATTGTGGTGTCGATATATATTCAGTCAATTGGCCAATGCCGACTGGATAAAAAACAAACGAGACTTTCATCATCGCCCAGGGAGGTCGTTTGACAACAAATTGCCTAACAAACCTCCACCTTGGTGTCAAAGGACCTGCAAAGAAAGAAATTACTAAGCATTAGTAATAATCCAAGAAGGTAAGACCAATAAAATTGGAAATCATTTACCTCCACCGATGTTTAGAAGATCTTTGCAACTTCTAAACTTCACCAACGGTAACACCTTAGTACCCATGTCTGAAGGGTTATATTGTGTGTGTATTTTCTCAAGTCTTACAACTTCTTGAGACACAATATCTCTAATGAAATGTAGTCTAACATCAATGTGCTTGGTGCGTCGTGAAAAACAGGATTCTTACATAGATGTATGGAAGACTGACTATCTGAATATACTACCACATAATCATTTAGAACACACAGTTCATGTAAAAGGCCTCTAAGCCATAAAGCTTCTTTAATAGCTTCAGTGGTAGCAATGTATTCAGATTCTGTAGTGGATAGTGCAACTATGTGTTGTAACTGTGATTTCCAACTAACATAAGAGTTCGACAAAGTAAACACATAAGCAGAAGTGGATTTCCTATTATCCATATCCCCAACATAATCAGCATCAACATATCCCTTTAGTTTAACACCATCGTTATTAACACCAAACTTTAGACCTACATTACAAGTATCCTTTAAATACCTTAACAACCATTTTAAGGCTTCCCAGTGCTCGGGACCAGGATTAGACATATACCTACTAAGAGTGCTCACAGCGAAAGCTAAATCAGGTCTAGTGCAAACCATCAAATACATAACAGAACCAATCACATTTGAATATGAAATTCTACTCATGTATTCTACCTCTTTTTCATTACAAGGAGCTTGATCTTTAGATAGAATGAAATGACTAGCTAAAGGTAAAGTAACAGATTTGCACTCATGCATGCCAAATTTCTTGAGCACTTTAGAAATATATGATGATTGATGCAAAAACAAGATAGAATTTGACCTATCTCTTTCAATTTCCATACCTAGAATTCTTTTAGCTTTTCCTAGGTCTTTCATGTCAAATTCACCATTCAAACTTATTTTTATATCACTTATCCATTTAGATGACGAACCAACTAAGAGCATATCATCCACATAAAGCAATAAGAACACAGTCATTACTTGCATCATTATGTTGGAAATGAAGGCAATGATCAAACTTACTACGATGAAACCCTATAGATAGTACAAAAGAGTCAAAACGTTGATACCATTGTCTAGGCGATTGTTTTAAGCCATATAAGGATTTTTTCAGAAAACACACATAGTCAGGTTTTAATTTATCTTTAAAACCTCTTGGTTGATTCATAAAGATTTGCTCATCAAGTTCACCATGTGAAAAAACAGTTTTTACATCAAGTTGTTCAAGTTCCCAGTCAAAATGTGCAACCAATGCAAGCATGACTCTAATAGTAGTGTACTTAACAACTGGTGAAAAAATCTCATTGTAATCAACTCCCTCCTTCTGAGTGTATCCCTTGGCCACTAATTTAGCCTTAAACCTTAAGGGTTCAGATGCGCTAATACCCTCCTTAACCTTAAAAACCCACTTACAGTCAACAGTAGATTTATTCTTAGGCTTTGGTACTAACTCCCAAGTTTGATTCTTCTCTAGAGAACTCATCTCATCTTTCATTGCCTTGAACCACTCTTCAGATTGGTCACTCTTCATCGCCTCCTCAAAGGTCTTTGGTTCCCTATCAGCCAGCTCCTCATAACTCGCATGAGCAAAAGCTAACTCGGATTCATAACCGAATCTCACAGGTGCTCTAGTCTGTCTCCTCTCTCTATCCCTAGCTAAGTTATAGTCTGCTAGAGGGTTCTCTTCTTCAGGGTGTTCTTCTACTACTACTTCCTCTCTGTTCTCAACATCATGTTGTTGTTCCTGAGTCTTCACTCTGATGAGAAAAAGCAGTGCAGCCAAAAGTTCTAAGCATGGAGTAATCACTTAGTTTACCAAACCATTTTTCATGTGGAGTGTCACCATTCAATGCAGCAGATGGAGTCAAATTAATCAAATAACAAGCAGTCATTACAGCATCGCCCCAAAAGGACTTTGGGACTCCAGAACTTAACATCATGCAACGCACTTTATCAAGTATAGTTCTATTCATCCTTTCCGCTACCCCATTCTGTTGGGGAGTGTAAGGAACCGTTTTATGCTTTGTTATTCCACTTTCCTTGCACATATTATCAAAATCAGTGTTACAAAACTCTAGGCCATTATAAGTTCTCAAAAACTTGATCTTCTTACCAGTTTGATTTTCAACTTGTCTTTTCCAATTATTAAATTTGTCGAAAGTGTCGGATTTATCCTTCAAAAGATAAACCCACACTTTCCTAGTGTAGTCATCAATAATAGACAAGAAATACCTATTCCTACCTGGAGTAGGCGTACTGGATGGACCCCACAGGTCCGAATGCACATATTCAAGCATGCCTTTAATTTTATGAACACTCGAGGAGAAAGTAGTTTTGTGATGTTTACCAAGCACACAATCGTCACAAAAAGGTAAATCAGACACACAATCATTTCCAAAAGCCCCCTTATCATTAAGAAGCTTAATCCCCTTAATACCCACATGTGCAAGTCTATTGTGCCATTTTTGTGTGTGATCAGACTTAGCGGAAGAGATAGAGGAGTTTAAGCCTCTCATCACTTCCCCAGTAGTTATGTAAATATCATTTTTTCTAACACCCTTAATAGAGACAAGTGCACCCTTAATCAATTTCAAAATCCCATTTCCAATTTTACCGGTGAAATCAGATTTCTCAAGTCGTCCTACTGAAATTAAGTTTCTAGACAATTCAGGGATATATCTAACATCTTTTAAAGTATACACAAAGCCAGTATCAAACTTTAAAGTAATATCACCCATGCCAACGACACTGTAAGCAGAATTGTCACACAACACAACAGGCCCATCATTTGATTCATGCAAATTTTCAAACCAATCTTTATGCGATGTCACATGAAAAGATGCACCGAATCAAGAATCCACTCATGAAAACGAGAATTGGCAGTTAAGTTCAATTCAGCAGAAGAAACATCAGGACTTGTAATCAAATAGACTTCACCATCACAATCATCAGAAACAGAAGATAACATATTCACCTCATCTCGATCTCCCCCTTTTTTCTTGTTTTTCTTTTTATAGCAATCCTTTATATAATGCCCCGTGTTCCCATAGCCATAGCATTTTCTTTCCTTATTCCTAGATTTGGACCTAGGTTTACCCTTCTTCCTATGTCCATTACTACTCGACTCGCCACTACTTTGGTAACCATCATAACTGTTTTGCCTAAACTGAGTTCTACCTCTCATCATGTGAATCTCACCGCTTTTCTTATCATGTTTTTCAGCTCTCATCTCCATCTCCTTACTTCTAAGGGAGTCAACGACAATTTCGGGTGTCAACGTGTCTCTACCATACTTAATAGCATTTTTGACTTCACGATAAGTATCAGGTATAGCATTTAGCAAAATGATAGCCTTGTATGTTTCAGACACTGACTCACCACAGTTAACAATATCTTGAACAAGTTTGTTAAACACATCCAAATTGTCATCCAATTCTTTTGAAGAATCCATTTTGAAACTGAAAAAACGCTCAAGTAAGTAAAGCTTGTTGGGAGTAGATTTTAGCAAATACAGATCTTCCAACTTTTTCCAAAGTTCTTCAGTGGTTTTCAGTTTACCCACTTTTCTTAAAACAGCGTCAGCCAAGTGTAAAATAATAGAGGTGTAAGCGAGCTCATCAGCCTCTTCTTTTTGTTCTTTTGAAAAATCAGCGGGAAAACTGCCATCAATGGCTTTTGAAACTTTTTGTTAAACCAAAATACCCCTCATTTTCTGTTGCCAAATAGAAAAATTACATTTTCAGTAAAAGTCCCCAAATCAAAATTGCGCGTTTCATTTTCAAACAAGAAACACAAAGTCACAATTAAGCTACACAAAGCAGACATAGGTTCACAAATATACACCGTTTTAGATTCCCAGGGTTTCGTAAGATTCACGATCTTAGATCAAGGAAATTTTCAAACGGGTAAGGTCTAGGTATTCTAGAGACTTAACAAAAACAACCAGAGAGATAATAACAAAACAGTTTCACTCACAGTATATCAGAAAACCGATAATATGCTGTAATTAATCAAAAGAAAAAATTTCAATCACGTAACGAACGAAAAAAGCAATTACTTCCTAATTTCTAGCACAAGCAATGGTTACCCCTTCACGGTAACCCCAATCATAATGTCACCCCACACGATGACGCGCTAGTGCTGAAAATTAACGAGAGGATCAGCCAATTTACCAGAGCGGACTTGTCTGAGTCCGTAATTATCGAGAGTTGCGAGATTACTGCTTTAGAGCCACAATTTATGGTCTAAAGTAATTCAGTAATTGTTTTGCAGCCTCGACCGTCGAACAACCGGGGGCAAAATCGTCCAACTTTTCCTGCGTAACCTGAAACACTTAAACAAAAATATCAGTACGTTCAGGAAATCAAGATAAACAAACTGCCCGAAGAAGTCGAGGTATGAAAATGCTCCATGTGCCCGCACACGCCGCCACTTCCCTCTGCGCGTGGGCTTCACTCGCCGCCACACGCGCCGGTCAGTGAGGTTCGCCTCCACCTGCAGAGGCCTCTTGTGGTGTTGATTTCTTGAAATGGTCGCTCGTTTCACCGGAAAAGCCAAAAACGTTCTCAGACTGATTGAAGAAACCTGTCCAGAAATTTGGCTGCACTGTTCACGCGATTCCAGACCTGTTCTTGGTCGATTTTGGACCTGTAAATCACTCCTAAAGCTCTGATACCATATGTAAATTGTAGAACACCAATTTGCACCGAGAATAACCGGGCTCAGTCTCCAAATCGAACATCACAATCCACAAAATCACCACAAACCTTCACTACCCAATTCCTTTGGTTGCTCCAACCAAAGTGACAACCCGCCAAGGGTTTCAAGAGGAGAAAGACAAAGCCAAGAGAGTTAACCACACAGATTAACTAAAGGAGAAGAGAACAATCCACTACCAAGAACACAAAGCAAGACAAAGAAGTCACAAAGACGAGGTGAAGTCGGCTTCTCCAAGGCACAAGGAACGGCTTTTGTTTTCTCTCCTTTGTTGGACAATTGAATGGGTAGGTATATAGAGAATGGGATGGGCTTTTAGGTCATGGTCTGTGTTAGGCCCAATAACACAAAGAATGGTGGGCAATCAACCGGTAAGAGCCATCCTAATTCGGGTTGGGCCATGAGCAACCCTAATTAAGTTAGGTTGCTTCGAATGGCCCAAGTAGGTTACGTGGATAGTTCCATAAGGTGTCGATATATATTCAGTCAATTGGTCAATGCCGATTGGATAAAAACAAATGAGACTTTCATCATCGTCCAGGGAGGTCGTTTGACAACAAATTGCCTAACATGATCATCCTGGATTTCCCTGAAATCTAGGCATTATGACATGAATCAGATAATATGAATATGTGATCCTTGAATTTACTTTTGAGTTTGTCAAGTCACCACTGATTTTTGAAAATGGCTTCAAGGTTCAAACTCTACTTTGCAGGTTGTCATTATTGGGTCTTTCCTCTGCAGTCCGTCGGAGTGTGCATGGGCTTGTATGTTTGGTGACATTGAAGTTCCTGTCCAGATCATTCAACAAGGTGTTATCCGCTGCAATGTTCCTCCTCGCTTGCCTGGAAAAGTCGCTCTTTCCATTACTTCAGGAAATCGGGAGTCCTGCAGTGAA
Source organism: Fraxinus excelsior (assembly GCA_019097785.1). Taxonomy (NCBI): domain Eukaryota; kingdom Viridiplantae; phylum Streptophyta; class Magnoliopsida; order Lamiales; family Oleaceae; genus Fraxinus; species Fraxinus excelsior. Next base: position 277,734 of record CM032643.1, on the reverse strand, counting down.
GTTAGGGAATTCGAATATCGTGCTAAGCCTAGTGTTTGCACACACAGTAATATCACTGAAACAGGGACTAGAAAGAGTCCAGAAGAACTCTTGTTGCTTGTCCGATTTGTGCAGATGCTTCTCTCATATCCTTTGGTACAAAAAGGAGATGACCCTGAATCTAGAATTGATTTGTTGAGCAAGCCCGAAAAGGCTGAACCCTCCCGGAGCCAAGTCATTGATACTCTTTCAGTTGGCACTTCTACATCATCAAACACTAAGGAATGGCTTCTACAGGAACTTCTGAAAGACAAGTTGGAACTATGGCTTTCTTCTAGATTACAAGAGAATAATCAGCTGGACTCTTCTTTATCTAAGAAAGAACAAGGGATCATACACATGGTTGCTGGATTGGGATTTGAGTGGGCGCTACAGCCAATTCTCAATTCCGGAGTCAATGTAAATTTTCGTGATATCAATGGGTGGACTGCACTTCATTGGGCCGCATATTTTGGGAGGTAATCCTTATTTTATTTTTCCATTTTCATGGATATCTGTCAGTTTCATGACATTTGGCACGTTTACACAATGAATTGCATTTAACTCTTGTTCGGAATATTTTTGTAACTCAAACTATTATTTTAAAAAATACAAAGGAATTTCTTGAATTAAATTGTAAAAGGTGAAGGAAATGTAGCTCCAACTTCTGATGTCTTCAACTCCTCAGTAGAAATTCAACCTGAATTAAGTTAGACTTTTGGTCCCTCTACTACTAATCTTCTCTTCAGTACCAAATGGGATTAGTAACACACCTTTTAGAGTATTAAGGTTGAGGTATTGTTATTGCATAACCAATCAGCACAAATATACGTATCAGTTATCGCTAATTTTGTTCAGTCTGGTTGATTTTGTATTTATTATTGTTGGAAAGCATGATTTACTTAATATGTTATATTTATAACAGGGAAAGATTTGTTGCCGCTCTCATAGCATGTGGTGCATCTGCTGGAGCAGTTACGGATCCTAATTCACAGGACCCAACTGGTAAAACTCCGGCAGCCATAGCTGCTGCAAGTGAGCATAGGGGACTTGCAGGTTATCTTTCAGAAATGGCACTAACTGGCCATCTCTCATCCCTCACACTGGAAGAAAGTGAGCTATCTAAAGAATCTGCAGCTCTGGAAGCAGAAAGAACAGTGAATAGTATATCAAGTACAAGCTCCTCTATCAATGAAGATCAGGACTCTCTGAAGTACACCTTAGCTGCAGTCCGGAATGCCTCTCAGGCAGCTGCACGTATTCAATCTGCATTTCGTGCACATTCTTTTAGGAAAAGGCAGCAGAGAGAAGCATCAAATGACATCCAGGGTCTTTCAGCAGCATCAAAAGTGGCATTTCGCAATACACGTGACTACAACTCGGCTGCTCTGTCTATTCAGAAGAAATATCGAGGCTGGAAAGGGCAGAAGAATTTCCTTGCATTTCGCCAGAAAGTAGTGAAGATACAGGTGCATCACTTTTTCCCAAGCATATTACTTGCATACAATAAGACACTGAATTTTATAGCTTTCCGGTGTGCGAAACTCAGGTGAGTATGAATGTATGATGTAATCTCATTAGATGCTTCCTTCCAAAAACTGTCGAGTTCTTTTATCCTAAAACATGCCATTTCAGTCATTAACTTCATCTGTACAAGTAATTTTAGTAAGAAATATCATTAGTACTTTGACTGACTTGTAGATGAGCATCAGTTTGGAACAAAAAAGTTGAGGGTTGACTTTTCGTTTACATATTAAAATATAATGGTTAAGATTAACTTCCATTCCAGATGGCTCCTCGTTATTGAACACATTAAATAAAGGGAGTAGAAAAAAAACTCTTACTGAAAGATGTAGGCCCCCAAAAATTACAAATCTACTAAATTAACGATGCTGCAAGTGCATTCACAGAATGTGTTCTTTGTTCAACTCACATTCTAACATTGTGAATTCCCTTTGGCAAGTATATCTTTTGACCCCCACTCCAGTAAAAAAGATGATGGAACTTGCGATAGTAAATTACCAAATTCGACGAAGCATTTAAATGAACTAGTGGTAAGGGTTATAAGGTAAGGCTCTTGTTCTTTTCATGGCAGGCCCATGTGAGAGGCTATCAGGTTAGGAGGTATTATAAGGTATGCTGGGCAGTTGGTATATTGGAGAAGGCAGTGCTGAGGTGGCGCCGACGTGGAGTTGGCTTGCGGGGATTTCGGCTCGACACGGAACTCATTGAAGAAAGTGATGATGAAGACATTCTTAAGGCATTTCGCAAGCAGAAAGTGGATGCAGCTATTAATGAGGCTATCTCCATGGTGCTGTCTATGGTTGAATTTCCAGAGGCACGTCAGCAATATCAGCGTATTCTTGAAAAATAGCTTCAAGCTAAGGTAATAAAAGCTTCTCAAAACATTTGTTTTTTCTTGCCAAGTTTTGTCTCAAAATCAAAGGCATGTCTTCTTTATATTTAGATCATTTCTTCTTCTTCTTCATGCCAACATGAAAAGTCAAGAACAGTTACCATAAACATCTATGGGAAGTTTAAAATAAATCATGTGATATTAAATGTATGTTGCTAAAAAAACTTTTGTTCGTGATAGAGATAGTATATAATTATATATCTAGCCCCGGCTTCATTAGCTACATAAATACATCTAGATGCTTCTGATTAAGATTTCAAACATCTAATTGCAAACTGCATTGCATATCCATTCGGTTTTCTTTTTTTGGCCCGTTTGTTCTTTCTCATGAAATTTGTGCACTGTGACTTGGCATTAATTGTAAAATGTGGCAGGCCGAGCTTGAAAATCCAGAATCCGAAACAGCATCATTTTCTCGTGCTGACATTTCCCATATAGAAAATGGCGGTGCTTCCCAATTGACATAGTTGCAATATCTGATATCATAAACTTGGGTTCTTTCTATAAATTTTTTAGGCGAAATAGTTTCCAGCTCGATCAATTTGTACTATGGTTTGTAAATGTTGGTTAATGAACAGAAGCAGAGTGTTGCAAAGTGATATATGAATTATGTATAAAGCTGAAGCAATAAAGGCAAGTGGAAGAGAAGTACTGAACATTTTATTTAATAATCAAATAGCCTTTACATAGGCAATACACCAACGGTTAATGGCACAATTCTAGGCATTCCACATCGTGCATATCAGAACTCTCCTATAGACTAGGACACTTTAAACAAACACACACCACTAACAAGAAAGTCCTACTGACGAGGACAACAATTGACTCAAATAACTTAAATAAATAAATAAACACTTCCAACAAACCCTCCCTTAAACTGATGTTCCAGAAATAACATTCAGTTTAATAAGAGCCAAATTTCAAGGAACTTTCACTCAGATTGGATCAGCTGATGTACACACACCAAGCTGCCTCCTGAAGTGCTGGAATGCGGGGGATTTGAGGGGCTTGGTTAAAATATCAGCAATCTGATCTTCACTTCTGCAATAGATCAGTTGAATGACTTCATCATTTGTGAGATCCCTCAAGTAATGATACTTTACATCTATATGCTTGCTTCGCCCGTGCAGAACAGGATTTTTGGAGAGCTTTATTGCTGAACTGTTGTCACAATAAATTGTAGTTGCTCCCTTTTGATTGAAATGCAACTCTTCAAGAATTTTTCTCAACCAAATGGCTTGACATGCACACGAGGTTGCTGCAACAAATTCAGCTTCGGTAGTTGATAGTGTAACTATTGGCTGCTTCTTGGAAGACCACGAAATAGCTCCCGACCCCAGCATAAAAACATTTCCTGATGTGCTTCTTCTGTCATCTTGATCCCCAGCAAAATCACTGTCAGTAAAACCCACCAAGCCTGATGCTTTCCCTTTCTTGTAGAGTAAACCAAACTCCATAGTTCCTTGCAAATAGCGTAATATCCTCTTGGCAGCGAGAAGATGCATCTCCTTTGGGTTCTCCATGTATCTACTTATAAGACTCACGGAATACATTACGTCTGGCCTTGTTGCTGTCAAATACATTAAACTCCCCACAATTTGTTGTAAAGAGTGCTTTCAACCTTTTTTCCTTCATGATCCTTGCTAAGCTTCAATCCACACTCTATTGGTGTATTCACAGGATTACAATTCTTCATTCCAAACCTGTCTAAAATTTCTTGCACATATTTTCTTTGAGAGATAAAAACACCAGTACCTGTTTGCTTCACTTCAATACTAAGAAAATAATGCATCATTCCAAGATCAGACATATCAAACTCTATCATCATAGATTTCTTGAACTCACCAAACATAGCACTATCATTTCCAGTAAAGATAAGATCATCTACATATAAGCACACAATAATCATCTTTCCTCCATCTCCAATTTTAATATAAAGGGTATGTTCATATGGACACTTCTTAAAACCCGTCTTTAGAAAATAGGCATCAATACGACTATACCAAGCCCGTGGAGCTTGTTTTAGTCCATATAAAGCCTTTTGTAGTTTATACACTTTATTCTCACTGCCAATCTTAATATAACCAGGAGGTTGATCGACAAATACATGTTCTTCCAAATCACCATGTAAGAAGCCCGATTTAAACATCTAACTGGAAAAATCGCCATGAGTTTTGGCTGCCAATGCAATCACCATTCTAATTGTATCATGCCTTGCAACAAGAGCAAAAACCTCTTTGTAATCCACACCAAACTCGTGCTTGTACCCTTTAGCTACTAGACGTGCCTTGTACTTATCAACTTCACCATTCTCCTTCAATTTCGTCTTGTAAACCCATTTGGGGGCGGGACAACCCAAAAAAAATGTGTTTTCTGCCCTTTTGGAAGATCTGTCAACTTCCAAGTGTGATTCTTTTCTATGGATTCAATTTCATCATCCATGGCCTTGCGCCATTTTGATTCTTTCACAGTGACTTCAAATGTTGTGGGATCATAGTCTGAATTTGAATATGAAATTCTACTCATGTATTCTACCTCTTTTTCATTACAAGGAGCTTGATCTTTAGATAGAATGAAATGACTAGCTAAAGGTAAAGTAACAGATTTGCACTCATGCATGCCAAATTTCTTTAGCACTTTAGAAATATATGATGATTGATGCAAAAACAAGATAGAATTTGACCTATCTCTTTCAATTTCCATACCTAGAATTCTTTTAGCTTTTCCTAGGTCTTTCATGTCAAATTCACCATTCAAACTTATTTTTATATCACTTATCCATTTAGATTATGAACCAACTAAGAGCATATCATCCACATAAAGCAATAAGAACACATAGTTATTACTTGCATCATTATGTTGGAAATAAAGGCAATGATCAAACTTACTATGATGAAACCCTATAGATAGTACAAAAGAGTCAAAACGTTTATACCACTGTCTAGGCAATTATTTTAAGCCATATAAGGATTTTTTCAGAAAACACACATAGTCAGATTTTAATTTATCTTAAAAACCTCTTGGTTGATTCATAAAGATTTGCTCATCAAGTTCACCATGTAAAAAAGCAGTTTTTACATCAAGTTGTTCAAGTTTCCAGTCAAAATGTGCAATCAATGAAAGCATGACTCTAATAGTAGTGTACTTAACAACTGGTGAAAAAATCTCATTGTAATCAACTCCCTCCTTCTGAGTGTATCCCTTGGCCACTAATTTAGCCTTAAACCTTAAGGGTTCAGATGCGCTAATACTCTCCTTAACCTTAAAAACCCACTTACAGTCAACAGTAGATTTATTCTTAGGTTTTGGTACTAACTCCCAAGTTTGATTCTTCTCTAGAGAACTCATCTCATCTTTCATTGCCTTGAACCACTCTTCAGATTGGTCACTCTTCATCGCCTTCTCAAAGGTCTTTGGTTCCCTATCAGCCAGCTCCTCATAACTCGCATGAGCAAAAGCTAACTCGGATTCATAACCGAATCTCACAGGTGCTCTAGTCTGTCTCCTCTCTCTATCCCTAGCTAAGTTATAGTCTGCTAGAGGGTTCTCTTCTTCAGGGTGTTCTTCTACTACTACTTCCTCTCTGTTCTCAACATCATGTTGTTCCTGAGTCTTCACTCTGATGAGAAAAAGCAGTGCAGCCAAAAGTTCTAAGCATGGAGTAATCACTTAGTTTACCAAACCATTTTTCATGTGGAGTGTCACCATTCAATGCAGCAGATGGAGTCAAATTAATCAAATAACAAGCAGTCATTACAGCATAGCCCCAAAAGGACTTTGGGATTCCAGAACTTAACATCATGCAACGCACTTTATCAAGTATAGTTCTATTCATCCTTTCCGCTACCCCATTCTGTTGGGGAGTGTAAGGAACCGTTTTATGCCTTGTTATTCCACTTTCCTTGCACATATTATCAAAATCAGTGTTACAAAACTCTAGGCCATTATCAGTTCTCAAAAACTTGATCTTCTTACCAGTTTGATTTTCAACTTGTCTTTTCCAATTATTAAATCTATCGAAAGTGTCGGATTTATCCTTCAAAAGATAAACCCACACTTTTCTAGTGTAGTCATCAATAATAGACAAGAAATACCTATTCCCACCTGGAGTAGGTGTACTGGATGGACCCCACAGGTCCGAATGCACATATTCAAGCATGCCTTTAATTTTATGAACACTCGAGGAGAAAGTAGTTTTGTGATGTTTACCAAGCACACAATCGTCACAAAAAGGTAAATCAGACACACAATCATTTCCAAAAGCCCCCTTATCATTAAGAAGCTTAATCCCCTTAATACCCACATGTGCAAGTCTATTGTGCCATTTTTGTGTGTGATCAGACTTAGCGGAAGAGATATAGGAGTTTAAGCCTCTCATCACTTTCCCAGTAGTTATGTAAATATCATTTTTTCTAACACCCTTAATAGAGACAAGTGCACCCTTAATCAATTTCAAAATCCCATTTCCAATTTTACCGGTGAAATCAGATTTCTCAAGTCGTCCTACTGAAATTAAGTTTCTAGACAATTCAGGGATATATCTAACATCTTTTAAAGTATACACAAAGCCAGTATCAAACTTTAAAGTAATATCACCCATGCCAACGACACTGTAAGCAGAATTGTCACACAACACAACATGCCCATCATTTGATTCATGCAAATTTTCAAACCAATCTTTATGCGATGTCACATGAAAAGATGCACCAGAATCAAGAATCCACTCATGAAAACGAGAATTGGCAGTTAAGTTCAATTCAGCAGAAGAAACATCAGGACTTGTAATCAAATAGACTTCACCATCACAATCATCAGAAACAGAAGATAACATATTCACCTCATCTCGATCTCCCCCTTTTTTCTTGTTTTTCTCTTTATAGCAATCCTTTATAAAATGCCCCGTGTTCCCACAGCCATAGCATTTTCTTTCCTTAGTCCTAGATTTGGACCTAGGTTTACCCTTGCCCTTCTTCCTATGTCCATTACTACTCGACTCGCCACTACTTTGGTAACCATCATGACTGTTTTGCCTAAACTGAGTTCTACCTCTCATCATGTGAATCTCACCGCTTTTCTTATCATGTTTTTCAGCTCTCATCTCCATCTCCTTACTTCTAAGGGAGTCAACGACAATTTCGGGTGTCAACGTGTCTCTACCATACTTAATAGCATTTTTGACTTCACGATAAGTATCAGGTATAACATTTAGCAAAATGATAGCCTTGTATGTTTCAGACACTGACTCACCACAGTTAACAATATCTTGAACAAGTTTGTTAAACACATCCAAATTGTCATCCAATTCTTTTGAAGAATCCATTTTGAAACTGAAAAAACGCTCAAGTAAGTAAAGCTTGTTGGGAGTAGATTTTAGCAAATACAGATCTTCCAACTTTTTCCAAAGTTCTTCAGTGGTTTTTAGTTTACCCACTTTTCTTAAAACAACGTCAGCCAAGTGTAAAATAATAGAGGTGTAAGCGAGCTCATCAGCCTCTTCTTTTTGTTCTTTTGAAAAATCAGCGGGAAAACTGCCATCAATGGCTTTTGAAACTTTTTGTTGAACCAAAATACCCCTCATTTTCTGTTGCCAAATAGAAAAATCACCTTTTCCAGTAAAAGTCCCCAAATCAAAATTGCGCGTTTCATTTTCAAACAAGAAACACAAAGTCACAATTAAGCTACACAAAGCAGACATAGGTTCACAAATATACACCGTTTTAGATTCCCAGGGTTTCATAAGATTCACGATCTTAGATCAAGGAAATTTTCAAACGGGTAAGGTCTAGGTATTCTAGAGACTTAACAAAAACAACCAGAGAGATAATAACAAAACAGTTTCACTCACAGTATATCAGAAAACCGATAATATGCTGTAATTAATCAAAAGAAAAAATTTCAATCACGTAACGAACGAAAAAAGCAATTACTTCCTAATTTCTAGTACAAGCAATGGTTACCCCTTCACGGTAACCCCAATCATAATGTCACCCCACACGATGACGCGCTAGTGCTGAAAATTAACGAGAGGATCAGCCAATTTACCAGAGCGGACTTGTCTGAGTCCGTAATTATCGAGAGTTGCGAGATTACTGCTTTAGAGCCACAATTTATGGTCTAAAGTAATTTAGTAATTGTTTTGCAGCCTCGACCGTCGAACAACCGGGGGCAAAATCGTCCAGCTTTTCCTGCGTAACCTGAAACACTTAAACAAAAATATCAGTACGTTCAGGAAATCAAGATAAACAAACTGCTTGAAGAAGTCGAGGTCTGAAAATGTTCCACGTGCCCGCACGTGCCGCCACTTCCCTCTGCGCGTGGGCTTCACTCGCCGCCACACGTGCCGGTCAGTGAGGTTCGCCTCCACCTGCAGAGGCCTCCTGTGGTGTTGATTTCTTGAAATGGTCGCTCGTTTCACCGGAAAAGCCAAAAACGTTCTCAGACTGATTGAAGAAACCTGTCCAGAAATTTGGCTGCACTGTTCACGCGATTCCAGACCTGTTCTTGGTCGATTTTGGACCTGTAAATCACTCCTAAAGCTCTGATACCATATGTAAATTGTAGAACACCAATTTGCACCAAGAATAACCGGGCTCAGTCTCCAAATCGAACATCACAATCCACAAAATCACCACAAACCTTCACTACCCAATTCCTTTGGTTGCTCCAACCAAAGTGACAACCCACCAAGGGTTTCAAGAGGAGAAAGACAAAGCCAAGAGAGTTAACCACACAGATTAACTAAAGGAGAAGAGAACAATCCACTACCAAGAACACAAAGCAAGGCAAAGAAGTCACAAAGACGAGGTGAAGTCGGCTTCTCCAAGGCACAAGGAACGGCTTTTGTTTTCTCTCCTTTGTTGGACAATTGAATGGGTAGGTATATAGAGAATGGGATGGGCTTTTAGGTCATGGTCTGTGTTAGGCCCAATAACACAAAGAATGGTGGGCAATCAACCGGTAAGAGCCATCCTAATTCGGGTTGGGCCATGAGCAACCCTAATTAAATTAGGTTGCTTCGAATGACCCAAGTAGGTTACGTGGATAGTTCCATAAGGTGTCGATATATATTCAGTCAATTGGTCAATGTCGATTGGATAAAAACAAATGAGACTTTCATCATCGTCCAGGGAGGTCGTTTGACAACAAATTGCCTAACATGATCATCCTGGATTTCCCTGAAATCTAGGCATTATGACATGAATCAGATAATATGAATATGTGATCCTTGAATTTACTTTTGAGTTTGTCAAGTCACCACTGATTTTTGAAAATGGCTTCAAGGTTCAAACTCTACTTTGCAGGTTGTCATTATTGGGTCTTTCCTCTGCAGTCCGTCGGAGTGTGCATGGGCTTGTATGTTTGGTGACATTGAAGTTCCTGTCCAGATCATTCAACAAGGTGTTATCCGCTGCAATGTTCCTCCTCGCTTGCCTGGAAAAGTCGCTCTTTCCATTACTTCAGGAAATCGGGAGTCCTGCAGTGAAGTTAGGGAATTCGAATATCGTGCTAAGCCTAGTGTTTGCACACACAGTAATATCACTGAAACAGGGACTAGAAAGAGTCCAGAAGAACTCTTGTTGCTTGTCCGATTTGTGCAGATGCTTCTCTCATATCCTTTGGTACAAAAAGGAGATGACCCTGAATCTAGAATTGATTTGTTGAGCAAGCCCGAAAAGGCTGAACCCTCCCGGAGCCAAGTCATTGATACTCTTTCAGTTGGCACTTCTACATCATCAAACACTAAGGAATGGCTTCTACAGGAACTTCTGAAAGACAAGTTGGAACTATGGCTTTCTTCTAGATTACAAGAGAATAATCAGCTGGACTCTTCTTTATCTAAGAAAGAACAAGGGATCATACACATGGTTGCTGGATTGGGATTTGAGTGGGCGCTACAGCCAATTCTCAATTCCGGAGTCAATGTAAATTTTCGTGATATCAATGGGTGGACTGCACTTCATTGGGCCGCATATTTTGGGAGGTAATCCTTATTTTATTTTTCCATTTTCATGGATATCTGTCAGTTTCATGACATTTGGCACGTTTACACAATGAATTGCATTTAACTCTTGTTCGGAATATTTTTGTAACTCAAACTATTATTTTAAAAAATACAAAGGAATTTCTTGAATTAAATTGTAAAAGGTGAAGGAAATGTAGCTCCAACTTCTGATGTCTTCAACTCCTCAGTAGAAATTCAACCTGAATTAAGTTAGACTTTTGGTCCCTCTACTACTAATCTTCTCTTCAGTACCAAATGGGATTAGTAACACACCTTTTAGAGTATTAAGGTTGAGGTATTGTTATTGCATAACCAATCAGCACAAATATACGTATCAGTTATCGCTAATTTTGTTCAGTCTGGTTGATTTTGTATTTATTATTGTTGGAAAGCATGATTTACTTAATATGTTATATTTATAACAGGGAAAGATTTGTTGCCGCTCTCATAGCATGTGGTGCATCTGCTGGAGCAGTTACGGATCCTAATTCACAGGACCCAACTGGTAAAACTCCGGCAGCCATAGCTGCTGCAAGTGAGCATAGGGGACTTGCAGGTTATCTTTCAGAAATGGCACTAACTGGCCATCTCTCATCCCTCACACTGGAAGAAAGTGAGCTATCTAAAGAATCTGCAGCTCTGGAAGCAGAAAGAACAGTGAATAGTATATCAAGTACAAGCTCCTCTATCAATGAAGATCAGGACTCTCTGAAGTACACCTTAGCTGCAGTCCGGAATGCCTCTCAGGCAGCTGCACGTATTCAATCTGCATTTCGTGCACATTCTTTTAGGAAAAGGCAGCAGAGAGAAGCATCAAATGACATCCAGGGTCTTTCAGCAGCATCAAAAGTGGCATTTCGCAATACACGTGACTACAACTCGGCTGCTCTGTCTATTCAGAAGAAATATCGAGGCTGGAAAGGGCAGAAGAATTTCCTTGCATTTCGCCAGAAAGTAGTGAAGATACAGGTGCATCACTTTTTCCCAAGCATATTACTTGCATACAATAAGACACTGAATTTTATAGCTTTCCGGTGTGCGAAACTCAGGTGAGTATGAATGTATGATGCAATCTCATTAGATGCTTCCTTCCAAAAACTGTCGAGTTCTTTTATCCTAAAACATGCCATTTCAGTCATTAACTTCATCTGTACAAGTAATTTTAGTAAGAAATATCATTAGTACTTTGACTGACTTGTAGATGAGCATCAGTTTGGAACAAAAAAGTTGAGGGTTGACTTTTCGTTTACATATTAAAATATAATGGTTAAGATTAACTTCCATTCCAGATGGCTCCTTGTTATTGAACACATTAAATAAAGGGAGTAGAAAAAAAACTCTTACTGAAAGATGTAGGCCCCCAAAAATTACAAATCTACTAAATTAACGATGCTGCAAGTGCATTCACAGAATGTGTTCTTTGTTCAACTCACATTCTAACATTGTGAATTCCCTTTGGCAAGTATATCTTTTGACCCCCACTCCAGTAAAAAAGATGATGGAACTTGCGATAGTAAATTACCAAATTCGACGAAGCATTTAAATGAACTAGTGGTAAGGGTTATAAGGTAAGGCTCTTGTTCTTTTCATGGCAGGCCCATGTGAGAGGCTATCAGGTTAGGAGGTATTATAAGGTATGCTGGGCAGTTGGTATATTGGAGAAGGCAGTGCTGAGGTGGCGCCGACGTGGAGTTGGCTTGCGGGGATTTCGGCTCGACACGGAACTCATTGAAGAAAGTGATGATGAAGACATTCTTAAGGCATTTCGCAAGCAGAAAGTGGATGCAGCTATTAATGAGGCTATCTCCATGGTGCTGTCTATGGTTGAATTTCCAGAGGCACGTCAGCAATATCAGCGTATTCTTGAAAAATAGCTTCAAGCTAAGGTAATAAAAGCTTCTTAAAACATTTGTTTTTTCTTGCCAAGTTTTGTCTCAAAATCAAAGGCATGTCTTCTTTATATTTAGATCATTTCTTCTTCTTCTTCATGCCAAAATGAAAAGTCAAGAACAGTTACCATAAACATCTATGGGAAGTTTAAAATAAATCATGTGATATTAAATGTATGTTGCTAAAAAAACTTTTGTTCGTGATAGAGGTAGTATATAATTATATATCTAGCCCCGGCTTCATTAGCTACATAAATACATCTAGATGCTTCTGATTAAGATTTCAAACATCTAATTGCAAACTGCATTGCATATCCATTCGGTTTTCTTTTTTTGGCCCGTTTGTTCTTTCTCATGAAATTTGTGCACTGTGACTTGGCATTAATTGTAAAATGTGGCAGGCCGAGCTTGAAAATCCAGAATCCGAAACAACATCATTTTCTCGTGCTGACATTTCCCATATAGAAAATGGCGGTGCTTCCCAATTGACATAGTTGCAATATCTGATATCATAAACTTGGGTTCTTTCTATAAATTTTTTAGGCGAAATAGTTTCCAGCTCGATCAATTTGTACTATGGTTTGTAAATGTTGGTTAATGAACAGAAGCAGAGTGTTGCAAAGTGATATATGAATTATGTATAAAGCTGAAGCAATAAAGGCAAGTGGAAGAGAAGTACTGAACATTTTATTTAATAATCAAATAGCCTTTACATAGGCAATACACCAACGGTTAATGGCACAATTCTAGGCATTCCACATCGTGCATATCGGAACTCTCCTATAGACTAGGACACTTTAAACAAACACACACCACTAACAAGAAAGTCCTACTGACGAGGACAACAATTGACTCAAATAACTTAAATAAATAAATAAACACTTCCAACAAACCCTCCCTTAAACTGATGTTCCAGAAATAACATTCAGTTTAATAAGAGCCAAATTTCAAGGAACTTTCACTCAGATTGGATCAGCTGATGTACACACACCAAGCTGCCTCCTGAAGTGCTGGAATGCGGGGGATTTGAGGTGCTTGGTTAAAATATCAGCAATCTGATCTTCACTTCTGCAATAGATCAGTTGAATGACTTCATCATTTGTGAGATCCCTCAAGTAATGATACTTTACATCTATATGCTTGCTTCGCCCGTGCAGAACAGGATTTTTGGAGAGCTTTATTGCTGAACTGTTGTCACAATAAATTGTAGTTGCTCCCTTTTGATTGAAATGCAACTCTTCAAGAATTTTTCTCAACCAAATGGCTTGACATGCACACAAGGTTGCTGCAACAAATTCAGCTTCGGTAGTTGATAGTGTAACTATTGGCTGCTTCTTGGAAGACCACGAAATAGCTCCCGACCCCAGCATAAAAACATTTCCTGATGTGCTTCTTCTGTCATCTTGATCCCCAGCAAAATCACTGTCAGTAAAACCCACCAAGCCTGATGCTTTCCCTTTCTTGTAGAGTAAACCAAACTCCATAGTTCCTCGCAAATAGCGTAATATCCTCTTGGCAGCGAGAAGATGCATCTCCTTTGGGTTCTCCATGTATCTACTTATAAGACTCACGGAGTACATTATGTCTGGCCTTGTTGCTGTCAAATACATTAAACTCCCCACAATTTGCTTGTAAAGAGTGCTTTCAACCTTTTTTCCTTCATGATCCTTGCTAAGCTTCAATCTACACTCTGTTGGTGTATTCATAGGATTACAATTCTTCATTCCAAACCTGTCTAAAATTTCTTGCACATATTTTCTTTGAGAGATAAAAACACCAGTACCTGTTTGCTTCACTTCAATACCAAGAAAATAATGCATCATTCCAAGATCAGACATATCAAACTCTATCATCATAGATTTCTTGAAATCACCAAACATAGCACTATCATTTCCAGTAAAGATAAGATCATCTACATATAAGCACACAATAATCATCTTTCCTCCATCTCCAATTTTAATATAAAGGGTATGTTCATATGGACACTTCTTAAAACCCGTCTTTAGAAAATAGGCATCAATACGACTATACCAAGCCCGTGGAGCTTGTTTTAGTCCATATAAAGCCTTTTGTAGTTTATACACTTTATTCTCACTGCCAATCTTAATATAACCAGGAGGTTGATCGACAAATACATGTTTTTCCAAATCACCATGTAAGAATGCCGATTTAACATCTAACTGGAAAATCGGCCATGAGTTTTGGGCTGCCAATGCAATCACCATTCTAATCATATCATGCCTTGCAACAGGAGCAAAAACCTCTTTGTAATCCACACCAAACTCTTGCTTGTACCCTTTAGCTACTAGACGTGCCTTGTACTTATCAACTTCACCATTCTCCTTCAATTTCGTCTTGTAAACCCATTTGACACCAATGGTTTTCTGCCCTTTTGGAAGATCTGTCAACTTCCAAGTGTGATTCTTTTCTATGGATTCAATTTCATCATCCATGGCCTTGCGCCATTTTGATTCTTTCACAGCGACTTCAAATGTTGTGGGATCATAGTCTGAAAAAAGAGCATAATACGCAAGAGGATTTTCAAACATGTCAATACCAGTTACCTCATAGTCTTGCATCCAAGTAGGCCTCTTCCTAACACGTTGGGAATGTGAACTTGCTGCTGCATCAATAATTTCATCAGAATCTGCTGTTGTTGGTGAAGTTTCAGCAACCGTAGAAGCTCTATTGGATGAATTCTCGGGTACAAAAGTTGCTGGAATTTGTTGTTGTAAGGACTGTTGCCTCTCTCCTTCATTTTCACCATCAAAATCTGCTGGAATTTGCTGTCCAATAATATTGCAACTCCATGGCCAAGTATTTTTTTTCATCAAAAATGACATCACGACTAATTACAATTTTTTTGTGATAGGGTTATATAATTTATAAGCTTTCGAATGATCACCAACACCAAGAAGAATACATTTTTCTCCTTTGTCATCAAGCTTTCTCCTCTTCATATCTGGTATGTGGGCATAAGCAATACACCCAAAAATTCTGAAATGATCCACAGTCGATCTACGTCCACTCCAAGCTTCTTCTGGTGTCACATCTTGAACAACAAAAGTTGGGCTTCTATTCAATATATGGGAGCTCCAATTGACTGCTTCAGGCCAAAAACTTCTTGGGACACCACTCCTTGTCAAAAGACTTCTCACCATATTCATAACTATGCGATTTTTCCTCTCGCAGACACCATTTTGTTGTGGTGTGTAGGCTGCAGTCAGTTGTCTTCTTATTCCTTGCTTATCACAGAAATCACAAAATTCTTCTGAGTTATACTCTCCACCACGATCGGTGCGCAATACTTTTATTGGAGAACCTGCTTCCTTCTCAACCAATGCTTTGAAACTTTTGAAAGCTGTGAGAGCTTCAGATTTTTCATGCAAGAAATAAATCCAAATTTTACGACTAAAATCATCAATGAATGATATAAAATAGCGTTTACCTCCATTTGACATTGGAGTGATCGGTCCACACAAGTCAGAATGCACCAGTTCCAGTACCTTCTTGGCTCTCTGAGATTTTCCTTTCGGAAATTGACTGCGAGGTTGTTTGCTAACAATACACTCTTGACAAACTTGAGGAGGTGTGACAAATTGTGGTAGTCCTTGGACCATATTCTTTTGTTGCAAAGTTTTTAACCCACCAAAATTCAGATGTCCATAGCGAAAATGCCATAGCCACGCCTCTTCATTTAGCCTTGCAGAAAAGCATGTATGAGAAGTGTTGTTGAGATGCAGCGGAAACATTCGATTTGCAGTCATATTGACCTGAGCAATTAAACCCAGTTTTTCATCTAATATTTTGCAAACTCCTCCTTTGATAGAGACTTCATACCCCCTTTCTTGCAACTGGCCAACACTAAGTAACTTCGTTTTTAAATCTGGAACAAATAATACATCGGCAATATTCTAAAGGGTATTTTCCTTGGTTCGGATTGTTACCTTTCCTCTCCCCATTACATAGACTTTGGAGTTATCTCCAAACTTCACACTATCTCAAAAGGACTCATCCAACTCCAAGAATGCAGATTTGTCACCACACATGTGATTGCTGCAACCAGTGTCTAAATACCACAGATTTTGATTGGCTTCTTCCTTGGCATAACATGCCATCAATAGAGAGATTTCTTCTTCCTTTTCTACGTAGTGAGATTTTTCACTACGTCCTCTTGACATATTTGTACGACATTCTGATTGATAATGGCCGTATCTATGACATCTGAAGCACTCAACATTAGATTTATATGTTGACATGGGACTGTTAGTAGTTGAGTGGTGACCTCCTGCTCTTCCTCTTCCTCGAAAGTAATTATCTTGGTGTTGAATGTATTGCTGGTTTCTACAGTCATTATATGGTCTGCCTCCATCTCTATTGCCTCGTCCTCCTCTTCCACTACATCCATCTCTGTTGCCTCGAACTCCTCTTCCTCTATCTCGGCTGGCTGATTGATTAGGATTGGTGTCAATTGAAGCCTTCAAAGCTTGCTCCTCTTTGTCCTGATGGATCAACTTTTGCTCATGAACAAGTAATGAACCTTGAAGTTCATCAATTGAAAGCTGATCAAGGTCCTTTGACTCTTCAATTGAACACACCACATAGTTGAACTTTGGTGTCATCGATCGAAGGATTTTCTCAATTACTGTTACGTCCTCAATCTTCCCACCATTGGTCCGCATCTTGTTGATAATCGCCATAATCCTGGAGAAAAATTCAGAAACAGACTCTCCCAATTTCATACAGAGTATTTCGAACTCCGTACAGAGTGCTTGGAGCTGCTGCCTTTTTGCTCTTGTTGAGCCTTGGAATTTCTTTTTCATAGAATCTCAAATCTGCTTGGAAGTTTCTTTACTTATAATAGTTTCCAAGATAGATCTATCAATGGCCTGGAACAAATAATTCTTTGCCTTCAAATCCTTTAACTTCAATCCGTCCAACTCTGTTTTTTGCGCCTATGTAATTGCCACACCAGCTACTGGTACTACTACACCAGACTCAACAACATTCCAGTATTCTTTAGACTTCAAGAAATTTTCCATCAACATGCTCCAATGGTCATAGTGACCAACAAATCTTGGAATGGCCGGCTGCACAAAATTGTCAGAAGTCATTTGCTCACGACTGCTTCTTGCAAAAAAAAAAAAAAACAGATGGGTAATAAGAAAATAAAGCTGCTGCCGATGGACTCACGTTCCTTACTTTCTCTCTTTGACCGTTGGACTCTCACCTATTCTCTCAAGCCAAGCTCTGATACCACTGTTACAAAGTGATATATGAATTATGTATAAAGCTGAAGCAATAAAGGCAAGTGGAAGAGAAGTACTGAACATTTTATTTAATAATCAAATAGCGTTTATATAGGCAATACACCAACGGTCAAGGGCACAATTCTAGGCATTCCACATCGTGCATATCAGAACTCTCCTATAGACTAGGACACTTTAAACAAACACACACCACTAACAAGAAAGTCCTACTGACGAGGACAACAATTGACTCAAATAACTTAAATAAATAAATAAACACTTCCAACACAGAGAGCAGTACATTACATTCTTGATGAATAGGGGTAGGGGTGTCCAAAATATCCGAACCGAACCGGACCGAACCGAACCCGAACCGAACCGAACCGAATCGAGTGGTTCTTCATAAGTTAAAGACCCGAACGGGTACCCGAATCGAGAACCGAAAGGTTTGGGTCGGGTCTTGGGTCTCGACCAAGAACCGAAGAACCGAATGAGACCCGAAACTAAATAAATTTTTTATATTTTTTTATTGAATTAATTAAATTATTTTATTTTTTCTAACATTTTACATTGGTGGAAGATTAATAAATCAAGATTTGAATTTTTATCTGAGGTTGCAAGGGATGTTTCTGTCATTCCTGTATCTACAGTTGCTTCTGAGTCAGCATTTAGTACTGGATGACGTATTCTTGATCCATTTAGGAGTTCTTTAACTCCTAAAACAGTTAAAGCCTTAATTTGTACACAAAACTGGCTAAGAAAATATTCTAGACTCTTGAAAGTTTCTCAAGATGGAATTTGTATTGAAGAAACAGAGTTTTATGAGGGTATTGAGACATATAATAGATATATATTATATTTTTTTAGCAAATCTTATTAGTTGAATATTTTTTAGTTTATTTGTTTGTTAATTGTGCTTTTTCAATTCTTGTAGAGTTTTTTGCCATGGCAAGTCAAGCAGTAGCAGTTGATGATTAAATCAAATAGTTGGTAAGTATTAATATCTACTTTTTGGTATTTGTATGCATTGAATTAATGTTATTCGACAGCTAGTTATTTTTATATTTTTGAATTTGGTTATGTTAATTTGTAAAAGTTACAAATGAAATGTCATTAGTTATATTTATGTAGTGTTGCTGTAAATGTTAAAAAATTTAATTATGATACGGAATCGAACGGAACCGAACCGACCCGAACCGAACCGAACGGAACCGAACCCGAACGGTTCCATAATTATATTTGGACCCGACGGGTCCATTTATTAAATACCCGAAAATTCTGGAACCGAGCAGAACCGAACCGAACCGAACCGACCCACAGACACCCCTAAATAGGGGTTAATGTGAGAAAATTAAATCTGGGTTGTTTGACACGCCCACTCATTATTTGGAATTCACCAACTTATAATTTCAAAAAGATTGTGATAAATGGTTGGATTCGTAATTGAAGCAATTGATGTATACATTTGATTTCCTGAAAAAGGAATTACATGGATTATGGATAAGTTGCAGTTAAAACACTTATGGCCAGGGGGTCCGGGATGTGCCTCCCAAACTTTTGAGTTTTTTTTTTCTGCCGTGTTTGATATCGATTGAAATCTAAATTTTAATCTAAATCAAAGTTAACAATAAATTTTAATAATATATTTCATAGAATCCATAACTGTTTTAACTTTTATCAAAATTTACTACAAATTTGATTTTAATTTCCACCAAACAGGGACAAAATCACAATAAAATTGAATTTCGATAACATGCTAACTTTAAAAATTCACCGACGATTGTACGCTAATCAAATCTACAAATTGCTTATGTAATCTCAAAACTTATTTCGATAACTATATTATGGGTATATCGAATAGTTCAAATAGATATTGAAAATAGTTAAAATACGTTAAACGTGAGTTTTAAACAAAAACGCGCATTTTTTCAAAAAAAAATCAATTATTTCATTAACATTTACTATTTTTACGATACACCTCAATGTAATTTTCATCATTTTATTAGGAAACTTTATATGGAATATGATATCAAAAAATTTCGAAATTTTACATCCGAAAAAGTCATATTCCATGTAAATTTTCAGATGCAAAATTACATGGGATATGATTTGTTTTTTACGTAAATTTTCGAGTGTAAAATTTATCCCAACTTCTTTGCAAGTTCTAGTGTGCCCCCTAACTTTTATCTTGTGCGCCCGCCCCTGCTTATGGCTAGCAATTTATTTGAGGGATGAGCAATTTTTGTAAAGTAGAATTTTTACTTGAAAGTTGAGACGAGGGTGAGTGAGCTTGGGTGGATTCTCAACCTTGATTTTGGGTAATACAGAGGATTGCTCTACTCCTTGGGCTATAGGCTATAGCTTTCATGCAAACTGGTGCAAATACGCTACATCAATTTTACTTGATAGAAATTATTATTTTTGCCATAAAAATGCAGAATTCTCACCAACCAATAATAGCAACAGGGCACTGTAAATTAAACGTAGAAGTTGCATTACTTTTTTGGAGTTTTGAAAGTCGTGCATATAATTTCTGTGTTGAAAATGGGAGAGCTTGGGAAGATTCAATCCGAGTTCTCTGAACTGAACTGGGCGACTCTCATTTTATGCATGTCATTTTCGGCAAATGATATTCACTTTTAACGAGATGCTTGGTGAATTTTTTTTTTTGGAAGAAGAAGCCAGAAGGTGAGTTTAAACAAATTGGTAATTACATAAAGCAGTATTTAAAGATTGGTTTTTAAAAATCAGGTCTAAAATTTATTTATTAAAAAATCAGGTATTATATTAAAACTCTAATTCATAACCTAATTTATCTATCAACTCTCTCTCTCTCTCTCTCTCTCTCTCTCTCCTCCGTCTTCTTCCCATTTCTGGCGGCGCCCCCCTTCTTCCTCCTTCCCCTCCCCCTCTCTCCCTTCTTCTAGTCCCCCTCTCTCCCTCGCCTCTCTGCCGTGCGACGTTGTTGCCGGCAGTGTCGCGACGACGCTGCTGTCGTTTGGTGCGTCAGCGTGGGGTGTTTTGTGCACTGCAATGTGGCTGGTGGTGGTTTTGAGTTGCGGTGGTGTTTTGTGTGGTTGGATGCGATGGTGGTGGTGGTGGTGGTGGTTGTTGTTGCAACGGTGGTGTTGGTACTGGTTGTCGTGTGGTGGTGATGGTGTTTGTGTGGTGACGATTTTGTGGTGGTGGTGGATTTGGCGGTAGGGGTGGTTTTGTAGCGTGCGCAATGGTTGATCTGGTGGTGTTGTAGTGTGTGTGGTGGTGTTGCTGTTGCGGTGTGGTGATGTTGGTGTTGCAAAAATGGCGGTGGAGGCAGTGGCGATAGTGACTAGCGGTGGAGATGGCATTGGTGGTGTGGTGATTTGTTAGCAGTGGCTTTATTGTGGTAGTGTTGTAGTGTTGTGGCGATGGTGGCGAGTGAGGGTGGTTGCAAGTGGCTGTAATGGCAATGGTTGTAGTATTGGTGATGGTGGTATGTGACCTACTATTTGATGGTATGTGACCAAATATTTGGTAATTTGTGACAATTACTCAACTTGACTTAAAAATTTAATAATATGTGACTCAAAAATAATATGTGACCAACTAATTTAAAAATATGTGACCGACAAATAAATTGTGACTAATTAATTTAATAATATGTGATGAATAAATAAATTGTGACATATAATTATGTATCTATGACCATTAATTGTATAATTGTGACTTTATTATATTTAATTAATAATATATATACCTGAATTTTGAATTTTCAAACTATAAACCTGATTTGTGAATTGGTGTAAACTATACATTTGATTTATGATTTTTTTCCCTTAAACAAAAGTTGAAAATTAATGTAATTTGAAAAATAAAAATAAAAATTACAGTGACTTTTTAAGCACGGGTTGCCCAAGGCCAGAGTCCAAACAAGACGGGCCAACGGGCTCAAAAGACAATTGTAAACAACTAGGACTGCACAAAAAAATCACGAAACCACAAATCGAACCGAAGTCGTTGGTTTGGGTCCACGTGGACCCGTGGTTTTATTTCTCTCAAACCGAACCAAATCGTTTCAAAATGGTTTGATTTAGGTTTCAAATTTTAAAAACCGAAAAAAAATCAAATCGAACCGCACTTTTTTTAATTAAAAAAATATTTTTATTAAAGTGTAGTTGTAGAATTTAAAATATACTTTCTTGGGAGTACAAATTTAATTAACAGGCAACATTCATAATTTCACATTCAATTCATTTTGTAATTATGGCCTAAAATTTTATTTTTTTAACAAAGGCCCAACTAAATACTAATGACAATGACTTACTAACTTGTTTATTATGCATGAGTATTTAGTTGGGCCTTTGTTAAAAAAATAAAATTTTAGGCCATAATTACAAAATGAATTGAATGTGAAATTGTGAATGTTGCCTAGATATATATGCAATAACGCCTTTGCAAAAATATAAGCAAATCAAAAGTTATCAAGTTTGTTCAAAAAGAAATTAGAGAACGGATTATTGTCTGAGTTACCGTTTCGACATGTAGAGAATGAAGGTTTTCAGGGTTATACAAGATATTTTTTTCCAAAATTTTTGTTTCCTTTAAGGATGACAGTAGCAATAGATATATATAATTTGTTCATGAACGAGAAGAAGAAATTGAAGAAATAGTCAAGTCAAAATAGAGTTTCTTTAACTACTAATTGTTGGACGTCAATACATAATGTTAGTTATTTGTGTTTAGTTACTCATTTGGTTGATAATTATTGGACACTTCAAAAAAAGATTATAAGTTTCATTCAAATCCCAAGTCATAAAGGAGATCTGCTATGAAGAAATGTCGACTCCAATCACTTTACCATCAACTTCAACAAAGGAAGCTAACAAAAATAGTAGTCTAAGTCCCTCACAACCTACTTTCGATCTTTCTAAATAGATTCCTTTTATTTTTAAAACTAAATTTATGCAAAACGTGCAATCTGAGATGAATGATTTGATTGATTATTTGTTTGATCGCTGTAAAGATTTGACCGATCTCAAGTTTAACATATTAGTTTGGTGGAAATTGAATGCGCACAAGTACAAAATTATCTCTAAGATTGTCAAAGATGTATGAGCAATTCAAATATCTCGGTCGCTTCAGAGTCGGCATTTTCCATGAGTGATCGAATTCTTGATTCGTTTAGGAGTTCATTGAGTGAAAAAATGGTTGAGACCTTAATATGCATAAAGAATTGGTGCATAGCAGCAATGAACTTATAGTGTTTCGTCAATATTTGGATGAGGTAGAAGCATTTGATGATTTTGAGAAATCTGTGGAATGTGACATTTATTTTCTATTATCAATTTTGATATTTTATGCATATTATTTTTTAGTTGATTGTTAATATCATTAATAAGGACTAATATATATTTTGATATTTGTATATCATATAAGGGCCTAATCATGTGTTACAATAGGGATATTGATCAAATTTTTATCAAATGAGAGGTTAGTACTCTTGTACTTATTCTAATATTCTTGCTTGTAAAATTCGAAATGCTTGTTGTTAGATGCTAACTTGATACTATTTTTTTGTCTTTTTATTTATATATCGGATTTTAAACAAATATGAATGTAATTTAACATTTAACATTATTAGTTTTTGTTTAAATGTATGTGTTAACTTGTTTTAAACATATAACTATAATGTCGATAGGGAAATTGCGGATTAAAATCGAACCAAACCGCAAATAATGGTTTGGTTTGGAAAAATTTCAAACCGCATGAAATGGTTTGAGTTGAAAATATAATACAAACAACCCAAACCGAACCGTATTCACCCTTATAAACAATCATGTCAACCAAAGAATGTAGCATTGAATTTTTGAAAGGATTAAATCATAATGGAAACCTGCCAAATCATTAATCAATCAATCATGATAGCATGGCTACAAACAAAATGCAGATTACCAAGTATGTCCAATCTTAAAAAAGAAAGAAACTTTGGTTTCATTTCAACAAGTCCGGATTTCCAAACAGATTATCAAATGTTTACAAGAGAACATTAACTTCCACCGTCTCTGATGTCCAAATCGACATCATCATGCATAGTTCAAGTGAAAGATGCTGTTCTACACATAAAAGCTTCCTTGAGGTGTCGGCATCAAATGGAACATCTGCAAACGACATGTATCAAATTCGTTCAAATGTTTAAAATGGAAACAAACTATTCCTACATCCACTCCAAAGTAAATCTAAATTCGACTCAACTTAACCCATATTGTTTCTCTCCGCAGAAACACACTGATATTTTCACAACTTTTTTCAAGTGTTCCATGATTTGCCAACGGGTTAATTTCACAAACGGTCACTGAACTTACCTAAAAAATACAAAACGGTCGCTAAAATTTAAAACTTGCAAAAACAGTCACTGAAGTTTTATGATCTTCCACAAACAGTTACTGAAGTTTTAATTTGTTTCGCAAACGGTCACTGAATGACCGTTATGATTTTAATTCAAATTTAAAGGATCAAAACACGTGAACATAGAAGGTTGACCACATTAAGTGCAAATTTCTTGCTATTAAGTGTCATCTTTGGAGTAAATTAGATGAAAATTGTAAAATTGATATTTTAATTCTCGTTCAGCCTACATATGTACAAGACCATAAATTTAGATACGAGATATAAATATTTTTCTATATTTTTGGTGTGATCGTGCATAGATTTCCTAATTTTTAATGCACTTTTATTTATTTTAGTTCACATAAAAATATAGCGTATTCTTATTTCAAAGAAATTTTGCACTTGAGATGGTCAAACTTCTATGTCTATGTGTTTTGATCCTTTAAATTTGAATTAAAATCATATTGGTCATTCGGTGATCGTTTGTGAAATAAATTAAAACTTCAGTGACCGTTTGTAAAAGCGTGTGAAACTTCAATGATCGTTTATGCAAGTTTTAAACTTTAGTGATCGTTTTGTAATTTTTAAGTAAATTCAGTGACTGTTTGTGAAATTAACCATTTGCCAACAGATACCAGGAAAATTTACGCACAATCAAGTTAAGAGAACAAGTATTTCATATAATGCTTTTGTGTGCCACTATGCAAACCAAGAGGTAAATCAAGAAACATACAACTGAAATTCCAAACATGACAAATGAATAATTGTCTGATTCGCCATAAAGTTAGGAAGGCCTCCGCAAAACATTCAACACAAACTAAAGTTTAAGATATGCGAAATTGTTCTCCTAAGCATAAGACTATCTACATGCCACCGTGGGCATAAGAACATTTCTCATAAGATGTGCACCTAATAATCGAATTAGTTGATTAAAACTCAAAAGGCAGTATACGTCCAAAAGAACATCACTAAGGGTCCGTTTGATTGTAAATGTGGAAAATATGTGAAAATGAAATAAATTTCAGAGAATTGAATTGCCTAGTAATTGTTTTACTAGGAATTGTAATTAATTATATTTGATTGATATAATTTTCCACTTGAAAAATGATGAAAGTTTGGTGTCTGTTTGACTTTATTTTTTATGAAAATTATCCATGAAAGTGATAATTTTTTATACTATTGGGTCTAGAATTTGTTCCAATTGTAAATTTTTTTTTTTTAAATTACAATACTGAATACCATTTGTTTGGCTTTGTTTTGTATGGAAATTGTCCATTAAAGGGATTTTTTTTTTTGTTTACCATTGTTGATAGAATTTTTTCAAGAAAAAAAGAACTTCGAAAATCAATTTCAACCAAAACAACAAGAAAAGTTTTTCCTCCAAAAATTTTCCATTTTCCAAGTTCCGTGAAAAACCTTTTCTATCAAACATTGCCTAATTATAAAGGCCAAATTATGCACTCCATCACTCACAAAGGAAATGAGCCGGAATAACAAGAGAACAAAACTACTATCTGTCGTTGCATCTATTATGTATTTGGAATTTCTGATTTCAATATTCATTATCTATAAGTATAATAAATTACACACCAAAAAAAAAAACATAAACGTTCGAAGGGAATTTTCATTGCAAATAATCGTTTCAAACCTTATCATTGATTCAACATTTAATTATAAATCCCATTCCCAAGAATTGCCAATACGAACAATGATGATTCTATTCTAAGAGAATAACCATGTGCAGGTTGAAACTGATTCGCTTATCAATCAAAGATTATCCAAAATAAATTGAAAATCATAGTTAATAAAACCCATTGTTAAATTTAATTCATTTTGAAAACAAACTTCCAATAGAATCCTTGATTTGGCTTTCTCTTGTTTTTTACGAGCCCTTGACACCCATATGTACAATAATTACATACACCAAACAAAGTCCTGAAATAAAATAATGAAAAAGTTGACTGCGTTTTAGAAAATAAGAAAAGACTGCATTCAGTCACATAACTAATACATAAACATCAAAACAAATAAACGGGTATTAGACCTGGCTAAACTTGAGGGGGTGTTGTTCGCCAGCAAGCTAGAGATTAACGGAGACAAACACAAGCATGCCACCAGAGGGGCTGGAAAGCTACGGTAGTGATCTAGTGTTGCCGTGTTGGCATTGCTAGAACGATAGGGCCTCGAACTTGTTTGTAATATTTTCTGGCCCTCAAAAGTGAGCATTGAAGCCTCCTGGTACAGGCCCGCCAACGCGGCTCGATTCGCATCAAACGTCTGTTATATTTATTATATGGACTGCATTTCATTTAGTCATTTTTGAGCCCATAATGGGATGTGTCAATTTATTCACACATATGGAGCCGATACTCTCTCCCCCACTTAAAATAGAAGTAGCCCATTGGCTTCTATTTATATATATCTTTGTCATATCTCTTTCACTATGTTTTTTAACGGGCACAACTGAAACAAAAGGGGGTTGGGATTATTATCTCCATAGAAGGATATTTTTTTCTTGTAGGAACCCTAATTACTTCATGAAAAATCAATCTCAACCTATTGGAGGTATGCTTCCTTTCACTTGTTGAACACATGCTATGATTTATGAGAATGACTTTTTACTTTTATTGATTTTTAACAATTGGTATCAGAGCCACTTCTCGTTTTCATGACTGTGTCATTCCATTTCTTCTTTTGGTTAGCTTTGTTACTTGCTGTTGGCAGTATATTGCGATTTGGACAAATGGGTTTTTTGATTGGGCAATATTTGTTGTCAAATGGAAATGTTGAGCCTTTTTTTTTTTTGGCTGGTTGTTTAACCATTCAACAAGTTTTAAGAAAAGCCAAGTTGGTTTTGCATCAATTATCTAATCATTCAACTTTTGAATCATGGTTAGATAAGTTATAGAGGCTAATAAAATGATGCCCCCTACTACATGAGAGACTGTAAATTATTTTTTCTAGATTTGAATCATATATACAGGGTTGTACTGAAATCATATTTTTTTTTAACAATTTATATGCATTTAATCATTTGATATTTCATTGGGTATTGTGGTATTGGTTAAAGGTTGGTTGATATCTTATATAGCAAAATTGCTTTCCCTTTATGCATTTATGAATTTCATGATATTACTCCATGTTTGTCGATTAAAGAAAAGAAATGGATAATCTCTTTTGAGTAAAATAAATATTTTGTCCATGTAGATTATATCACTTTGTTGTAATATCAATAGTTTGGAATGACTATGTACTCACCTCTCGTGTGACTAGTCATGATAAATTATCGAGATTGTTATATTGTTTATGCTTCTGCTTAAGGACATTATACTAAGATCCATGGAGATAGTGATCTTGCCCTGTTGGTAAATCATTATTTGGTAGGATGCATAGGACGACAAATATGATAGTTAAGTGCTTGGCACTTGGTGGCCTAATTCTATCATCTCGGTAGTGGGTCATTTTAAGTCCTTGTATTTAATTATTTGTTTTGTCATGCGTAAGAGCCTTTAGTGTGTCTTGGGCTCTAGCATAATGCGTAAGAGTTTATTTTTAAATAAAAATCTAGCATGGACATAAAGTTGTACATTTATGAGAACATATTTATCAATTTGTATGTTTGATAAAATTTTTATTGTATTATCCTCAGCTTATGGCAATGCAGCTATGTTTCTCTCTTTGTCTGCCATCAAAAGTCTAACAGGAACCAATATGAGGATTGGCATGAGTCTCTCACTATTAATTTGGCTATAATGAATTTGGATTTGGCTTTGAGGTTTGATGCACTTGCCAAACCCACTAGTGAAAGTACTGTAGCTGAAAAGACTATTTATGAGCACTGGGTGCATTCTAATAGGACTTGTCTTACGATCATGAAGTATACTATT
Organism: Fraxinus excelsior; assembly: GCA_019097785.1. NCBI lineage: Eukaryota > Viridiplantae > Streptophyta > Magnoliopsida > Lamiales > Oleaceae > Fraxinus > Fraxinus excelsior. Next base: position 249,907 of record CM032643.1, on the reverse strand, counting down.
GACAAGTATATCAAGCAGAGCATATCTGATACAAATAATGCCAGAGAGTATCTTAAGGCTGTTGGGAAGAAATTTACTAAGGATAAGGCAGAAAAGGGAACTTTGATGAAACTTCTTACTACCACAACCTATGATGGGGTTAGTGGTGTTAGAGAGCACATTATGAAGCTTACTCATTTCTTTAACAAGATAAAAGGAATGAAAGTTGAGTTAGCAGATAGTTTTCTTGTATGGAAAGTACTTGAATCCTTGCCACCTCAGTTTGATGCACTCAAGACTACTTATAATGCCCAGAAAGAAGAATGGGACTTGAGTGAAATGAGTGCTATTGTAACTCAAGAAGAAGAGATGATGAAAAAGGCCAAGTCTCATGTTGCTTTTATGGTAACTGTTGATAAAGGGAAGAAGAAATTTTTCAAAGGTAACAGTAGCAACTCCAGTAAGATGAAGAAATCTGGGAGACCTTCTCAGCAGACTACTGTGAGTGTTCCATATAGGGCTAAGAAGGAAGGCTTCAAGGGCAAATGTAACTTCTTTCATATTTTTGGGCACGAGAAAGTTGATTGTAAGAAGTTTAAGGCTTGGTTAGACAAGAAAGGTACTCATTCGCTACTATGTGTTTTGAGTCTAACCCAGTTGATGTGCCTTCTGATACTTGGTGGCTAGACACTGGTGCAACTATTCACATTACAAATTCCTTGCAGGAATTAAAGAACCGCAGAAGATCAATTGAACAGAGTCAGTAGTAAATATGGGCAATGGAGTGAAGGTTAAAGTTGAACATATTGGAATAGTTAGACTTATTTTGGCTTTTAAGCATGTTTTGAACTTGTCTAATATTGCTTTTATACATTCTATAAGAAGAAACCTTATCTGTGTTTCTATTTTGGATAAATGTGGATATGGTTTTTATTTTGGAAATGGAAAGGCTACAATCTATTATAATTCTATTGTGGTTGGTTCTGCTACTTTATATGATGGTTTGTATAAAATTGCCTTGTTTCCTATTTTGGATTCTACTTCTTCTAGTACCTCTGTTGTGAATGCTGTAGTTGGTTGTAAACGTACTAGATCCAATGAAAACTCTTCATAAAAGGTCGGGTCATATTTCTAAAGAAAAAATGAAAATGTTGACTAAAGATGATATATTGGGTGACTTGGATTTTTCTGATTTTGAAACTTGTTTTGCTTGTATCAAATGGAAGCTTCCAACGAAAACTAGAAAACAAAAGATTAGCAAAAGTGTGGAAATTCTGGATTTGATTCATACTAATATTTGTGGTCCCATTATACCTGCCGCTTTGGGAAATTATAGATACTTCATTACTTTTACTGACGGTTATTCTCGCTATGGTTACATCGAACTCACTCGAGAAAAATCAGATTCATTGGAACCCTTTAAGGTTTTCAAGGCTATCGTGGAACTCCAGGAAAATAAGAAAATCAAAGCAGTAAGATCAATTAGAGAATGTGAGTTTTATGGGAGATATGATAAAACTAGTAGAAATCCTGGACCTTTTGCTAGTTTTCTTGAGGCATGTGGTATTGAGGCTCAGTACACAATGCCTGAAACTCCTGAATAGAATGGTATTGCAGAAAGAAGAAATCGTACTCTTATGGATATGGTGTGATGTATGCTTAGTCGTTCTACTTTGCCTGATTTTTTGTGAAGCGAGGCTTTGAAAACTGCTGCTTACATTTTGAATCAAGTACCAAGCAAGTCGGTTCCTAAAACACCTTATGAGTTATGGTCAGGTAAAAGGTTTAGTTTGCATCATTTTCATGTTTGGGGCTGTAAAGCAAAAATAAAGGGTTATAACCCTCAGCAGAAGAAACTTGATCCTAAGACCATCACATGATATTTTGTTGGCTATTGTGTAGGATCAAGGGGCTCTAGATTCTATTGCCCTTTTAATGTTACTAAGATTATTGAATTTGATTGAGCCATTTTTTTCGAGGATGTTAGTGACAGTGGGAGTTCTGCACCACGTGAAGTTCAATTTAGGGAGGAACGTGTTGTTATATATGTTCAGGTTACTCCTCCATCAGTGGCAGCACCACCATTAACAGAGGGATCCAATACTATTGTCCAAGACCCTGTCTAACACTGAGGTTGATGTTGATATGGGGACTGATGACATTTTTTTCAGGAGATCATAGAGAGTTCGTAGATCAACAATTTCTGATGATTATATTGTCTATTTGCAGGAGCATGAGTTTGATTTTGGTACGTCTCTTGATCCGACCTCTTTTAAAGAGGCCATTAATAGTCCTAAATCTTCATTTTGGATGGATGCTATGCATGATGAGATGGCATCAATGTGTCGAAACGAAGTATGGGACTTAGTTGAACTACCTTGTGGCTATAGGCCAATTGGTTGTAAATGGGTTTTCAAGACCAAATATAATTCTGAAGGTCAAGTAGAAAGGTATAAGGCTAGGCTTGTTGCTAAGGGTTTTAATCAAATAAAAGGTATTGATTATAAGGATACTTTCTCTCCTGTTTCTACCAAGGATTCTTTTCGAATTATTATGCCATTAGTGACTCATTTTGATCTCATGTTGCATCAAATGGATGTTAAAACAGCTTTCTTAATGGACATTTATTTGAGGATGTGTACATGATGCAACCAGATGGTTTCCAAGTAGATGGAAAGGAACACATGGTATGCAAGCTTAAGAAGTCTATTTATGGGCTTAAGCAGGCATCGAGACAATGGTACCTAAAATTTGATGAGATGGTCACCTTTTTCGATTTCAAAGAGAATGTTGTTGATCAATGCATATACTTGAGGGTCGCTGGGAGTAATCATATCTTTCTTGTTATTTATGTTAATGATATATTACTCGCTGCAAATGACATTGAGCTTTTGCTCGAGACAAAGCGCATGTTGTCATCTCATTTTGATATGAAGGATCTTGGTGAGGCCCCTTATATTTTGGGATTCAGATTTTTCGTGAGAGATCCAGAGGCGTTCTTAGATTGTCTCAGAAAACCTACATTGATCGAGTTTTGAGTAGGTTTAATATGCATTCTTGTTCACCTGGAAAAACACATATTGTGAAAGGTGATAAATTTTCTAAGTCTAAACGTCTTAAGGACGATAATGAGAGGACTCAAATGCAAACAATTCCATATTCTTCAGTTGTGGGCAGTTTGATGTATGATCAAGTATGTACACGACCTGATATTGCTTATGTTGTCAGTGTGCTTGGGAGATACTTGAGTGATCCTGGTTTGGCTCACTGGAAGGCTGCAAAGAAAATATTTAGATTTTTGCAAGGCTCTAAAGATCTAATGCTTACATATCCACGATCTGACATTCTTGATGTAGTTGGATATTCTGATGCCGATTTTGTAGGTTTTTTAGATGATAGGAGATTTATTTCTGGTTATGTTTTTATGATGGCAGGAGGAGTTATTTCTTAGAAAAGTGTCAAACAGACACTTGTAGCTTCCTCTACAATGGAGGCAGGGTATGTGGCTTGTTATGAGGTTACTTGTCAAGCTATATAGTTGCATAACTTTATTTTGGGGCTAGGTATTGTGAACACCATTTCGAAGCCGCTAAAAATATTTTGTGACAATTCTGTAGCAGTTGCTTTCTTTCGAAACACTAGGAGCTCTTCGCATTCCAAACATATTGATATTAAATATTTGTTTGTTAGAGAGAAAATAATCGAGTCTTATATTTGTATTGAGCATATTTCGACAGATCATATGTTAGCTAACCCACTAACTAAAGGTTTAGCTCCAAAATTGTTTCAGGAGCATGTGACTCATTTGGGATTGTTAGGAGTCTTATGTTGAATTTAGTTAGTGTGAGTTCTGTAATCATTGCTAGTTTAATATATTTTTTATGCTCATATTATGTTTTGTCTTTTAAATAAGGCAATGTCGATGTATACCTGAGTCACGCGCATTTTGGACAAGGCAATGTTTATGTATATATTGAGACATTTTGATTAGTCTTATGCCTGAATCACGCGCATTTTGGACAAGGCAATGTTTTATGTATATATTGAGACATTTTGGTTGGTCTCGTGCCTGAGTCACGCGCATTTTGGACAAATTGAATTTATTTATTGAGACATTTTGATTAGTCTTATGCCTGAGTCATGCACATTATGGACAAGGTGTGTTATCTGTAAGAGACAGTATGTTTTTGCCCTATGTCTAAATCTGACATTTGTGAGTATATGTTTGGTGTCATACCGTGTCGGTATAGTCATTAGGCTATGTGCTACAACTGTATTTTGGTTAAGCCTTATTGTTTTTAAAGACATTCAAATTTGTCTCTAGGGCTTCTCATGGAAACTGTTTGTCACTTTTTTGATATTTTCCATACTGCTTTTGCATCTCATTGGTTTATGTTACATGATTTCAAGTATTGGTCATGTGTTGTATATCATGTCGGTATATCATTTATTGGCTTGAACTTGTAGACACATTTTGAACAAGACCTTTAAGTTTTAAGATGCTTGTTTGTGTTTATGTAGTGACAAAATGTAATGATGTCCAAGTGGGAGATTGTTATATTTATTATATGGAATGCATTTCATTTAGTCATTTTTTGAGCTCATAATGGGATGGACCCTTTTATTCACACATATGGAGCTCATACTCTCACCCCCACTTAAAATAGAAGTAGCCCATTGACTTTTATTTGTTTATATCTTTTAACCTATCTCTCTCACTGTGTATTTTACATGAAGAACTGATACAAAAGAGGGTTGGGATTATTATCTTCATAGAAGTATATTTTTTCTTGTAGGAACCCTAATTACTTCATGAAAAATCAAACTCAACCTATTGGAGGTATGCTTCCTTTCGCTTGTTGAGCACATGCTATGATTTATGAGAACTTAATACTTTTATTGATTTTTAACAACGTCGAGTAGTAGTGCTCCACGAAAGCCTTGGATAAAGCATCAGGATCCATCTTCCCTTCCGGCGGGAATATTTAAAGATGGTCGAAGGATAAATTCGTCAAATTGCCTGCCTGCCTTTATTTATTTCGAATTTGAATTTTATCTTTCCAAAAATAAATTACATAAATTTGTTAATTTAAGAGACATAATATTCTTTTTAGTTAATCTCACGGCATTAGCTTATTATTTGAGATAACTAAATTATAGAATAGTCGCTGAAATTTGTAAAAAAATTCAAAGTGATTTTAATTTTATTAGTCCCTAAAGTTCATGGTGATTTGTCAAATGATCACTCAATTATAGAAAAACTAGATTAAAATCTTACTCGATCACCACAATAGAGATATTGATGTCAATATAATTAGGCTTAAGATTTCGAAGATTTTTTCTTGGCTTAAACTAGATTCTCGAGTGGTCAAAATTATCGCCGAGTTTTTCCAAATATTTTCAAATAGTCATTTAAATTAAGCTTGTTTGACATTCATTAAAATGAATTTTTGAATAGTGATTTGTTAGAGAATGTAAAATTAAAAGATAGGGAAAAAAATTTTAATTTACGTGCAAATTATTTTACTATGTAAATGTGTAGTTCAAAATAAGTTTGAAAAAAAAAATCTAATTTAATGGACGTTAACTTTCTTAAATATTATTCATTTACCATTGAACTTCAAAAGTCATACGAATTACTAGACCTATCAAATGTCTTCAGAAAATGTGAAATTGATTAGAGACAATTTGAAGATAGCGCAGGATAGACAGAAAAGTTATGCAGATAGGCGCAGGAAAGATCTTGAATTTGAAGTTGGAGATAAAGTATTTTTGAAATTGTCACCTTGGAAAGGGGTATTGAGATTCAGCAGGCGAGGGAAGTTGAGTCCACGATATATTGGACTATATCCGATTACTGAGCGGATTGGACCAGTTGTATATCGATTGGATTTGCCTGATGAATTATCCAGGATCCATGATGTTTTTCATGTCTCTATGCTTCGCAAATATATTGCTGATGCTTCTCATGTGCTAGAGTCTCAGCCAATTCAGTTGAAGGAGAATTTGACCTATATAGAAGAGCCAGTGAGAATTCTTGATAGAAAGGTGCAGATTCAGCGGAACCAGACAATTTCACTTGTCAAGGTTCTTTGGAGGAATCAGACAGTAGAAGAGGCTACATGGGAAAATGAGGACCAGATGCGGGAGCAGCATCCTCACCTATTCACTGATTAGCCAGATGTCCATCGAATTTCGAGGACGAAATTCTTTTAAGGAGGTAAGATTGTAATAACCCATTTCTTTTAAATCAAAGTCAAGGGTTGAATTGTCTAAGTCAAAGTCAAATATGGAGTTAAATGAGAATAAGTTAATTGTTTGGGACTTATTTTTAAAGTAGGAAAAGAAAATGTTTTTAAGTGGATTGTTTTGGAAGTTGTGGACTTACTTATTGGACATTGGAGAGTTGAGGGACTTCCTTTGCAATTGACCCTATATTTAGACTTTTCTTAGTCATTGTCTCACTCTTCCTTTACACACATACACCATATACGCAGAGAGAAGAGAGAACCGAGACACAGAAGAGAGAAATCGAAAATAGAGAAGAAAAAGGGAAAAAAAAAAAAAGGAAGAAAAAGAGAAGGAAAAGGAGAAGAAGGTAAAGTGGATGTTTTGAACTCGAATTTTTCTTGTTTTCCTCATTATATTTTTAGGAATAGAGGTATATTATGTTAAATTTCTAAGGTTTAAATTGTGGTTAAATTTTCAGATTTATGAGATATAAGTACTATTGGAGCTTGAGATTACGGGGTTTTTAGTCTCCATTGATATTAAGGTAAGAAATATAATTTTTGGGCAAACCCTAGATTTTTAGTTAATGTTTGTATAAGTTTTGTTAGTGGGAAGTATTGTATTGATGAAATGCTTACTAGAAAACATGAGATTATGGAACTATATGCATGTTAAATTGGTTGTGGTGTTGGTTACTAGTTTCACTAGATTGTAGTGAATTATTGTCGTTCTTCTTAGATTGGAGGTGATGTTGGTGTAGTGGTTATTGGTAAATGGATTAGAAAGAGTAATTGGTCCCACTTGATTAAAGGAATAATTTGAGACATTTATTCAAGTATCGAGAAATTTAGTTGTAGCACTATAGCATGTCTTATTAGAGGTTTCTTGACTTGATCTTGATTGTATTAGTTATCTTGTATGATATTTCAGGTGGTGACGAAGAAATTGGAAAAGCCTACCGACCTTCTTAGACGGTAGCTTGTTTTGGTGAGTGGAAGTTTATTTTCCAGAAATAAATGTTTATGAGAAAGTTAATTATTCCATATACTTGGTATAATAGCATGATTTTCAGAATTAAATTGATTTTATAGTCAGTTCTTTTAAAGTTAAATTCAGTTCAGTGATATTAATTCTCTAACATGTTTTATTCATATTACGTACTCCAGTATATTTAAAGATATTTTAAAACCACCAAAAAGTACCCAGGTGATTTTACCTCAGTCTGCACTGGTGTGAATGTGTTTCCACAATGTATGACATCAGATGGTTATTTTACCCAATCTGCACTGGTGTGAATGTGTTTCCACAGTGTATGATTAGTTATGGTGATTTTACCCGCTCTGCACTATTGCGAATGTGTTTCCATAGTGTATGACCATATTATAGCTCTGGCGCGTATGACCAGAATTTCAGAATTTAAGAATTAAAGAATTATAGAATTTCAGAATAGAATAACTTTGCCATGTATATCGGTGTTCATCGATACATGAGTAAAGATATTCGGGGTACCTTTTTGGTGTGATAGTTCAATATTTCTACAGTTTATTGGATTGATGATTATAGAATCTAGAATATTCAGTTTTCTGTATAACGTTTTCAGCTTATAGCATTGAACAACAAAAATGTTTTAGATATTTTGGTATATATGAAATTAACTTTATTCATTATGTTTACAGTTATTTATTTGGAAGTAAGAATGAAAGATTGTATGATTCTATCCTGTTTCAGTTTTTAAGATTTTTATCATATTTTCGACTTTCTCAAGATTTCAAAAGAGTAGTAATTTTCAAGAAGTGTGTGTAACTGGAAGAAATATATTCTTATTTATATACTATCCACTCACTGAGTTAAAATCTCACATATTTTGTTAACTCTTTTCTTATCAGATAGTAGCTGAGTTGAGCAGCATCAGAGCCTAGCGATCCACCGTGTAGAGCCACATTTTGTCTATTTACGTATGACTCATTTTGTCAAATTTACTCAGTACATACTTCTTTTGAGGGTACATGCATTTGTTGTCAGAAAGTTAAAGTTGTAATTCATGTATCCATGTCATGGGCTCATTTCATATTGAGTATTTTGAGTACATTTGGGACGTATTTTGTAAAGTATTTGTAAATGACGATCTTCAAGTATTGTATTGTAAATAGTTTGAGATGTGAAGGACTGGCGTGCCCTATTTTGCACTGTGTGTATTGAATTGAGTACATTGATTGTGGTTTCAGGTGGTTTAGTCCATATTATAGGGGAAACTCTGTCAAATTTTTTATAAAAATGGGTTACAGTTAGAATAGGTCATAGTTGCCTTGGTGGTGGGTCCGGCATTTAGCTGGTATCTACCATCGGCGCACGACACGTTTCAGGTCCATTAGGGTGACTTGGAACGGGTCGTGTCAGTTGGTATCAGAGCATGGTCATTGTGTCAGTTGCATTGCATTTATTCTGATTTCTTTCCAACATATCCTTCACATTTTGTAGTTGGAGTTCATGGCTCGCGGTGGTAGGACTCGTAGGCTCCCAAATATGCCGCCTCAACCACTAGCTGCTTCTGACAGAGAAGATGTTGGAGAAGGTAATAGGGGTGAGGAATCAGTTGATCAGTCTCGTGAGCAGCCTCGACAGGATGATATAGCTCAGGCTGATATTATAGCTGACAGGATTGCCACAGCCGTTGCTTCTGCTCTACGCAGTTCAGATAGAGATCATAGTATTGAGCGGGCAACTAAATTAGGAGCTAAGGTGTTTACTGGCACAGCTGACCCAGCAGAAGCCGAATCTTGGCTTGTAAAGATTGAGAGGATATTTGATGTTATGTATTGTCCAGGTGATCGAAAAGTAAGTCTTGCTACTTTTCTGTTAGAGGGATGTGCTTATGACTGGTGGAAATCGGTACAGAGTAAGTATGTTGATCCTTCTGTGATCAATTGGGGTAATTTTAGAGATGAATTTAATGAGTATTATTGCCCTCGTCCCTACAAAGATGATAAGCAGAATGAATTTTTGACGTTAGTGCAAACTTCGTCAGTGGCTGAGTATCAGAAAAAGTTTACAGAATTGTCAAAGTATGCTGCAGCCCTTGTAGCTAATGAATCTGATAAGTGCAGAAGGTTTGAGTATGGGTTGAGAGAAGAACTTAGATCAGTGGTAACAGCGTCGGGGTATGATAATTTTGGGAAGCTAGTGGAAGCAGCACTAAGAGTTGAGAAAAGTATAGCAGAACGTCACAGCGGTCCACCAGGGAGGCATGGAGTTGGTAGTAGTCATCAGACAGGGGCAGGAGTCTTTGTGCATAGACTAGCGAGAAGGGATCGCAGAAGAAGTGGATTAGGTGTTTCTACATCTGGCAGTTTTAAGTCTAAATCTAGTGGGAGTCAGGGATCTAGATTTAGCCAGAGATCAGTGCAGCAGTCGGGGAGTAGGCATACCTATACTCAGGGGTCGATCCAGAGATCATTTACTCCAGGACAGAGTGATAGCTCTAGTGTTGCTAGATTTCCCCAGTGCCAGTCGTGTGGGAAATTTCATTCTGGTGAGTGCCTTAAGGGCGTCGGTGTGTGTTATCACTGTGGTCAGACTGGGCATATGAGGAGAGAGTGTCCAGTTCGTTTTCAGCAGAGTGGTACATCACAGGGATCACAGCCTGTTGTTGGTAGTTCCAGACAGAATCAGAATCAGGACAGGTTGACAGGTAAGGTAGGTACTACTAGTGCTATCCGGTCTGATGTTGCGGGCAGCAGTGGTAGCAGACAGAAAAGTCAGTCAGGACGTCCCATGACTCAAGGAAGAGTTTTTGCTGTGACTCAGCATGGGGCCGATGAGTCACCAGATGTTGTCATGGGTACGTTATTTATTTTTGGTAGAAAGGCTCGTTCTCTTATTGATTCTGGTGCTACGCATTTATTCATATCATGTGCATTTACTACTTATGCGGACCATATGCCAGTACTGTTAGATGCTGATTTGGTGGTATCGACTCCGATAGGAGATTCCATTTTAGCTGATAGTGTGTACAGGGATTGTGGGATTAAAGTGAATGATCAGGAATTGAAAGCTAATTTGATTCCACTTGATATTCATGACTTTGATGTGATACTGGGCATGGATTTCTTAGCTGCAAATCATGCTTCAGTTGATTGTTTCCGTAAGGAAGTGGTGTTCAGAAGGCCGGGAGAGCCTGAAATTGTTCTTAGTGGTGAACGGAGAATATTACCTTCATGTATCATATCTGCACTTGATGCTGGAAGGTTACTTAGAAAAGGGTGCCAAGCTTATTTGGCCCATGTGATTGACACCCACATTTCTAAGTTGATACTTGATGATATACCGGTGGTAAGAGATTTTCCTGATGTTTTTCCTGAAGATCTTCCAGGACTACCTCCAAACAGGGAAATTGAGTTCACCATTGATTTAGTCCCAGGGACTAACCCTGTTTCCCAAACTCCATACCGAATGGCCCCAGTTGAGCTAAAGGAATTGAAAGTTCAGTTACAAGATTTGATCGATAAGGGTTTCATTAGACCCAGTACATCTCCTTGGGGAGCGCCAGTATTATTTGTGAAAAAGAAGGATGGCACGATGAGATTGTGTATTGATTACAGACAGTTGAATAAAGTGACTATTCGCAACAAGTACCCTTTGCCTCGTATAGATGATTTGTTTGACCAACTTCGAGGTGCTACAGTATTTTCTAAGATTGATTTGCGTTCAGGGTACCATCAACTCAGAATTAGGGATGTTGATATTCAGAAAACTGCGTTTAGGTCACGGTATGGCCATTATGAGTTTTTGGTGATGCCATTTGGGTTGACTAATGCCCCAGCAGCATTTATGGATCTGATGAATAGGGTGCTTCACCCATATTTAGATAAATTTGTGATTGTTTTTATTGATGACATATTGGTTTATTCTCGCAGTCATGATGAGCATGTCGAGCACTTGAGAGTCATTTTACAGATTTTGCGAGATAAGCAGTTGTATGCTAAGTTTAGCAAATGTGAATTTTGGCTAGATAAAGTGATGTTTCTGGGTCATGTTATCTCAGCAGAAGGCATATTTGTAGATCCTGTGAAAATTGAGGCTGTGACGAAATGGGAACGACCTACTAATGTTACAGAAGTGCGGAGTTTTCTTGGGCTAGCAGGGTATTATCGTCGGTTTGTAGAGGATTTCTCTAAAATTGCTCTTCCCTTGACTAGTCTGACTCGTAAGAACTCTAAATTTGTGTGGACTGAAGATTGTGAAAAGAGCTTTCAGGAGTTGAAGAAGAGATTGGTTTCTGCTCCTATACTTACTATTCCATCTCCTGGTGAAGAGTTTGTGATTTATAGTGATGCTTCACGGCAAGGACTGGGTTGTGTCTTGATGCAGAATGGAAAGGTTGTAGCTTATGCTTCAAGACAATTGAAGAAGCATGAGTTAAACTATCCAACACATGATTTGGAGTTAGCTGCAGTAGTCCTAGCACTAAAGATTTGGAGACACTATCTTTATGGTGAAAAATGTCAAATATTTACTGATCACAAAAGTTTGAAGTATATCTTTGATCAGAAGGAATTGAATTTGAGGCAGAGAAGGTGGTTGGAGTTGATAAAGGATTATGATTGCAAGATTGACTACCATCCAGGGAAAGCTAATGTAGTAGCAGATGCCCTCAGTAGAAAGACTAGTTCATCCTCTTCATCTAGTGTTGTATGTGCTTCGTTGATTTGTGAGTTCAAAAAGTTGAATGCTCAATTGTCAGCTAGTACTTCAGGGGCCGTATTAGCTTATTTTCAAGTAAGGCCTACCTTGATTGATAAGGTTATAAAAGCTCAATCTCAAGACTTGGCATTGAGAATGTTGAAAGCAGAAGTGAGTGCGGGGTTAAGAACAGACTATGTGATCAGAGATGATGGTGCATTGGCTATGGGTAATAGATTGTGCGTTCCAGATATACCAGAATTGAAGAAGGAGATTCTAGATGAGGCACACAGTTCTGCTTATGCCATGCATCCAGGTGGTATTAAAATGTATCGCACTTTGAAAGATCATTATTGGTGGTTGGGTATGAAAAAAGAGATAGCCGAATTTGTATCCAAATGTCTTATTTGTCAGCAAGTAAAGCCAGTTCGTCAAAAGTCAGCAGGACTCTTACAGCCGTTGCCTATTCCAGAATGGAAGTGGGAGCACATTACTATGGACTTTTTATTTGGTCTTCCTCGTACTCAGAATGGTCATGACGGTGTTTGGGTTATTGTGGATCGTTTGACCAAGACTGCTAGGTTTTTACCGATCAAGACTACTTATTCTTTAAATAAGTTGGCCAAGTTATATGTAGATGAGATAGTGAGCTTATATGGTACTCCATTATCTATTGTGTCAGATAGGGACCCTCGATTTACATCTAAATTTTGGCCTAGTTTGCAGGAAGCCTTGGGTACTAAATTACATTTTAGTACAGCTTTTCATCCTCAGACAGATGGCCAGTCAGAGAGGACTATACAGACTCTAGAGGATATGTTAAGAGCTTGTGTTTTGGAGTTCAAAGGTAGCTGGGATACTCATTTGTCTTTGATGGAGTTTGCTTACAATAATAGTTACCACTCCAGTATAGAAATGGCTCCTTTTGAGGCTTTGTATGGTAGAAAGTGTAGAACGCCAGTGTGTTGGGATGAAGCTGGTGAAAAGAAGTTGGTAGGCCCTGAATTGGTGCAAATGTCTTCAGAAAATGTGAAATTGATTAGAGACAATTTGAAGATAGCGCAGGATAGACAGAAAAGTTATGCAGATAGGCGCAGGAAAGATCTTGAATTTGAAGTTGGAGATAAAGTATTTTTGAAATTGTCACCTTGGAAAGGGGTATTGAGATTCGGCAGGCGAGGGAAGTTGAGTCCACGATATATTGGACCATATCAGATTACTGAGCGGATTGGACCAGTTGCATATCGATTGGATTTGCCTGATGAATTATCCAGGATCCATGATGTTTTTCATGTCTCTATGCTTCGCAAATATATTGCTGATGCTTCTCATGTGCTAGAGTCTCAGCCAATTCAGTTGAAGGAGAATTTGACCTATATAGAAGAGCCAGTGAGAATTCTTGATAGAAAGGTGCAGATTCAGCGGAACCAGACAATTTCACTTGTCAAGGTTCTTTGGAGGAATCAGACAGTAGAAGAGGCTACATGGGAAAATGAGGACCAGATGCGGGAGCAGCATCCTCACCTATTCACTGATTAGCCAGATGTCCATCGAATTTCGAGGACGAAATTCTTTTAAGGAGGTAAGATTGTAATAACTCATTTCTTTTAAATCAAAGTCAAGGGTTGAATTGTCTAAGTCAAAGTCAAATATGGAGTTAAATGAGAATAAGTTAATTGTTTGGGACTTATTTTTAAAGGAGGAAAAGAAAAGGTTTTTAAATGGATTGTTTTGGAAGTTGTGGACTTACTTATTTGGCATTGGAGAGTTGAGGGACTTCCTTTGCAATTGACCCCTTTTTATTAGACTTTTCCAAGCCTTGTCTCACTTTTCACACACACACACACACAAGCACGCAGAGAGAAGAGAGAAACCGAGACTGAGAAGAGAGAAACCGAAAATAGAGAAGGAAAAAGGGGAAAAAAGGAAGAAAAAGAGAAGGAAAAGGAGAAGAAGGTAAAGTGGGTATTTTGGAACTCGATTTTTTCTTGTTTTCTCGTTATATTTTTGGGAATAGAGGTATATTATGTTAAATTTATAAGGTTTAATTTGTGGTAAAATTTTCAGATTTATGAGAAATGGAGTCTATTGGAGCTTGAGATTTGTGGGTTTTTTTTGTCTACATTGATATTAAGGTAAGAAATATAATTTTTGGGCAAACCCTAGATTTTTAGTTGATGTTTGTATAAGTTTTGTTAGTAGGAAATATTGTATTGATGAAATGCTTACTAGAAAACATGAGATTATGGAACTATATGCATGTTAAATTGGTGGTGGTGTTAGTTACTAGTTTCACTAGATTGTAGTGAATTATTGTAGTTATTCTTAGATTGGAGGTGATGTTGGTGTAGTGGTTATTGGTAAATGGATTAGAAAGAGTAATTGGTCCCACTTGAATAAAGGAATAATTTGAGACATTTATTCAAGTATCGAGAAATTTAGTTGTAGCACTATAGCATGTCTTATTAGAGGTTTCTTGACTTGATCTTGATTGTATTAGTTATCTTGTATGATATTTCAGGTGGTGACGAAGAAATTGGGAAAGCCTACCGACCTTCTTAGACGGTAGCTTGTTTTGAGTGAGTGGAAGTTTATTTTCCAGAAATAAATATTTATTGAATTTATATCATATTAGAAAGTTAATTATTCGATATATTTGATTTGACAACGTGACTTTCAGAATTAAATGAATTTTATAATCAGTTCTTTTAAAGTTAAATTCAGTTCAGTGATATCAATTCTCTAGCATATTTTATTCATATTACATATTTTAGTATATGTTAAAGTTATCTTAAAACCACCAGAAAGTACCTAGGTGATTTTACCCTAGTCTACACTGATGTGAATGTGTTTCCACAGTGTATGACATCATATGGTTAGTTTACCCAATCTGCACTGGTGTGAATGTGTTTCCACAGTGTATGATCAGTTATGGTGATTTTACCCGCTCTGCACTATTGTGAATGTGTTTCCATAGTGTATGACCAGAATTTAAGAATTTAAGAATTAAAGAATTTCAGAATAGAATGGCTTTGCCATGTATATCGGTGTTCATCGATACATGAGTAAAGATATTCGGGGTACCTTTTTGGTGTGATAGTTCAATATTTCTACAATTTATTGGATTGATGATTATAGAATCTAGAATATTCAGTTTTCTGTATAACGTTTTCAGCTTATAGCATTGGACAACAAAAATGTTTTAGATATTTTGGTATATATGAAATTAACTTTATTCATTATGTTTACAGTTATTTATTTGGAAGTAAGAATGAAAGATTGTATGATTCTATCCTGTTTCAGTTTTTAAGATTTTTATCATATTTTCGACTTTCTCAAGATTTCAAAAGAGTAGTAATTTTCAAGAAGTGTGTATAACTGGAAGAAATATATTCTTATTTATATGCTATCCACTCACTGAGTTAAAATCTCACATATTTTGATAACTCTTTTCTTATCAGATAGTAGCTGAGATGAGCAGCATCAGAGCCTAGCGATCCACCGTGTAGAGCCACATTTTGTCTATTTACGTATGACTCATTTTGTCAAGTTTACTTAGTACATACGTCTTTTGAGGGTACATGCATTTGTTGTCAGAAAGTTAAAGTTGTCATTCATGTATCCATGTCATGGGCTCATTTCATATTGAGTATTTTGAGTACATTTGGGACGTATTTTGTAAAGTATTTGTAAATGACGATCTTCAAGTATTGTATTGTAAATAGTTTGAGATGTGAAGGGCTGGCGTGCCCTATTTTGCACTGTGTGTATTGAATTGAGTACATTGATTGTGGTTTCAGGTGGTTTAGTCCATATTATAGGGGAAACTCTGTCAAATTTTTTATAAAAATGGGTTACAGTTAGAATAGGTCATAGTTGCCTTGGTGGTGGGTCCGGCATTTAGCTGGTATCTACCATCGGCGCACGACACGTTTCAGGTCCATTAGGGTGACTTGGAACGGGTTTTGTCAACCCGAGTCCGTCAGAGGTCACGTCCAGCTACAGGCTCTTTGGATACACGACCATTGGAGACGACATCCCCATTAAGAACATTATACATCGTGATTCAATTGAAGAAAACACATTTTCCTGGAGTAAGAACGACGCAGATGAGAACACAATCAAGATTAGCATAGTCAAAAGTTGAAAAAGAATAGAAAGATCTTCAATTGCATACTCACAGCTGTTGAAAATTTACTACGAATATGAACACTCTAAGGCAACTCGAAGAATGAGTGCCTTCAGCTAGCATCATCGTGAACATCAATCAGAAGACTCTTCCCAATAATCCTCATTCGACTCTCTGTGAAAAAAAGCGGGAAACTTCCCTCTATACTTGCTCGGCCTCGAACGGTTTGGAGACATATCCATCCATTCCGCACTTCAGACACTCTTCATTTGTAGCCTGAATCCCATCAGCAGTCATTGCCAAAATAGGCACATGCCAGATTGAAACATTTTCGTAAGCTTCAAGAGAGAGTTCACCATGTTGGAGACGATTATTGATGCTAAGTTCCACGTCCCTAATTCTCTTTGTAGCTTCAAAGCTGTAGAAATTTCTATATTATAAAATAGCTAAAACTCCAAGAAACCAAATAATATCTAGAAATGTAAGAAAGAAAACTGCAGCCTGAAAAGTTAGCTGATATGATATACATTCAAAACTTCATTTACACAAATAATTGGTCTAAAGAAGTAGCTTATAAGCTGCTACACCTTTCATAGTTTTTTCCATATTCAACAACATAAATGCCAATCAATACTGTAACTAAAAATTGCGCGATGCTTACCCATCCATTTCCGGCATCTGAATATCCATGAAACAGGCATTGAAATGATGGGGTGGTGTTAGCAGTGAGATTGCCTCTTTCCCCCTTTCAGCGTTGACCACATCAGCACCGTACTTCTTTAGGGCCCAAGCAGCCTACCACACAGAAGATTGCTGAGGGATAAAGTGTGAAGCTCTCCGTTCCGATAATTTCCTCTGTTTCCAACACCCATGGCGCGCTGCAGGGACGCAGCAAGCATACTTGCCCTTAGTGGTTTCATGATGACAAATGGAGTGGAAACACCTGAAGTAGAGAAATTGACTCGAGTAGAACTTGTTGACCCAAAAAATGTTGTCAACAGAAACCGGACCCACACATGCACGTGCATGCCTCGATCAGCATGTGTGTACCGAAGAATATTCAGAAAGATTCTCGAATTCGAACATAGAAGGGACCTGCCGCATGTAATGTTTCCGTTCAGGCTCCGGCAAGAAAAATGTACAACGATCAAGAATCCGGTCACGAGAAACCTAATTTTGTCTTTGTATTTGGTGTACCTTGCTTTTTGTATGTTCAGAGATATTAAGTGTATTTTGCATTCAAAGTTGCATCATCCTCTTTTATTACATGGTTGGGGTATTTATAGTGTTACACATGGGATGGTGATCGTCGGATCGATGTACACGTGGCCTCATCCCCCCGGCCAGAGCATCACATCTTAGCCATCAAGTCATCTCCCCTATGTCTACATACTTAATTAAATACTCTTACATTGACAAGACAAGACAAGAGTTGCTTTATGCAAGGGTCACATCAATTATTCTCACAGATTTTCATCATGATGATATCTTCAAAGGCGAGGCTTGGGCTTCGTTTGGCTATAAAGGCCTGGGGAGGGAGCTGTGTAGATGGCTGGTAACAATTAGTCCCCCAAGTCCATGTGTAATCATTTATGTCATGCGTGGACTTTCAGCTATGAAGTTAGAAATCGTAGAGTACAACAGTTAGGAAGGTTGCCTCGAACGCCGAAGATCGTTTAAGGCCGAGGTGAGTTCACATTAGAACGGGCGAGGCTGAAGTCCTTTTGACGAGGCGAGTTCATATTAGAACTAGCGAGGCTGAAGTCCTTTTGACGAGGCGAGTTCATATTAGAACTGGCGAGGCTGAAGTAGTTTTGACGAGGCGAGTTCATATTAGAACTGGCGAGGCTGAAGTCCTTTTGACGAGGTGAGTTCATATTAGAACTGGTGAGGCTGAAGTAGTTTTGACGAGGCGAAGCTGCAGTCCTGTCGAGGAGAAGCTGCAGTCCTGGCGAGGCTAAGCTGCAGTCCTTTGGAGATTCGCGCTTTTGACATGACATTTTTGCGTATTCCCAATGCTAATTGTGTCATCGAAACGACTTTCAATCACCGTACAGCCGTTCGCATTTAAGGCGTCATCATGGGTAATTATTAGGCCGTGTGGTATTGGGAGATTCATTCACGCGCGAAGACGCATTCGTGCTGAACACGCATCAATCTGAGGCGTTAGCGTATGAATCGTCTGGGATCCATGGCCTAGAATGATGCAATCGTGGACGCTTCAGATCAACTGGGCTTATAATCCAACGGCCAGGGCTAGGCCCATTATAAGTATATAAAAGGCAGAACCTTGCCATTCCCATACTTTACTTTCGCGAATCATTCTTCTAAAGCTCTCAAAGTATTCTTGCTTTCCGGCATCCTTCCTGCGAGTCTTTTCTTGCATTTTAGGTATTTCCTTGTTTCGATCGCCTTTCCTTCCTTCAATACCATTTCTGCAGTTCTTTCTATCGTTTTTAGTTCATAATGTCAGTCGAGGGGTCTTTGGTCGTTACAGTGGCTAAGAGGGGTGAGGAGTCGGTATCTGGGGCCCCGGGAGAGTGGTACAGTATGGCCGAGGAGCCCATAGATTACGAGGTGGGGTGGGGGACAACCAAGATTCAATCCAACATCACCTCCGCCAAACTAGTCGAGCTTAGGGAGCTGTACCGTATCCCCCCTATGTAGAATTAATAGTCCCCGACCAACATGAACGAGCCTGTTTTTCGAGGCCAAACTGTGTGGCCTTTAGCGAATACTTGCTTAAGGCAGGTGTGCATCTGCCTCTGCACCCCTTTTTTAGGGCGGTGCTGAAGACATTCATGTTGTCCCCCACCCAAATACTTCCAAACAGGTGGAGCCAATTCGTCGGGACCTACTTCCTATGGAAGGAAGTGTCCCTAGGCGAGGACTTGCCTCTTCATGTATTCGAAACCCTCTTCCAAGCCAGGGTCGTGGGGAAAGAGAACTCTAAGGGGTGGTACTATATCACTCCTTGGGGTTCCCATGCCCCCTTCGTAGTTGGACTTCCTTCCTCCATAAAGGGGTGGAAGGAGTCCTGGTTCTGGGTAACGGGGAGGTGGCAGAGGGTTGAGGGAGATGCTGTCCCAGCCTGTACCGCGCCGACCCAGTACTACGAAGCCTGTGAGTGTTGGTTTGATTGACTATAATTCATACATAGCCTCATAATTCTAATCTTTTATTTTTGCCTTGCAGACGGCAGTTCGAGGTACGAACTATCCGAGGCTGAGTGGGGTATCATTGAAGACATATACCGACGATCCCCAAGGCTCCGAAGCTTTAACCACCTCATCGAGAAGGATAAATACTTTATAGCTGGGGCTTGAGACGCCAGTAAATTCATGGATAAGGAGATCCAGTGGTATGCTTCGGAGGTGAAGAAGTACGAAGCGGATGTCGTCGAGGCAGGTGAAATCGCAGTGAGGAACTACATTGCTAATCTTCACCTCACTGAGGAGTACCGTCGCTTCGAGATGTATTGGAGCCGAGTAGCCTACCAGGAGGTCTTTGAGAGGATAGAGGAGGCGCACCCGGGGCTGGATATATCTGCGGTTAAAGCGGAATTCCTTGAAGACGAGGTTCCCCAGACTCCGGCTGAGGAAGGCGAAGTAGAAGAACTTGATTCTGAAGACACGCCA
The DNA here is from genome assembly GCA_019097785.1 of Fraxinus excelsior. NCBI lineage: Eukaryota > Viridiplantae > Streptophyta > Magnoliopsida > Lamiales > Oleaceae > Fraxinus > Fraxinus excelsior. Next base: position 230,251 of record CM032643.1, on the reverse strand, counting down.
GCTGAAGTCCTTCAACCCGCGGTGGCACCTCCAGCGCCCATTGAGGCTCCCACCTCCGAGGCTGCAGTTCCTCCTCCTCCTTCCGAACTTTAATTTACTTGTAAATTGTCATGAATTTTATAAGGCGTTTAGCCTCCTTGTAATGGATCATTCAAATGAATGAAAATTGCACTTCTTTTTATGCCCGTATTGTATTATCTTTCACGTTTTGTAATGACCATTTAAACTTCAATTAAATAAAAAGGCTCAATCAAAGTAATAACCAACCGGAGTAAAACCAAACGTTGACACTTATCAAAAGTTTTGAAATGACGTTCAGCCTCATCGAAAGGGCACTCGCGTTGTGCGCCTCAGAATTCAAACGGGGTGGCCTCCTTTGAGGTTCCAACCTCCCGTTCGAGGCTCCCACGCTTCCTGACTTGGTGGATGGTTCATCCAAGCAGGGGCTTCTCCCTTCGATGTTCAGCCTCATCGAAGGGAGGATTGTGTCAAACGCCTCGGAGTTCAAACGGGGTGGCCTTTTTAAGGTTCCACTCTCTCCTCCGAGGCTGCCACGCTTCCTGGCTTGGTGGATGGTTCATCCAAGCAGGGGCTTCTCCCTTCGATGTTCAGCCTCATCGAAGGGAGGCTTGTGTCAAACGCCTCGGAGTTCAAACGGGGTGGCCTTCTTAAGGTTCCACTCTCTCCTCCGAGGCTGCCACGCTTCCTGCTTGGTGGATGGTTCATCCAAGCAGGGGCTTCTCCCTTCGATGTTCAGCTTCATCGAAGGGAGGCTTGTGTTATACGCCTCGGAGTTCAAACGGGTGACCTTTTTTAAGGTTCAACTCTCTCCTCCGAGGCTTCCACGCTTCCCGGCTTGGTGGATGGTCCATCCAAGTAGGGGCTTCTTCCTTCGATGTTCAGCCTCATCGAAGAGAGGTTTGTGTTATACGCCTCGGAGTTCAAATGGGGTGGCCTTTTTTAAGGTTCCACTCTCTCCTCCGAGGCTTCCACGCTTCCCGGGTTGGTGGATGGTTCATCCAAGCAGGGGCTTCTCCCTTCGATGTTCAGCCTCATCGAAGGGAGGTTTGTGTTATACGCCTCGGAGTTCAAATGGGGTGGCCTTTTTTAAGGTTCCACTCTCTCTTCCGAGGCTTCCACGCTTGCTTACACGGCATATTTTTGAAACGAGAATTTTATTCATTTACAAAGGCTGGGAAAACACTTCCAGCGGTGGATTACATTCAGAGGCTCTTCATTGATAATACATTCTGAGATGTTCGATGTTCCATGGGTGGGGTTGAGTCTTGCCATCCATGTCTTTGATCCAATAGGTGCCAGGCCTAATTTCTCTTTCAATCCGGTAAGGTCCTTCCCAGTTGGGTCCCAAGGTGCCCACTCCTGGTTCCTTTGAGGATAGGAAAACCCTGCGAAGTACCAGATCATTTATCCGGAAAGATTTCTTCTTCATTTTTGAATTGTAATACCGGGTCATCTTCCTTTGGTAGGCCGCAAGCCTTTGCTGAGAATAATTCCTTTTTTCCTCAAGGAAATCGAGTTCGCATCTTCGGAGCTCCTCATTTGATATCTCATTGAAGCTCAATCTCCAAGGAGAGGGCAATCCTACCTCAACAGGGCTCATGGCCTCGGCGCCATAAGTCATAGAGAAAAGAGTTTTCCCAGTGGGAGTTCTGCTGGTGGTCCGTATTGCCCAAAGTACATGGGGCAGCTCATCCACCCAAGCTCCCTTGGCCGTGTCTAGTTTCTTTTTCAAAGTATGCTTAATAGTTTTGTTCACAGCTTCCACTTGGCCATTAGCTTGGGGATGATGGGGGGAGGAGAAGTGTTTCTTGATTCCCAATTCTTCACACATGTCTCTAACCTTCTTGTTGTCAAACTGTTTCCCGTTATCAGAGACAATGGAGTAAGGGATGCCAAAGCGACAGATGATATTTTTCCACAAGAATTTGGAGGTGTTGGCCTCAGTGATCTTTGCCAAAGGTTCAGCTTCCACCCATTTCGTAAAATAATCTATGGCCACTATGGCGAAACTGGCGCTTCCTCTGCCCTTAGGGAAAGGGCCAATGAGGTCCACACCCCATTTGCTAAAGGGCCAGGGGCTGGACACTGCAGTAAGCTCCTGGGAAGGTTGTCTCTGTACGCTGGAGAAACGTTGGCACTTGTCACACTTACGGACAAATTGGAGGGCATCTTTTTTCAAAGTAGGCCAGTAGTATCCTTGCCTCAGTGCTTTATTGGCTAAAGCCAACCCTCCGGAGTGGTTGCCGCACACGCCCTCATGAATTTCCCGGAGTATATAGTTAGCCTCTTCCCCTCCGACGCACCGAAGAAGAGGTGCAGAGAACCCATGCTTATAAAGGACATCATCAACCAGCAGGAAACGGGCCGACCTTCTTCTGATTCTATATGCCTCTTCCTTATCATCAGGCAAGGATTGGTCCTTAAGGTAGGATATGAGAGGTTGCATCCAAGTAGGAGTACCTTCGACCCACATCATCGCTTCCAAGGAAGTGGATGGTTTGGTGAGGTATTCAATAGGGACAACCGTTAACAATTCTGAATCCTTGCTACTAGCCAGCTTAGACAAGGCGTCGGCATGTACATTTTCATCGCGCGGGATTTGACTTAACTCGAATTTGTCAAAGGAAGGGAGAAAACTCATAACCACTTTTAGATAGGAAGCCATGGCCTTGTCCCGGGCTGCGAAGTTGCCGTTTACTTGCCCGACCACAAGCTGGGAGTCGCTATTGACATGGAGCCTCTTCACTTGCATTTCCTTAGCTAATCTTAAGCCAGCGAGAAGGGCCTCATACTCTGCTGCGTTGTTGGTCGCTTTAAAGCCAAATCGTACGGCACTATTCAACTTGTGACCTTCAGGGCTTACCAAAACCACGCCAGCCCCGGAGCCGGTTTCACCAGCCGATCCATCTACATATAGGTTCCACGAAGGAGGGTTGGCGGGGGCTATAGCCTCATCTATCATAGGCGCATTGGTAAATTCTGCCACGAAATCCGCCAAAGCCTGGCCTTTGATGGCGGCCCTAGCCTTAAAAAGGACCTCAAACTCGCTCAGCTCCACTGCCCACTTCAGTAGCCTGCCCGAGGCATCTGTCTTTTGCAAAACTTGCCTGAGCGGGAAGTTAGTCAACACGTGTATAGTGTGAGCCTGGAAGTAAGGCCTTAACTTGCGGGAGGCAGTAATCAATGCCAAGGCTAACTTTTCCATGTCTGGGTAACGAGTCTCAGGGGGCAACAACGCTTTACTGATGTAATAGACTGGCAACTGGGTTGATCCTTCTTCTCTTGTTAGGACAGCGCTTATAGCATCGAGGGAAACAGCTAAATATAACTGCAAGACCTCTCCAAATTTGGGTTTTGATAGGAGGGGTGTTTGTCCTAGGTGCCTCTTCAATCCCTGGAGAGCCTCTTCACTCTCTTCATTCCATTGGAATTTCCGACCTCCCCTTAGAACCTTGAAGAAAGGGAGGCACTTATCAGTGGCTTTCGAAATGAAGCGACTGAGAGCGGCTACTCGGCCCGTTAGGCTTTGCACTTCTTTGGGTTTCTGAGGGGACTTCATCTCCACTAACGCTCGGATCTTCTCAGGGTTGGCCTCAATTCCTCGTTTGATGGACCATGTATCCCAGGAACTTGCCCGAAGCTACCCCGAATGCGCACTTCAGGGGGTTCAACTTCATGCGATATTTACGTAAGATATCAAAGGCCCTGCTGAGGTGGGTTATATGCTCTTCTACTTTCAAGCTTTTGACTAACATGTCGTCCACATAAACTTCCATAGTGTTACCGATCAAGTCCGCAAACATCTTATTTACCAACCTCTGATACGTTGCTCCGGCATTCTTTAACCCAAAATGCATCATTTTATAACAGTAGAGGCCTCGATCTATGATGAACGAGGTGTGCTCTTCATCCCCCAAGTACATGGGAATTTGATTGTAGCTAGAATAAGCATCCATGAAGCTTAGGGACTCGTGTCCAGCGGTGGAGTCTACTAGTTGGTCAATTCTAGGGAGCGGGAAACTATCTTTTGGGCACGCTTTGTTAAGATCAAAAAAGTCGATGCACACTCTCCACTTCCCATTATGTTTCTTCACCAGGACTGGGTTGGATATCCACTTCGGGTAGAGGGCCTCCCTGATGAAGCCATTGTTGATCAGTCTCTGAACTTCCTCTTTCAAGGCCTCATATCTTTCCGGGTTCAAGGCTCGCCTCTTCTGTCTATGCGGGGCAACTTTAGGGTCTATTTTCAAGTGATGGCAACTGACTCCAGGGTGGATGCCCACCATGTCCCCATGCCTCCAAGCAAAGACATCATGGTTCTTGCACAAAAATTCTTTAAGTTCATCCTTAAATCTTGGGGCAAGGCTTTTACCAACCTGCAACTGCTTGGTGAGGTCTTGTGGATCGATAGGGAAACTCTCTAGTTCTTCCATGGGAGCCGCCTGGGGATCAATTTCAGTAATTCGTGGATCAAGTTCATCGAGCGTTGGTAACTTAGGGCTACAGGCACCCGTTACCATATTCATATCCATAGGCTCAGCTTTCCTTATAGAATTAAGGTAGCACTCCCTGGCTCCTCTTTGGTCTCCCTTTACCGTTGCCACCCCTTTATTAGTTAAAAACTTCATGCACAAATGGTGAATGGAGGTAATCGCTCCCAAGTCCTTCAACGCGGGCCTTCCCAATACCCCGTGATAGGCAGATCTGCTGTCCACTACTAAAAATTCCATGAAGTTCATCATTGACAAGGGGGGTTCTCCCATCTCCACCGCGAGGGTCATCTTGCCTCTGGGTATGATACTGTCTCCAGTGAAACCAAACAGAGGTGTGCTGGTTGGGGTCAGTTCGTGATCCAAAATCATCTTATCAAAGGTGGATCCGAAAAGAATGTTCACCGAACTGTCGTTGTCTACCAGCATCCTTCTCAATCCGTTCCTCGCTATTACGGCCCTTACGACTAAGGCATCGCAATGGGGGTAATGAATACCCTTCGAATCTTCATGCGTGAATACAATGGGATGTGATTGATTCCTTCGAGAGCCGTTGCCCACAATATAACTGGTCAATGGAGGGCCCCTTGCTTCTCGAATATAATTCCTCTGTGAGTTTCGGGTTTCTCCTCCTACATATGGGCCTCCGAAAATTGTGTCGATCTCATGGATTGGGACGTCCTCTAATCTGCTTCGGTGACCTCTCCGCTGATGCTCTCCCGAGCCCCTATGCCTTTCATGTTCTCTTCCACGAGGAGATGCTTCCCTATGACGGGAAGGGGCCTCATCTCCCCCAGGCCGTTGTTCTCGCCTGGGAGGGGGCCTGCTCCTAGGCCTGGAAGTATTTCGGTTGTTATTCCTGGGACTTGGGTTTCTAGGATGCAGGGCTATGTCTCTACAGTCCTCAGTGGCGTGGCTGTAAGAACGGTGATATGTGCAATACCCCTGGGAGTTAGTTCTTCCCTGGTTTGAACTTCTTCCCCGGCCTCGTCCTCGACGGGGGGCCTGTTGTGTTGACGGGTTTGCCTAGGTGCCAGTGGCTGGTACATCCTCATAAGCCAAAGTGGGTACAGCATTTAAGGTGGCTGCGGCAAGCGCTTGACTTGAGCCATGGGAAACTTCAACACTGGGTTGGCTCCATTGCTGATCCATCAAATGGTAGGTTGGACCCCTCCCGCGCTGTCTTTGTTGAGGTTGTAGGCCTCTGCTTGCCCTATTCCTCTGTTCTATTAATTCTTCATTGATGATTTCCCGCCGCATCATTTCCAACAATGCATCGTAGATAGTGGGATCTTGATTCTGTACATCCCTCCAAAACAACGTGTTCATGTTTAGGCCTCCTCTTAGGGCGGATAGAGCCTCGCGATCTGTAACTTGGACGCAACAGGTCATTTCGTCCGTAAAGCGGGATAAAAAGCTTTTTAGAGTTTTCCCGGGTTGTTGTCTCATGTCTTGGAGGCGCTGGATAGGGGCCTCACCTTCTTTGCTTACAGCGAATCTCTTTAGGAAGGTGGTTTTGAATTCTGGCCAGCTTCGAATGCTCCTTGGCGGTAGCCTACTATACCAGATTTCTGCGGCTCCACTCAAAGTTAGGTGGAAGGCTCTACACTTCACAGCTGGGGTAGCACCTTGCAGGCTCATGTGCGTCTTATAACTGTTCAAGTGCTTCACTGGATCGCCTCTCCCATCATACTTTGGTATTTTAGGCATCACATAGTTGCTCGGAGCCTGGGCGCTCCTTAATTCTCTCGAAAATGGCAAGTTGTCATCGTCGTCATCCAAGTCACAGGATCTCTGTGGACCGTCTGAATCATAATTAGCTTCTGCTCCATACCTAGGTGGTTGTGGGGGCAGTCTAGCCTCGGGATCAGCCTCCTCTTCCCTCATGTGTCCACGACGAGGCGGTACAGCGCGGGGGGCATTTTCTTGCCTTTCCTCCGGCTGCCAAGTCTCAGGAGGTGGGGGCGATGGTCTATTTCTTGGAGCTCGCATTTCCTGTCCAAAAGGTTCTGCCTGGTATCCAGCCTCCTCTCCCCTAAGATGTCCACGACGAGGCGGTACAGCGCGGGGGGCATTTTCTTGCCTTTCCTCCGGCTGCCAAGTCTCAGGAGGTGGGGGGGCGTTGCCTATGCCTGGGAGTTGGGAGCTGGGCTTAGTCTATCAAATACACTGGCAGACCTCTGGGCCTCGGTTCTGATTCGTATTCAGTAGGATAGTTATTCCCCATGTTGAACGGGGTCTCGGTGGGTCGGTCAGAAGCGTAATTGGAAAAAACGTCGACTCCCACGACCCTTTCCATTGGGCTTCCTTCTCTAGGGCGCCTGGGAGGGCCGGTCCTTTGGCTTGGTCCCTCGTCAGGTCCGTAGTGTTCCTGGGGAACATAAAGGGAAGGCGACGGGCCTCCCTGACCATGCATGTGCATCAACAATTCTTACATTGCCAAGTTCTGGCTGGTAATGCTCCTCATATGTGCTGCCATGGTCGCCATTTCTCTAGTTAACTGGGCCGTCAACCTCCTACCACCTCGCCTGTGATGGTGGTGGGGTTGGCGTTAGACCGCTGGGACCTCGGTTTCGGTTTCCCTATTTCGCTTGGGAGGAGCTTTCTCATTTGAACTCATATCCCTTGAAACAACTCTGAGGGCTTCCTCTTGCTCTTTTTTCAAGAACAAATCCTACTTAAAGGGGGATGCCGATCAATACCTTTTCGAAGAAAGCTTTTTCCACAGGATTGCTCGTGGTTTTTTGTGTTCGATTCCCACAGATGGCGCCAATCTGTTGACCCCAAAAAATGTTGTCAACAGAAACCGGACCCACACATGCACGTGCATGCCTCGATCAGCATGTGTGTACCGAAGAATATTCAGAAAGATTCTCGAATTCGAACGTAGAAGGGACCTGCCGCATGTAATGTTTCCGTTCAGGCTCCGGCAAGAAAAATGTACAACGATCAAGAATCCGGTCACGAGAAACCTAATTTTGTCTTTGTATTTGGTGTACCTTGCTTTTTGTATGTTCAGAGATATTAAGTGTATTTTGCATTCAAAGTTGCATCATCCTCTTTTATTACATGGTTGGGGTATTTATAGTGTTACACATGGGATGGTGATCGTCGGATCGATGTACACGTGGCCTCATCTCCCCGGCCAGAGCATCACATCTTAGCCATCAAGTCCTCCTCCTCGGGGGGGCGGTGGTCGGTGGCGCTCCTCCTCTCCCCTATGTCTACATACTTAATTAAATACTCTTACATTGACAAGACAAGAGAAGACAAGAGTTGCTTTATGCAAGAGTCACATCAATCATTCTCACAGATTTTCATCATGATGATATCTTCAAAGGCGAGGCTTGGGCTTCGTTTGGCTATAAAGGCCTGGGGAGGGAGCTATGTAGATGGCTGGTAATAGAACTTATTGCATTGGATAGAAGAAACACTTTAGGAGTAACTTTACAATTTGTTCTATTCAGTTTGCTGACAATGAGAGTCAACAAGCCTAAATCCTTGTGCCAAACTTCCAATTCAATAAAAACCATGTTTATAATCATGTTCCCAACTTCTATGTCATTCAAATCATGAAGCACTTCAACGTGTACTCCAAGTCGCTGGATGTGATATTTGGAGACCTGTGCCCTTATGGGTGTAGGGTCCACAAGTAAAGCACTCATTCCCTGAAATTCTGAAGAAATGGAGTTGGGCTGATTGTTAATTTGCTGACTCTTCGGTCATTCAGACCTGAGCAGCCAGCGGTGAAAGCAGCAGTAAAAGTAAAGGTTGATCCAATCTGTGGCAAGCTTACGAACCCAATTTCACCTTTCATTAGGTGGACCAACACTTGCCTATGCTTAGCCCAATACCTGTGCCACCATGTGTTCTTGTGATCGAGGAACCGACTTGCATGAAAGGGGTAAATATACGTGATTGAGATTCAAATGGGATCCCTTGACCTGTGTCCTCTACCGACACTACCAGATTAATTAGGTCACTTGAGGATGATGATAATGAAGTAGCACATCCTTCTTGACTGAAAATTCTAAATCCTTCCCAGCTTTGCCGTCTATTGGCTACAGGCAATCCACTCAAAGTGCCACTTGAAGGTGATTCTGTCTCGACTTCCATTGATTCCACCACTTCGGGTTTTTGGGCCCAACCCTACTGTCACCCAACTTTTGAATGATTGGAAGAGTCATCCATCAATAAATACTAGAGTCAGCAATCTGCATGCCGGCGAATGGTTCTTTTCGTTGTTGCTTTCCAACTAAGAGGAGGAAATATTGTAGTAAGTTTTATGGATTTTCGATTGACCGTTGGATTATTGTGATGTGCAGTTGTGGGGTCTTTGGTCGTTACAGTGGCTAAGAGGGGTGAGGAGTCGGTATCTGGGGCTTTGGGAGAGTGGTACAGTATGGCCGAGGAGCCCATAGATTACGAGGTGGGGTGCGGGACAACCAAGATTCATTTCCAACCTCACCTCCGCCAAACTAGTCGAGCTTAGGGAGCTGTACCGTATCCCCCCTATGTAGAATTAATAGTCCCCGACCAACATGAACGAGCCTGTTTTTCGAGGCCAAACTGTGTGGCCTTTAGCGAATACCTGCTTAAGGCAGGTGTGCATCTGCCTCTGCACCCGTTTTTTAGGGCGTGCTGAAGACATTCATGTTGTCCCCCACCCAAATACTTCCAAACAGGTGGAGCCAATTCGTCGGGACCTACTTCCTATGGAAGGAAGTGTCCCTAGGCGAGGGCAATTGCCTCTTCAATTGTATTCGAAACCCTCTTCCATGCCAGGGTCGTGGGGAAAGAGAACTCTAAGGGGTGGTACTACATCACCCCTTGGGGTTCCCATGCCCCCTTCGTAGTTGGACTTCCTTCCTCCATAAAGGGGTGGACGGAGTCCTGGTTCTGGGTAACGGGGAGGTGTCAGATGGTTGAGGGAGATGCTGTCCCAGCCTGTACCGCGCCGACCTAGTACTACGAAGCCTGTGAGTGTTGGTTTGATTGACTATAATTCATACAAGCCGCATAAGTCTAATCTTTTATTTTGCCTGCTACGGCAGTTCGATGTACGAACTATCCGAGGCTGAGTGGGGTATCATTGAAGACATATACCGACGATCCCCAAGGCTCCGAAGCTTTAACCACCTCATCGAGAAGGATAAATACTTTATAGCTGGGGCTTGAGACGCCAGTAAATTCATGGATAAGGAGATCCAGTGGTATGCTTCGGAGGTGAAGAAGTACGAAGCGGATGTCGTCGAGGCAGGTGAAATCGCTGTGAGGAACTACATTGCTAATTTTCACCTCATTGAGGAGTACCGTCGCTTCGAGATGTATTGGAGCCGAGTAGCCTACCAGGAGGTCTTTGAGAGGATAGAGGAGGCGCACCCGGGGCTGGATATATCTGCAGTGAAAGCGGAATTCCTTGAAGACGAGTTTCCCCAGACTCCGGCTGAGGATGGCGAAGTAGAAGAACTTGATTCTGAAGACACGCCAGCTGAAGTCCTTCAACCCGCGGTGGCACCTCCAGCGCCCATTGAGGCTCCCACCTCCGAGGCTGCAGTTCCTCCTCCTCCTTCCGAACTTTAATTTACTTGTAATGGCAGGAATTTTATAAGGCGTTTAGCCTCCTTGTAATGGACTTTCAAGATGAATTGAAATTGCACTTCTTTTATGCCCGTATTGTATTATCTTTCCGTATTTTAATGGCCATTTAAACTTCATTAAATAAAGGCTCATCAAAGTAATAACCCCGAGTAAAACCAAAAGTTGACACTATCAAAAAGTTTTTGAAATGACGTTCAGCCTCATCGAAAGGGCACTCGCGTTGTGCGCCTCAGAATTCAAACGGGGTGGCCTCCTTTGAGGTTCCAACCTCCCGTTCGAGGCTCCCACGCTTCCTGACTTGGTGGATGGTTCATCCAAGATGGGCTTCTCCCTTCGATGTTCTCCTCATCGAAGGAGGATTGTGTCAAAAACGCCTCGGAGTTCAAATGGGGTGACCTTTTTTAAGGTTCCATCCTCTCTTCTGAGGCTCCCACGCTTCCTGGTTTGGTGGATGGTTCATCCAAGCAGGGGCTTTTCCCTTCGATGTTCAGCCTCATCGAAGGTAGGCTTGTGTTAACCGCCTCGGAGTTCAAACGGGGTGGCCTTCTTAATGTTCCACTCTCTCCTCCGAGGCTGCCACACTTCCTGGCTTGGTGGATGGTTCATCCAAGCAAACGTTGACACTTATCAAAAGTTTTGAAATGACGTTCAGCCTCATCGAAAGGGGGCTTGTGTGTACCTCGGAGTTCAAATGGGGTGACCCCCTTTGAGGTTCCATTCTCTTCTCCGAGGCTCCCACTCTTGGTGAATGATTCATCCAAGTGGGGCTTCTCCCTTCGATGTTCAGCCTTATCGAAGGGAGGCTTGTGTTGAACGCCTCGGAGTTCATACGGGGTGGCCTTTTTTAAGGTTCCACTTTCTCCTCCGAGGCTTTCACACTTCCCGACATGGTGGATGGTTCATCTAAGCGGGGCTTCTCCATTCGATGTTCAGCCTCATCGAAGGGAGGCTTGTGTTAAACGCCTCGGAGTTCAAACGGGGTGGCTCCTTTTTTAAGGTCCCACTCTCTCCTCCGAGGCTTCCGCGCTTGCTTACACGGTATATTTTTGAAACGAGAATTTTATTCATTTACAAAGGCTGGGAAAACACTTCCAGCGGTGGATTACATTCAGAGGCTCTTCATTGATAATACATTCTGAGATGTTCGATGTTCCATGGGTGGGGTTGAGTCTTGCCATCCATGTCTTTGATCCAATAGGTGCCAGGCCTAATTTCTCTTTCAATCCGGTAAGGTCCTTCCCAGTTGGGTCCCAAGGTGCCCACTCCTGGTTCCTTTGAGGATAGGAAAACCCTGCGAAGTACCAGATCATTTATCCGGAAAGATTTCTTCTTCATTTTTGAATTGTAATACCGGGTCATCTTCCTTTGGTAGGCCGCAAGCCTTTGCTGAGAATAATTCCTTTTTTCCTCAAGGAAATCGAGTTCGCATCTTCGGAGCTCCTCATTTGATATCTCATTGAAGCTCAATCTCCAAGGAGAGGGCAATCCTACCTCAACAGGGCTCATGGCCTCGGCGCCATAAGTCATAGAGAAAAGAGTTTTCCCAGTGGGAGTTCTGCTGGTGGTCCGTATTGCCCAAAGTACATGGGGCAGCTCATCCACCCATGCTCCCTTGGCCGTGTCTAGTTTCTTTTTCAAAGTATGCTTAATAGTTTTGTTCACAGCTTCCACTTGGCCATTAGCTTGGGGATGATGGGGGGATGAGAAGTGTTTCTTGATTCCCAATTCTTCACACATGTCTCTAACCTTCTTGTTGTCAAACTGTTTCCCGTTATCAGAGATAATGGAGTAAGGGATGCCAAAGCGACAGATGATATTTTTCCACAAGAATTTGGAGGTGTTGGCCTCAGTGATCTTTGCCAAAGGTTCAGCTTCCACCCATTTCGTAAAATAATCTATGGCCACTATGGCGAAACTGGCGCTTCCTCTGCCCTTAGGGAAGGGGCCAATGAGGTCCACACCCCATTTGCTAAAGGGCCAGGGGCTGGACACTGCAGTAAGCTCCTGGGAAGGTTGTCTCTGTACGCTGGAGAAACGTTGGCACTTGTCACACTTACGGACAAATTGGAGGGCATCTTTTTTCAAAGTAGGCCAGTAGTATCCTTGCCTCAGTGCTTTATTGGCTAAAGCCAACCCTCCGGAGTGGTTGTCGCACACGCCCTCATGAATTTCCCGGAGTATATAGTTAGCCTCTTCCCCTCCGACGCACCGAAGAAGAGGCGCAGAGAACCCACGCTTATAAAGGACATCATCAACCAGCAGGAAACGGGCCGACCTTCTTCTGATTCTATATGCCTCTTCCTTATCATCAGGCAGGGATTGATCCTTAAGGTAGGATATGAGAGGCTGCATCCAAGTAGGGGTACCTTCGACCCACATTATCGCTTCTGATGAAGTGGATGGTTTGGTGAGGTATTCAATTGGGACCACGGTCAACAATTCTGAGTCCTTGCTGCTAGCAAGCTTAGACAAAGTGTCGGCATGTGCATTTTCATCGCGTGGGATTTGACTTAACTCGAATTTGTCAAAGGAGGGAAGAAAACTCATCACCAATTTGAGATATGAAGCCATGGCCTTGTCCCGGGCTGTAAAGTTTCCATTCACCTGTCCGACCACAAGTTGGGAGTCGCTGTTGACATGGAGCCTCTTCACTTGCATTTCCTTAGCTAATCTTAAGCCAGTGAGAAGGGCCTCGTACTCTGCTGCGTTGTTGGTCGCTTTAAAGCCAAATCGTACGGCACTATTCAACTTGTGGCCTTCAGGGCTTACCAAAACCACGCCAGCCCCTGAGCCCGTTTCACCAGCTGATCCATCTATATATAGGTTCCATGAAAGAGGGTTGGCGGGGGCTACAGCCTCATCCATTATAGGCGCATTGGTAAATTCTGCCACGAAATCTGCCAAAGCCTGACCTTTGATGGCGACCCTAGCCTTAAAAAGGACCTCAAACTCGCTCAGCTCTACTGCCCACTTCAGTAGCCTGCCCGAGGCGTCTGGCTTTTGCAAAACTTGCCTGAGCGGGAAGTTAGTCAACACGTGTATAGTGTGAGCTTGGAAGCAAGGCCTTAACTTGCGGGAGGCAGTAATCAATGCCAGGGCTAACTTTTCCATGTCTGGATAACGAGTCTCAGGGGGCAACAACGCCTTACTGATGTAATAGACTGGCAACTGGGTTGATCCTTCTTCCCTTGTCAGGACGGCACTTATAGCATCGAGGGAAACAGCTAAATACAGCTGCAAGACCTCCCCAAATTTGGGTTTTGATAGGAGGGGGGTTTGTCCTAGGTGCCCCTTCAATCCCTGGAGAGCCTTTTCACACTCTTCATTCCATTGGAATTTCCGACCTCCCTTTAGTACCTTGAAGAATGGGAGGCATTTATCTGTGGCCTTCGAAATGAAGCGACTGAGAGCGGCTACTCGGCCCGTTAAGCTTTGCACTTCTTTGGGTTTCTGAGGAGACTTCATCTCAATTAACGCTCGGATCTTCTCAGGGTTGGCCTCAATTCCTCGTTGATGGACCATATATCCCAGGAACTTGCCCGAAGCTACTCCGAATGCGCACTTCAGGGGATTCAACTTCATGCGATATTTACGTAAGATATCAAAGGCTCCGCTGAGGTGGGTTATGTGCTCTTCTACTTTCAAGCTTTTGACTAACATGTCGTCCACATAAACTTCCATAGTGCTACCGATCAAGTCCGCAAACATCTTATTTACCAGCCTCTGATACGTTGCTCCGGCATTCTTTAACCCAAAAGGCATCATTTTATAGCAGTAGAGGCCTCGATCTGTGATGAACGAGGTGTGCTCTTCGTCCCCTGGGTACATGGGAATTTGATTGTAGCCAAAATAAGCATCCATGAAGCTTAGGGACTCGTGCCCAGCGGTGGAGTCTACTAGTTGATCAATTCTAGGGAGTGGGAAACTATCTTTTGGGCACGCTTTGTTAAGATCGGAAAAATCAATGCACACTCTCCACTTCCCATTATGCTTCTTTACCAGGACAGGGTTGGATATCCACTTTGGGTAGAGGGCCTCCCTGATGAAGCCATTATTGATCAGCCTCTGAACTTCCTCTTTCAAGGCCTCATATCTTTCCGGGTTCAAGGCTCGCCTCTTCTGTCTATGCGGGGCAACTTTAGGATCTATTTTCAAATGATGACAACTGACTCCAGGGTCAATGCCCACCATGTCCCCATGCCTCCAAGCAAAGACATCATGGTTCTTGCACAAAAATTCTTTAAGTTCCTCCTTAAATCTTGGGGCAAGACTTTTACCAACCTGTAACTGCTTGGTGAGATCTTTTGGATCGATAGGGAAACTCTCTAGTTCTTCCATGGGAGCCGCCTGGGGATCAATTTCAGTAATTCTCGGATCAAGTTCATCAAGTGTTGGCAATTCAAGGCTACAGGCGCCTGTTACCATATTCATATCCCTAGGCTCAGCTTTCCTTATAGAATTAAGGTAACACTCCCTGGCTCCTCTTTGGTCTCCCTTTACCGTTGCCACCCCCTTATCAGTTAAAAACTTCATACACAAATGGTGAATGGAGGTGATCGCTCCCAAGTCCTTCAACGCAGGCCTTCCCAATACCCCGTGATAGGCAGATCTGCTGTCTACTACTAAAAATTCCATGAAGTTCATTATCGACAAGGGAGGTTCTCCCATCTCCACAGCGAGGGTAATCTTACCTCTGGGTATGATACTGTCTCCAGTGAAACCAAACAGAGGTGTGCTGGTTGGGGTCAGTTCGTGATCCAAAATCATCTTATCAAAGGTGGATCCGAAAAGAATGTTCACCGAACTGTCGTTGTCTACCAGCATCCTTCTCAATCCGTTCCTCGCTATTACGGCCCTTACGACTAAGGCATCGCAATGGGGGTAATGAATACCCTTCGAATCTTCATGCGTGAATACAATGGGATGTGATTGATTCCTTCGAGAGCCGTTGCCCACAATATAACTGGTCAATGGAGGGCCCCTTGCTTCTCGAATATAATTCCTCTGTGAGTTTCGGGTTTCTCCTCCTACATATGGGCCTCCGAAAATTATGTCGATCTCATGGATTGGGACATTCTCTAATCTGCTTCGGTGACCTCTCCGCTGATGCTCTCCCGAGCCCCTATGCCTTTCATGTTCTCTTCCACGAGGAGATGCTTCCCTATGACGGGAAGGGGCCTCATCTCCCCCAGGCCGTTGTTCTCGCCTGGGAGGGGGCCTGCTCCTGGGCCTGGAAGTATTTCGGTTGTTATTCCTGGGACTTGGGTTTCTAGTATGCAGGGCTATGTCTCTACAGTCCTCAGTGGCGTGGCTGTAAGAACGGTGATATGTGCAATACCCCTGGGAGTTAGTTCTTCCCTGGTTTGAACTTCTTCCCCGGCCTCGTCCTCGACGGGGGGCCTGTTGTGTTGACGGGTTTGCCTGGGTGCCAGTGGCTGGTACATCCTCATAAGCCAAAGTGGGTACAGCATTTAAGGTGGCTGCGGCAAGCGCTTGACCTGAGCCATGGGAAACTTCAACACTGGGTTGGCTCCATTGCTGATCCATCAAATGGTAGGTTGGACCCCTCCCGCGCTGTCTTTGTTGAGGTTGTAGGCCTCTGCTTGCCCTATTCCTGTGTTCTATTAATTCTTCATTGATGATTTCCCGCCGCATCATTTCCAACAATGCATCGTAGGTAGCGGGATCTTGATTCTGTACATCCCTCCAAAACAACGTGTTCATGTTTAGGCCTCCTCTTAGGGCGGATAGAGCCTCGCGATCTGTAACTTGGACGCAACAGGTCATTTCGTCCGTAAAGCGGGATAAAAAGCTTTTTAGAGTTTCCCCGGGTTGTTGTCTCATGTCTTGGAGGCGCTGGATAGGGGCCTCACTTTCTTTGCTTACAGCGAATCTCTTTAGGAAGGTGGTTTTGAATTCTGGCCAGCTTCGAATGCTCCCGGCGGTAGCCTACTATACCAGATTTTTGCGGCTCCACTCAAAGTTAGGTGGAATGCTCTACACTTCACAGCTGGGGTAGCACCTCGCAGGCTCATGTGTATCTTATAACTGTTCAAGTGCTTCGCTGGATCGCCTCTCCCATCATACTTTGGTATTTTAGGCATCACATAGTGGCTCGGAGCCTAGGCGCTCCTTAATTCTCTCGAAAATGGCAAGTTGTCATCGTCGTCATCCAAGTCACAGGATCTCTATGGACCGTCTGAATCATAATTAGCTTCTGCTCCATACCTAGGTGGTTGTGGGGGCAGTCTAGCCTCGGGATCAGCCTCCTCTTCCCTCCTGTGTCCACGACGAGGCGGTACAGCGCGGGGGGCATTTTCTTGCCTTTCCTCCGGCTGCCAAGTCTCATGAGGTGGGGGCGATGGTCTATTTCTTGGAGCTCGCATTTCCTATCCAAAAGGTTCTGCCTGGTATCCAGCCTCCTCTCCCCTAAGATGTCCACGACGAGGCGGTACAGCGCGGGGGGCATTTTCTTGCCTTTCCTCCGGCTGCCAAGTCTCAGGAGGTGGGGGGCGTTGCCTATGCCTGGGAGCTGGGCTTAGTCTATCAAATACACTGGCAGACCTCTGGGGCCTCGGTTCTGATTCGTATTCAGTAGGATAGTTATTCCCCATGTCGAACGGGGTCTCGGTGGGTCGGTCAGAAGCGTAATTGGAAGAAACGTCGACTCCCACGACCCTTTCCATTGGGCTTCCTTCTCTAGGGCGCCTGGGAGGGCCGGTCCTTTGGCTTGGTCCCTCGTCAGGTCCGTAGTGTTCCTGGGGAACATAAGGGGAAGGCGGGGGGCTTCCCTGACCATGCATGTGCATCAACAATTCTTGCATTGCCAAGTTCTGGCTGGTAATGCTCCTCATATGTGCTGCCATGGTCGCCATTTCTCTAGTTAACTGGGCCGTCAACCTCCTACCACCTCGCCTGTGATGGTGGTGGGGTTGGCGTTAGACCGCTGGGACCTCGGTTTCGGTTTCCCTATTTCGCTTGGGAGGAGCTTTCTCATTTGAACTCATATCCCTTGAAACAACTCTGAGGGCTTCCTCTTGCTCTTTTTTCAAGAACAAATCCTACTTAAAGGGGGATGCCGATCAATACCTTTTCGAAGAAAGCTTTTTCCACAGGATTGCTCGTGGTTTTTTGTGTTCGATTCCCACAGACGGCGCCAATCTGTTGACCCCAAAAAATGTTGTCAACATAAACCGGACCCACACATGCACGTGCATGCCTCGATCAGCATGTGTGTACCGAAGAATATTCAGAAAGATTCTCGAATTCGAACATAGAAGGGACCTGCCGCATGTAATGTTTCCGTTCAGGCTCCGGCAAGAAAAATGTACAACGATCAAGAATCCGGTCACGAGAAACCTAATTTTGTCTTTGTATTTGGTGTACCTTGCTTTTTGTATGTTCAGAGATATTAAGTGTATTTTGCATTCAAAGTTTCATCATCCTCTTTTATTACATGGTTGGGGTATTTATAGTGTTACACATGGGATGGTGATCGTCGGATCGATGTACACGTGGCCTCATCCCCCCGGCCAGAGCATCACATCTTAGCCATCAAGTCCTCTCCCCTATGTCTACATACTTAATTAAATACTCTTACATTGACAAGACAAGACAAGACAAGAGTTGCTTTATGCAAGGGTCACATCAATCATTCTCACAGATTTTCATCATGATGATATCTTCAAAGGCGAGGCTTGGGCTTCGTTTGGCTATAAAGGCCTGGGGAGGGAGCTGTGTAGATGGCTGGTAACACAACTTATTGCATTGGATAGAAGAAACACTTTAGGAGTAACTTTACAATTTGTTCTATTCAGTTTGCTGACAATGAGAGTCAACAAGCCTAAATCGTTGTGCCAAACTTCCAATTCAATAAAAACCATGTTTATAATCATGTTCCCAACTTCTATGTCATTCAAATCATGAAGCACTTCAACGTGTACTCCAAGTCGCTGGATGTCATATTTGGAGACCTGTGCCCTTATGGGTGTAGGGTCCACAAGTAAAGCACTCATTCCCTGAAATTCTGAAGAAATGGAGTTGGGCTGATTGTTAATTTGCTGACTCTTCTGGTCATTCAGACCTGAGCAGCCAGCGGTGAAAGCAGCAGCAAAAGTAAAGGTTGATCCAATCTGTGGCAAGCTTACGAACCCAATTTCACCTTTCATTAGGTGGACCAAACACTTGCTTATGCTTAGCCCAATACCTGTGCCACCATGTGTTCTTGTGATCGAGGAACCGACTTGCATGAAGGGGGTAAATATACGTGATTGAGATTCAAATGGGATCCCTTGACCTGTGTCCTCTACCGACACTACCAGATTAATTAGGTCACTTGAGGATGATGATAATGAAGTAGCACATCCTTCTTGACTGAAAATTCTAAATCCTTCCCAGCTTTGCCGTCTATTGGCTACAGGCAATCCACTCAAAGTGCCACTTGAAGGTGATTCTGTCTCGACTTCCATTGATTCCACCACTTCGGGTTTTTGGGCCCAACCCTACTGTCACCCAACTTTTGAATGATTGGAAGAGTCATCCATCAATAAATACTAGAGTCAGCAATCTGCATGCCGGCGAATGGTTCTTTTCGTTGTTGCTTTCCAACTAAGAGGAGGAAATATTGTAGTAAGTTTTATGGATTTTCGATTGACCGTTGGATTATTGTGATGTGCAGTTGTGGAAAATTCATTGATTATAAAGGATGAACCGCAATCTTGACGGCCCCACCTACCATGCCTGAGCCTCGGTGAAGAAGGTAAATCGCAGGTTATGCCTTCAAGGGTACATGGTGGAATGCTGCTTGTACACTTGCACTTACTCAAGGGCCAAATCCATATTTCAAGATTCGAACCCTTGATGCGGCAGCTTCAAGCAAAGTTGAAGTTTTTCCATCTTCCCCTTTTACCACTTGGAGATGTGCCTTGAGGGCAAAATTCATTGATTATAGATTTTACCGTCCCCAATACTTTAATGAATTTTCAAGTTTTAAGGCGTGTTTGAGTCACATTATTTTGGAATAATAGATTGATGGAGAATGTGTGGTTAAAAAAGAAGGAAAGTTATTGATGTGATGGAAAATATTATTTTATTGAAGAATGTGTGGTTGAAAATAAGTAGAAGAATGAAAATGAAAATTTTAATGTGTACCAAACGAGAGCTTAATTTATTTTTAAAAAAGATATGAAAATCATTCCAACGTCTATTAAAAAAAAACTGACGTTTTAGATGGAGTTGACATCAAAAGATTTGATGATTAAGGGTGTTTTGGTGGATATTATTAAGAAAATAATGTATTTTAAATAGTTATATGATGATAAATATGTGGTTATAAAGTAAGGAAAAATTATTGATGTGACGAAAAATATTATTTTATTGAAAAATATGTGATTAAAAATGAATTTTGAAATAATGTATTTTGAAAGAATGTGTGTCAAACCTGAGTTAAGAAGAAAACTTGGATAATTAGTTAATTTTATGGAACATATGATCAATTTTTTTACATCACACGACCACGTCTTGTTTTGATTGCTTAAATGACTAGATTTTTGTAAATTGAAATTCAATTACAAATGAGCGACCGCAAGTAAAATAACTATGTTTGCGTGGATTGTCACGTATTCAAATGTCAGTTTTCATGACAATCTCAAAAAGTTTCTAGACAAATTTGTATGTTTTAATGGCTATCTTGCAATTTTTTGTTCTGTTGTCTATTATCACACAAACCGAGTTGTTTAATTACTATTATTAAAGTTAAATGATTCGATTGGTTTTCCATAATCTAATTGCAATTGTGAAGAAAGTTAGTGACTGTCAGTACAATTAAGCCAATAAGAATCCATACTCCATAGTACACTAAAAAACATACTAGATTTTTGGTCCAAAAAAAAAAAAAAAAGAGGAATTAACTTTCCAAACAATTTTCATAGAGAAAATATCAGCCAAAAGGGATTAATAAAGTGATAGATCTTGATATAAGAAAATCCTAAAACAAATGAATTTATTTCTTTTTAAGATTATAACTTTCTATTGTTTTAGGTTTTATATTACTCGTTCTTTTAGATTTTAATTACTTACCTATTAGGATTAGGAATTTAATTTGAATATATGAACAAAATGACCTATACTCTTGTACATGTTCTCGTCTTGTTTCAACAATTTAAATTCCTCTTCTTGTATCTTCATTGTCTCTTCTCGAAGGTTTCGGGAAAACATTACCAAGAAGGGAAACAAGTATCTTCGTCGGCATTGGATCGTGTAACACTCTCACCTCCTTCGATTATTCATGTTCACCTCTCTCTCTCTCTCTCCCCCCCCCCCCCCTTCCACCCTTGTTCCAAATATCAGTGTTCGACGAATTTTGCGTATATTAAAATATAGAAATCGTTACAAATTGTATTTTTTGAAAAATACAAATAGATAGAAATCTTCTTGTAATTGCAAAAAACCATCTGATTAATGATTTAAATGTTTGAAAACGAGGAGCCACGTGACTTGAATTCTAGGTTTCGAGATTTGTTGAGAATTTTATTTGATTTGTCGAGAGCTTGACTTGTTCGACACTTGAATTTCGAAACTTGGATTTACACTTCGAAAGCTTGGACTTGATCTTAGTCTTGATTTAATTTGAGGAAAATTTTGATCTTCTTGAATTTGCTTGATTTGAAGAAGATTTTGATCTTTTTCGGGTTTGTCGGACTTGGATTTGAAAGAATTTTTTCAACACTTCGTGATTTTTTCTTGTACCCCCCCCCCCCCTCGCAATGAACCTTCAACCCTATTTATAGGAGAAATTTGTGGCCAATTTTGGTAATCACCCAATTAATTCAATTAAATTGATTATAATTGAATAATTGTGGATTAAAAAAAATGTAGGGTGAGATTTTAAGGTTTTATGGACTTTATAGACTTTAGTTTAATAAATTAAATTGGGTTAATCATTTAAATTGACCCAGCCCATTATTTGTCATTTTATTTATTCATTTTTTTTATGTATACAAATGCCCCTTCAAGATTTATTATGAAATAAATAAATTAATAAATCTTAATTCTCGATTTTTTATTTTTATTTTTTTGTAATCGTGATTCGATTTTTTTCTTATTTGATTTTAAATAGGCTTTTTATGTTTTATGGTAAATCGGGTTTAAGTGAAACCAGATATTTACCTATTTATGTGAAAGAATTATTAGGTTTAGAAGTTAAAAGGTTAATTTGCAAAACAAAAGTAAAAGTTCATTTTCTTTTGATCTTTTTCGGGTTTTTACCGCCGTCGACGGAAGCCAAAAGAGAATTGGCGGAAACCAATGCAGAAACGAAACCAATTGTTTTGGTTTCTGCCAATTTGGTAGAAACCAAATTGGTTTCTTTAATTTTTAATTTTTAATTTTTTTGTCTTTTTCTTCTTTGGTTTCTGTCTTGTAAAAACCAATTTGGCTTTGGTTTCTTTCCACAAAAACCAATTTGGCTACCTTTCACGTTTTCACATGTAGCATTTTTTTTTAAATTGAAACCAATTGAAAGAATTTGTTTTTGTTTCTGTTCCCACTTTTTTTTTTTGCGTCAACAGTGTACAACACTGTTCACGTGAAAAGTACAGTACACTATTCACGTGAACAGTAATTTTTTTAATAATAATAAGATTGAAACTAACATTCTTCGTTTTTATTTTCAGGGATTCAACTTTTGGAACATGTCAAAGATTTTGAGGTTCGAGATTTTCTTGGTGTAGAGTAGAATTTTTTACTCCAATTATTTTAGGGTTCAGAATATACTCAAAATCGCCGTTTTTTCATGCACGTTGAAGACCAAGGGTTGCTAACTTTTACCATTCAAGACACTTTGTATTTGGGACCAAGGACCTTCCTTCGACCGTCCAAGGCACTTAGTGTTTGGGACGAAGGAATGCACTTTGTGTTTGGGACCAATGACCGTTCCTTCGACCGTCCAAGACACTTAGTGTTTGGGATCAAGGACATTCCTTCGACCGTCCAAGGCACTTTGTGTTTGAGACCAAGGACCATTCCTTCGACCGTCCAAGACACTTTATGTTTGGGACCAATGATCTTCATTTGACCATCCAAGGCACTTTGTGTTTGGGACCAAGGACCGTTCCTTCGACCGTCCAAGACACTTTGTATTTGAGATCATCCATATACTTGGGAGACTTGTAATTTAGACAACAAGGAATTTAAAAGATTCACTGCCTGCTAATCCTTTTTTTTCTTCTTTTTTTGTACTGATTTTCTCTTCATTCTTCCCCTTTTTTAAAGAATGGCTGGGATGAGCTCTAATAACAGAGTGTATTCGGATATACACGAAATCATCGAGCTTAAAAGCAGAGACAAGAGTTACCATCGTTTCAAAGATACTGATGTGAAGTACCATGTTCAACTCGGCATACGAGGTGAACTTAAACTTAGCATCCATAAGCCAACTACAGATCCTTCTCCTGAACTCTTGGAACTTTTGCCAGGTTGCATCTACCTATTATCAGTAAATGTCACGAGAATTCAGAAGCTGCCACGTCCAACCGTTCCAGCAGTCATTTTCCTTCTTTGTGTCTCCCGCCTCATCATTCTCAGAGCATGGAGTGTATTCCAAGGGCCGTAATTTGTGAAAGGATTAACGACAAAGAAATATGATGGGGAAGCGCACTTGTCAGTCGTGGAGAGATTTCTTTTCTTCCAAAGTTTTGGGAGTGGTCTTCATGGGTCCAGAAACTTCTGCGCAAAAGGAATCTTTGCCAGTCAGCTCCACTGCAAGGGATTATCATCGCCCAAATTCTATCTACAGAGCTCTTTGCGAGGTTTGGTGCCCGAAAACCAACACTTTTGTGACCACTTGTGATGAAATTGGCATTTCTCTTTGGGACATCCGCGAGATAAGTGGACTTCTGATCATAGGTAATTACTATGAGGAAGTAGTCTCAAGCCTTTCAGAGCTGGCAGATCAATTTTCCAAGTCCTGCATGTATCTCTTCAATGTTTTCGCACTGAATGCGGATGCGAATGAATCTGATTGCGTTAGTCACGAAGAATAGATTAATTTTTGGTTTCGCGAAAATGATTGTGTCTATAATCCTCGACAACACAAAATTTGCAAGAGTATTATGAGTCTAAATCCTTTCAAGAGACGTCATCCAAAAGCTTCAAAGGAAATAAGGAGGCCTGTGCCTGTAGACAAGCCGAGAGAATTTGCACGCCGGGATCGGAGTCATTGGGGTGATTTGCCAATATCTTTGTCTATGGAAGAAGATGATGAATTAGAGATAGTAGCTTATCTTTCCGTGTGGCATTGTCATTTCGTCCTTCCATCTGGGGATGAGTATATAAGAGTTGAGACTTTTAAAACGTCTTCTAAAATGGCAGGTGGGTACACTTACAGTCTAGTTTCTCCCGTATTAGCGAGCATTTATAGAGGACTCACACGAACATCGAACCATCAGTCAAACCCAGTCCTTGGCTCGATTTCACATTCATTTTCTGGACATTTTCTTTATGCTTGGGCTGCAAGTTATTTTGCCCGAGGTATTTATGCTAATGTGGTCAAGAGTTACACTCGTCCTATAATCCGCAGATATGATGGCACCTTGAACGCTTTCCAGTCTTGGGAGAAAAATGTTGTTGATTGTCGGGATCTTATCCGTAAAATGATGGATGTCAATGACTTTTGCTGGAATCCATTTCCCCCATTGTCCCATCTCGATGTATGAGTGGATGACCAACCAAGGTCTGTAGACACCTCAGAATTTATGATGAGTATTCAATCTGGATTTGTTTCTTATCGTCGAGGAAACTCTCCTTTCATCCTCAAGGCGTATAATCCTTACAGGTTCGCGAGGCAACTTGGCTTTAGACAAAGACTTCCCAGTTCACCAAGAAAGTTGGATATCGCTCTCAATGCAGGCGATATGTATCGCGTCTGATTGTCTTTGACTCAAATAATGAGTGGCTCTATATTTCATATTATAGAGTACGTGAAGGATACACATCAAAATGTCGACTTAGAGTACCGAACTTGGTGGAATAATCGAGTATTGCCGATCCTGACCAAGGTTCAAGTACATGTTTTGTCTTCTAGTGAGAGTCGTGCCTTTGTTCTTAACCCAGTTCCGAACAGGGCTGTAGCCAAAGTGTTAAATCCTCTACATATCATTCCTGAAGAGATTTCTCAAAAGAGGGAATTGGACATTCGAAATGAAAGAGAAATTAAAAGGATTAAATTTAAAGTTCCCTCGACAAAGTTTGTTTCCACCTCTGAGCCTGCCGAGAAGATGCCTGAAGTAGTTTTGATTCAAGACCGCAGTAGTCCTGGAGATCGAGCATCCCACACACCTGGAAAGACTCTAACTCTGGGAAATGAAAGTTCTGGAGATCATGTATGTTTTTTTTACATACCACTTATATTTGGTCTTATGCAACGAACTTCAATTTCAGGCTCCACTCTCCCGAATATATAATATTAAACGATAGGTAAAATCGACACTGCTTCAAGCTATTCCAAATTCTTCAAAAGGCGACGTCGGAGTTTCTTACATTAACACCAGCCTCCCGAATACACCATCAGATGTCGACTTTTTAGATATATTCTCTAAAACACGGAACGCGGGTAGGCCCTTTTTTTATCTCTCTTTTTTTTATTTCTACTTATTTTTGTAGGTTTTCCAAGCATTCCCGAAAGATTAAATTTCTCCATGAATTCGGACTCTTTGCGAGATCAGATTGGCGAGAACGATTGGAGAATTGGCACGCTTCAAGGGATAGATTTTACTCATGATTTTCACGATCCACCTTGTAAATACCCAAATACTATGAATGAAGGCATTTCGACGTTCAACATAGATGCATTCCAAGATGAAGATGAAGTGAATTCTGAGACTACGAGAGCTAACGTTTCAGAGGTCAATCAAGGAGTTCCAGCTGCTCCACCTTCATTGGATTTGGTTAACATTCTGCCTTTGGAAACAAATAATCATCGGGCAGCTCCAATTTATTCTTTCATGGCTGGTCCCCCGCTTGGGATAACTCAAGAGTCTCCTTACTTGAAGGCTGCTTTGTAACAAGTGATGACCAATTATCTTCAGAAGTGTTTTAGGGACATCTTGAAGCATGGATTTTCCAATATCCACTCTTAGTGGGATGAGAATAATTTAATTCTTCAAAAAGTTATTACCAGCTCATTCCGCGCAGATCGACACCTTTGATGGAATGCATGGACGTGTTTCTTAAAGAAGTTGACATCTATTTATCTGAAAGGAAGCATCACTTAGAGTTTCCGACTACCGAAGAGAAGACTAAGAAGTTGAAGCTTTTGAATATTTAGTTGGAAGTGGAGGATTCCACTCGTTCTTCATTGGAATGTAAATTAGTCAGCTAACTTTCAAGCTGGACAGACTCCGTGATGAACTTCAAACCCATTAGGAACAGAAGAGCATGCTTGGAACTGCAAGGCCGCTTTAGAAGAATCACACACTGGAGATGTTTCTAGCGCAGCATTCATTGACCAGAGAAGGAAGACCCTTGAAGATAGTTTCCTGAAAGTGATCAGTGGCTAGTGATCTTGATAAAGTCAGGATTTTTCGATCTTCTTTTAAGACCATATTATATAAATTTTGATTTTTCATCGTTCTTTGTCTTTTTATAGTGAACTTTTCTTTTCCTTGTTTCTTGTGCATTTTTTACTGTAAAAAATGGCAAACAAATTGATTGAATTTATTAGTTGTGACTGAACTTTAATTTATAAATTTATTTAAGCTACCTACGTACCCAAACGAGATCAAGTCGAACGTAGTTCGTTATAAGAATAAACAATTTTTTTTCCTTTTTAGGTAGGGGGTATTACAATCAAAGATTTATAAAACAAATAACTTCAAGCGGTAAAATCGCTTTAGAAACTTTCCATTAATATGTCTGATTTGTAGTCCATCTTTGTCGACGATCTTGTATGCTCCGTTAATGAATGCACGAGTAATAACAAATAGACCATCCCATTTAGATTGGTCTGCGTACGCAAAGTACCAAATCTTCGACTTGAAATGATCTTGGTCGGACCTTTTTGTTGAAGGACTTCGTCATCTGGGCTTGACAACATTCTAGGTGCATTTGTGCCTCCAATTTCTTCTCATCCAAAATTTCTAACTCCTCCAACCAAAGAAGGGCATTTTCCTCTATCGTCAAACCTTCTTGGATGGTAATTCGAAGTGACGGAATTTGACACTCCAAAGGAAGTACGACTTCCACTCCATATACTAAGACGTAAGGAGTGGCTTGTGTTGGAGTTTGATAGGTCCATAAGGCTTCACCAATTCTTTCATGCCAGTCTCTTTTTGATTTGAAAACGACCTTTTTCAGTAGACTGCATAGAGTCTTGTTGAACGCCTCTACTAACCCATTAGCTGCTGCATTGTACATGGATAAGTTGTACTGTTTGAATCTAAATTTTGAACATAAATTGTTTATATGGCTATTGCAGAAGGGCTTTCCATTGTCAGTGATGATGTACATGGGACCCAGTACCGATAAATGATTTGGATACAGATGAAATCTACAACATTTTCTTTCTTTACTTCTTTCAATGGTATGGCTTCAGCCCACTTAGAGAAGAAGTCGATTCCAACAAGGATGTATGAGTGTCCAGCTGAAGACTTTGGAGTTATGGGCCCAATTACATCGAGACCCTATGCATCGAATGACCATGAAGCTACTGTTGTATATAATGGTTCCGAGGTTGATGGATGAAGTTCGCATGAGCTTGGCAAGTTTCACACTTCTTTGCATAATCCATGGAGTCTTGTACCATAGTCGGCCAGTAGTACCCGATCCTCTTTATTCGAAAATGGAGTTTGGGTCCAGACTGATGAGCACCACATATTTCAGACTGGGCTTTTTCCACGACATGTGTTGCTTCATCATTACTTAGGCATCAGAGGAAAACTCCATCGAATGATCGTGGATAAAGCGTTCCCTTATAAAAGATAAAGCGGGGTGCACGCCTTTTAATTTCGATTTTTTACCGTGGATTGTCTGGTAGCTTTTGATGTTGAAGGAAATCAATTATTGACCGTTTCCAATCTTCTTTTTCCTCATCTTCGGTTACTTCAACACTGTTGTTTTCTTCAATATCACTGGGTAGCAAGGATGGAAGCACCCATTTTTGAACAATTGATACGGAGTGGGAAAAATCTTCATCTGACTTGGCTAGAACAGTGACCAAATTAGCTAAGGCATCAGCTTCCCTATTTTCAACCCTAAATACGAATTTGATTTTTAACGAATCAAATCGCTTCATAAGCATTGATGCATATTCATGATATGTTTCAAGTCAGAATTATGGATTTCGTACTCAGCTAAGAGTTGGTTGATTATCAATTTAGAATCTCCAAAGACTTCTAGCTGATGAATATCCATATCTATAGCTGTCTCTAAGCCAATGATAAGGGCTTGATATTTCGCCACATTGTTTGAACATTTCTCTATTAAGGTAAACGAGTACGACATGACAAGATCTAGGGAGTGATAAAGATAACTCCTGGTCTTGCACCATAACTTCGGGCTGCCCTATCGAAGTATAGCCTCCACGATGGTATGATTTCAATAAATAGAACTTCTTCATCTGGAAGGTCTTCCTGTAGTTCCCATTCCGCTGGAATAGGATGGTCAGTAAGGAAATCTGCCAAAGCTTATCCTTTGATGGCTTTTTGAGGAATGAATTTGATAATAAACTCGGATAATAACAGTGCCCATTTTCCAATCCTTCCAGAAAGAATTGGTTTAGACATTATGTACTTCAAAGGACCAACAAGACTGGTCGTATGCGATAGCATATAATGTCTCAATTTTTTAGCTGCGAAGATTAACCCAAGACATCTTTTTTCAATAGGGAATACTTCATCTCGGCTCTTACCAGTGTCTGGCTCAAGTAGTAGAGCGCATTCTCCTTTCCTTCATCATTGGTTTGGACAAGAAGTGTTCATAGAGAATATTCTTGTGCTGCAACATAAAGGATCAGTGGTTTCTCTGGGACCGGAGCTGCAAGTACTGGTGGATGAGACAAATATTGCTTAATGCTTTGGAAAGCACTTCGACAAGTATCATCTCATTCAAATGGTACATCTTTCTTTACCAATTTGTTGAAAGGATGACAACGTCCAGCAACGTTAGAGATAAATCTCCGAATGTATGCGAGTTTTCCTTTAATACTTTTCAACTCATGCACATCTCTTGGTTCTGGCATGTCGATTATGGCTTCGATTTTTTATTGATCTATTTCGATGCCCCTGTGTCGGACAATGAAGCCAAGGAATTTTCTAGATGTGACACCAAATACACACTTCAGCGGATTCATCTTCAATTGATGTCGTCGAAGCCTTTCAAAAACATCCCGTAGATCTTGTAGGAGATCGTCCCGTTTCTTTGTTTTAACAATAAGGTCGTCTACATAACATTCTACGTTCTTATGCAGCATGTCATCGAAGATCCTTTGCATTGCCCATTAGTAAGTTGCCCATACATTTTTCAATCCAAACGGTATAACTTTATAACAATATATGCCCTTAGGGGTACGGAATGCTGCAAGTTCTTCATCTTTCGGATTCATGCGTATTTGGTTGTATCCAGAGAATCCGTCCATGAAAGATAAGATTTTATACCCGATAGTTGCATCCATCATCAACTCTATTATTGGAAGTGGGAAGTCATCTTTGGGACATGCTTGATTTAGATCACGAAAGTCAACAAGACTCGTAATTGTCCATTTTTCTTTTTGACGGGGACAATATTCGTGATCCAAGTTGGGTATTTGACTTCACGTACTAATCCAGTTTCAATAAGTTTGTTGACTTCCATTTCAATTTGAGGAATCAGTTCTGGTCGAAATCTCCTTTGAAGTTGCTTGATCGGTCGAACTCCATGCCTTACTGTAAGGTGATGTACTGCAACCCTCGGATCTAACCCCGGCATTTCTTTGTAAGACCACGCAAATACGTCTTTGTATTCTTGAAGCAAGTGAATGTATTCTGATTCCTATTTTTGATTGAGGAGAGCACTTACAAATACTGGTCTTGGGTCTTCTTCAGTTTCCAAGTTCAATTGCTTCAAGTCATCCACCGTAGCTTGTCCTCATTCCTCAAATGTAGGTGGGGCCGACTCAGGTTCATCTGTTGTGGTAGAGTTTTCAGACTCATGTTCGGGAGCTTCTTCAAAAGTTATGTGATTAACATAGACTTCTTCTTCATCCTTATTATTACTTAGAGAAGGGCAGACCTTTTGATGCTTTCGTCTTCTCCTTGATCGTTGAGACTTTGGACTCGGATCAGAAGTTTTAGTTCTAAGTCAAGAAAAAACAGATTATCTTTAAAATGACTTCTGAGGAGCTTGTGTGTCATTGCCAATTTAGGTAGAAGAAGAAGAAGAAACTTCGTTTAACCTTTGGAAGACGGAAGTTTTACCTTTTACATTAACCATTGGGGAGGATTCCTGTTTTAACCTTTTAAACACCGAAACTCTGGCATTCTCGTTTTCAATTCGATCGAACACCGAAGGTTTCGATTGTTCAGGTTTCTCTTCCACAACTTCATAAATTTGAATCATGATTGGGTTCGAGGAAACCTTTTTGACCTTAATCTTTCTCGGTGGATTTGGATCATATCCCAAGCCATACCTAGGTTGTGACATGAGGGTCCCGTCAAAATGAGAAGGGACATGCCCACTCGAAAGGACAATGTCGAGATCATCTAATTCACGAGGCTCTCCTTTCCCAAATCTGGCATTCTCAAACAGCTTTTTGGCTTGAGGATTATAATATCCCTTGAAAGTCTGTTTTACTTCATCAGCTGCAGTCATGTCTTGTTTGGATGACCTAGAAATACTGAGCTTTGATATGTCTGGAACAGATGTCGAAGCTTCCGATGATGATTTGCGTTCTCCTAGGACTCCCATGAGTTAATGGGGTAGGAACAATTTAGGTATTGGAAGAGTTATCTCTTTTCTCAATACCTCAACATCAGTCGATTCTATTTGAGGTTTTTTTTCCTTTAGAGAATCCTTCCGATGTAAATTTTGATTTACATTTGATGAGCTAATGAGACTGAGCAGCACTTGATGTATCATCATCATCTACATTTCTTTTAATCTTAAATCTGAATATGGGCAACCTTGCACAATTACTTTCTTCATATTCCCCATAAAATTTTGCATCAGCAAAATGAGATTCTTCTTCGAGGAAAGGTTTGGACTCAGCTACTACACACTTGACCTCTCCGTCTCGTCTATATTTGAAGCATATTGGTGCCAAGTCGAAGGTACTACTCCAGTTTCATGCAGCCAAACACGTCCAAGGAGTAACTTGTATGATGTTTTAACATCGATGACATGGAAGAGAGCTGAGAAAATTAACTCCCCTATTTGCAGCTTCAAACGAATCATGTCGATGGCTCGCTGACCTTTTTGGTTGAATCCTTGAATTATGATCTTGCTTTTGGACAGATCACCAACATTAAATCCAATATTCTTCATCGTTTTGACTGGCATGTGTTCACAGTAGATCCACAATCGATCATTATGCTATTTATCTTGCATTCTCGAATATGCCCACTAACATAGAGTGGTCTATTATGTAAACGAGAGTCCAGTTGTAAATCTTCATCGTCAAATGTGATGGTGGCCATATAGTCTTGTCGGGTTGTGGATTCAATATGTTCTAAGACTTTACCTTCGTATTCTTTTCGGATCTGTCAACGCCGCGATTAAAGCCATTCGATCATCGAAAGGAAGTTTAAGAGACTCTGCTAAACTTGTATCGGAAGGAATATTATTGAGCCGCGAGATAGTTCTCTTCTGTTTTGAACTCTCTTTTGTCCCTTTCCTTGCTTCGCCTTTCTCCTCCACATTGATAACATTGGAAGTAAAGTATTCATTGTTGAAGAAGCCCTTGGGAAAATAATCACCAAGGGTGGTAATCTAGGAGGAGCACGTGAAGCGACTTCTACTCCCATTGATTTAGTAGAGACTTCTGGCCTAACTTTAGGCCTTCTTCTTTGGTTGTTTCTTGGCTTCCGTTTTTCGTTAGTCGAAGATTTACTGGCATCGCATGTATGAGAAAATGTATGTTCCCTTTTTGCAATGGAGATTGGATCAAACGATCCAAACGAAACAATCGAGCAGTCAGCCGTTGGGTTTTCTCCCGTTTCAAGTTTGATCTTATTTTCTTTGTCCGGGCGAACAATAAGATCTTTCAGCACAAAATATTTTTCAACCGGATGACTGATGATTTTGTGAAATTTACATTATTTAGGATGATTGACCATACCAACTTCCTTAGGTCTCTTTGGAGCTGGTAGTTTGATTATCTTCTGTTCGAGAAGTTGATCCAGAATTTTAGGAACTTCAGAATCTGAAAATGGGTACTCCTTCTCTTCAAGTTCTTTCAGAGTCACATGACCGTTGCCTTGGACCAGTCCCTTGGTAGGTCTGAATTTTGGCTTTGGTTTTGCTCTTATGTTTGATTTCGACCCCTGGACGACTATATTTGCAGGGATAGTGGAAATTACCATTATCTCTTTGGACTTACCTGTCATGACATCCCTCTTTTTCTCTTTCTTGAGGTCTCTCTTGTCATGTGGATCACTTGGTAAGTAACTCTCATGCCTTGCAATTTGGAGCTCCAGGTCATGGGCACGTGTCGCTAACTCTTCAAAGGAGTGAGACATATTTGCTTGGAGATTATAGAGTAATCCCCAATGCATGCTTTGCACACACATGTCAATGGAAGATGATTCGCTTATTCTTTCATTGCAATTGAGCACGAGGTTCCTCCATCGTTCAATGTACTCTACAACGGGCTCTTCTTTGCTCTGCTTCGTTCGAGCAAGTTCCGGAAGGCTGACAGTCCGCCTGATGCTGTAGAAACGTGTTAGAAATTCTCTTTCAAGTTGATCCCAACTATCAATTGACCCAGCCTGTAAGTCGGTATACCATTCGAATGCAGCACCCTTAAGGGAGTGCACCACCTGTTTCACCATAATGTCATTGTAAGTACCAGCATTGTTACACGTCTCAATGAAATGAGCAACATGTTTCTTCGGGTTGCCCTTCCCATCAACACATTGGGATTTTAGAGATTGGTAACCGAGTGATATCTTTATCTGGTCGATTCGACGGCTATAAGGATTGGCATACACCAATGAAGATTGCATTGAACCACCATACTAGGCACAAATGGTGTCCGCAATCATATGTTGGAGTTGGTGGACAGATAGAGAGCCAACAGAGAGTTGAGTAGTATCACGCAAAACGTTTTGAACAACTGTTCAATCATGTATGTCTTGTTTCTGTTGGCGTTCTTGGACTTCCAGATCTTTAGCTTTGGAAGATCTTGGAATTTCTTGATCTTTTTTCACCAGATTTTGCAACTCTAGTTTGTGCATGAGTACAACAACTTGTGCGTCTTTCTCTTCTAGTGACTTAGCTAATTTTTCAATGGCTAAAGCCATTTGTTGGATTCGATCATCAGAGCCTCAGGTCACCTCCGTGACCATCACTAGCTCAAGTGATTCTTCAGATGAACTATAGTATCCCCACATTTGCAGAGAAGTGGTACAAGGGGATCCAGACAAGGATGCCACTAGAGACTGAGCCCAAATGAGAATTTTTTGCCGAACGCTTGGCATTTTCTGTTAAACGAGAGTTTGGCTTTGTGAAAGCAATTTTCATTCTGCCTTTGTTGGAGAACTTCTTTAGTGGTGGAACTAGTTGTTTTCCCACTTTTTGTTTAGGCTCTGGTCGCCCGGAACAGCTCAGCGAGTGTCTCTTCGAGATGAGTCATGATTTGCTTCGCTTGTTCGTTTGCCATTGTTGATGTAGTGGGTGAAAGTTGGAAGATTCTGATATCAAAAGATGAGAGGACAAGAAGGTCCCACCGGACGTGCCAAGAAATTTGTACGACGAATTTCGAGTATATTAAAATACAGAAATTGTTACAAATTGTATTTTTTGAAAAATACAAATAGAAATCTTCTTGTAATTGCAAAAATTTCAAAAAAAAAAACCCTATGATTAATGATCTGAATGTTTGAATATGAGGAGCCACGTGACTTGAATCCTAAGCTTCGAAATGTGTTGAGAATTTGATTTGATTTGTCAAGAGTTTGACACTTAGATTTACACTTCGAAAGCTTGGACTTGATCTTGGTCTTGATTTGATTTGAGGAAGATTTTGATCTTCTTGAATTTGCTTGATTTAAAGAAGATTTTGATCTTTTTCGGGTTTGCCGAATTTGGAGTGGATAGAATTTTTACAGCACTTCGTGATTTTCTCTTGTACTTTTTTCCCCTTTGCAATGAACCTTCAACTCTATTTATAGGAGAAATTTGTGATCAATTTTGGTAATCACCCAATTAATTCAATTAAATTGATTATAATTGAATAATTGTGAATTAAAAAAAAGGTAGGGTGAGCTTTTAAGGTTTTATAGACTTTAGTTTAATAAATTGATTTGGGCTAATCATTTAAATTGACCCAACCCATTATTTGTCATTTTATTTATTCATTTATTTTTTTAATGTCTACAATCAGATGACTTGCAATCTTCGTATCTCGAATGGCTTTACTGTATGTCACCATAAAAATTGTTGCAATTCGACGCGCCTGTTTTCATTAATTCGAGGAAGTGACTGGATAGAGACTGAAAATATTTGCGTTTAAGATAAGGATTGCAATATGATTTCTAAGGTTTATCTTAAGTAAGAACCACCTGGATTCAGAGCCTATACATGCAAACTAAACCAAATCTGTCGAACAAGGATGAAATGCAGTGCCATTTACAAGCCAAGGCCTCTTTCTCCCATATGATGGGATTTTTCGTGGTGTCTTAATCCATTCCTTGCTCGATAAATCACAAGTTATCAGACGATACTTACGTTTTGATCTAAGCGACATCATAACCGAACCTTTGTTAGCCAGGAAATCCAATTCGACTGGCTTCCCATAAAAATCCAAGCAAAACTGGGTTGGCATTCTGTCGACCACCTTCCACAAGAAAGTCATCTTCTGCAGCTCCCATACGCTGATGCACGTCGAAGCAATATTGTTCTCAAGCCCCACAAGCATGAGTTTCCCTCCGCATTCTGCTACTGTGTAATCACTCAGAAGTAGAGGAGCCGGGATTAAGATTTGTGTCCAAACCCCGGTTGTCATATTATAGCAAACAATTCCATCAGGGTTTGAATGCATGAAGTACAGCGTTTCTTCAATAGAAACTGCCCGAGACTTGATATTCAGGTTGAGTGGGCGCTTGATATTCGGGGGCAAGCTCCCTGGGCAACCCCATGAGTTCTTTGCCGAGTCGTAAATTTCATACTCACCATCACAACTAATACAAACAATCTTATATCCAGCGTTTGGAGAGCTGACATTTACAGTCATCCCAATGGCCCCAAAATCAACCGACCTAGCTGGCAACTCTTTGAAGGAGGCCGTAACAGGGTTGCAGACATAGGAAGTCATATATTCACTATCAAGAAAACAGACGAGACCCCCTGCCGATGCCACTGGCTCCACAATCAACTCTGTCAGCAGGGCAGGAACAGGTGGATGATACCATTTCTTTGACTGTGGATCATAAATGGCTCCATCATTAGCCTTTCCAGGTATGGTGGCATAAATCCAAGGTTGGCGGGTTTGCTTAACTTGAGCACACTGTTGGGAGAAACTCTGTGAAGTCAGCAATGAATTCCAATCCTGGCAAACTGAACGAAAACAGAAAAATGTGGTTATGGGAAGTCTTGCTATCACAGTTTCGTAAAGGTCTCTTGGAAATTCTTTCCATACACACGGTTTCATAATTTCAGTCAATCTTGTAGTTGCAGTCACTTTTCCTCGAGCCTGTTTCTTTCGAGCTTTCTTTGCTAGTGGAGGTTCACCAGTTTGCAACATTTTGACACTTCCAGATCTACCAGCAGTCATTCTGTGGAGCAATTTTCAAGAATGGCAAAAAGTGAAGTTTAACAAGATGGAATTATTCAAAAAGCAGAAAAATTGAAGACTGTACAATTACAAAACATTATCAGCAAATTCATTAAATGTAAAACTCAATTATTATTCCAAAAGAAAGCGATGAATACTTCAGTAAGCAGACTTGATATCCAGGATCAAAATCATATTGAGTTCATGTAACCGGTGAATTACGTAAAAGATAAAGAGGAGAGAGTTGGCAACGAAACCTAACCTCTAGATTTATTACATACAGTTAGTCTACAAACATGTAATTACTCACTTTTTTGATTGCTCAAACATGCATTAACTCGCACAGAATAGATAAATTCATGAGAAAAAAATTATTCTAATCATCTATTTCCATCTCTCTCTTCAAACAATCTATCATCCAATCTGGTGTGATATATTAAAAACTTGGCAAAATCTGATGACGTGATTGAAGAGCTAAGGGTAAGCTGCTTGGAAACGGAATCAGTGTGCTTACATAAATCAATAACTAAGTAAGAGACACGTGTCCTGACTTGCGTATGTATTTAGTGGCAATGCAATTAACAATTAGAGTAAGCTAACGTTACGATGCTCCAAAGATGTATCAACATAAATATGGTATGGTAAAATTACTAAGAGTAATGCATTTTTTGAGAAAGAATATATAGTATAATTGAAATAAATTGGTACAAGAGAAAGTATCTTGTTACTTTTTTAGCAAATCATAGTTATAATTGTTGTTTGTCACTTTAATTAAACATAGAAAAGTTATATTGTATTGAAAATTGGAGGAAAGCCACATTATAAGAGCATGTTTGGTACGGCTTAAAATCCAATTAAAATTGAAAATATGACCGTTATTGGGTCTCACACGTCTAATAAAAGTCAACAATAACGGCTATATTTTCAATTTTAATCTGATTTTAATCTCTATCACACACCCTCTAATTATTATTTGGGTGAATTGCACACCGGCGAGAGCTCAATGAGGGGATTGGTTTTTTATGTGGGGGATATAGATTCCCATAAATCCCACTGGAAATCATGACAAACCATCACGCTTCCGACTCGACGGCCACGACAAGCAGGTGCCCATACACCCTAAGTGGTAACCAAGACCAAAAGACATTATGTCTGCTTTGATACCATTGTCATAGGACTCGGAACCATTGTCAGACCACAAAAGCTAGCCAATGTGGTTGGAAAAACCAAGCCTATATAATCCCCACAAAGGATGCCCATACTTCCGATGTGGGATCTAGATTCCCATAAATCCCAATCGTGACAAAAATCACATGTGAACAAGTACAAGATCTGGAAAAAAACATAATCCACAATACAAATGCGCAATGCTTACCATTATCTGGGGATTAATCGAAAAAGAAGATAGAAGTAGCATCAGCCTCTAATTTTTTGTTGCTAAAAATTTACATTAATGAGTAGTTAATAAGTTTGACTTTGAAAAGTAGAATTTAAGGAGATAAAATGAAACCCAAATATAGGTTAAATCCATTAAATGCAAGATACACAACTCGATAATTAATTTTGGCATAGTATTACCTAAATCTCCAGAAGCATCAAACCGGAATCAATCGCGATATGAACACACTGAACCGGCCAGAATCACGCTTCTCCTTACTTGGCAACACAATTAGACAGACAAAGAAACGATTCTCAACAGCGGAAAGAGTTGTTTATATATGAAGATTCGCTAACAAATAATACAAAACCAACTATTTATAGGAAAAAATCTTTTAGATTTATTTCTATTCAATAACGCTCTAAAATTTTTTCTCCTTACCTATTACTTCACGGAATATACCGAATTGTTTCGTGTATGATTACGACTCTAATTAGAGAAACTACAGCTACTAATTTTTATAAATATAAAAAATTGGAGATAAGGAAGAGACCTGAAGTGGTGTTGCGTAGAAACGGAAGAAGAAAAGTAATTCTTAGCAGCCATAGTTCCACTTTCCAATGCACCCACTCTTCCCCAACTTTTTTTCTTTTCATATGGAGTCTACGTAAAATTAACAATTTAATACTGATTAATTTAAAATTTTATATTCCCATATAAATATTCACTAATTTACTAAATTTTTTACTCGTGACTATAATCGAAAAGGTTAGTCACAACATCTGCAAGAAGGGTTAAATTTGTTGGTGGCCACCCAACTTTATATTTGGTGTCAACATAATCACCCAACTTAATTTGTTTCACTGATCATCCAACTTTATATTTAGTGTCACAATGACCACCCAATTTCATATAAAGTTTTCTCATGACCATTCAACTTATTTTTACCATTTTCATTAATTTTAAAATGGGTAAAATGATAACGTTGTATTATATATATAAAATAAAAACTTATTTTTAAAAACAAATTTAAAACTTTTATTTTATTTTTTTAAAGAACATTTTTTTAAAAAAATAACTTTTTATTTTATTTTTCTAAGTAACTTTGTTTTATTTTAAATAAATTTTTATTTTCTAAGTAATTTTTAAAAAAAATAAGTTATTATTTTATTTTATTGTTTTAAGTGATTTTTTTAAATAAGTTTTTTTATTTTTTTTTTAACATAAGTTTTTATTTCAAAAAACTAAATTTTTTTTTATATATAATGCAAAGTTACCGTTTTACCATTTTTAAAATTAATGAAAATAGTGAAAAGTAGTTGAGCAGCCATAATAAAATGTTATATGAAAATGAGTAACTATAGTGAAACGTTATATGAAATTGAATGGCTTTGGTGAAATAAAATCAAATTGAGTAACCATTGTGACATTAATTATAAAGTTGAGTGATCATGGTTAAACAAGATTAGGTGGTCACGATGACACCAAGTATGAATTTGGGTGACCACTCGAGAATTTAACCCTATGCAAAAAAATTGTGAAGTTTCTAGCTTATGATGCGTAGAACCACACAATACGCACATTCCGAGTTTCATTCCATTAATCAATTTAGGGAGGCATCTCACATATTCCATTTAGGATTTTGCTACTTTGATAGAAAAATTGAAACAGATGCAGTGACATAATCCCAATTAACAACGGATGATTTGTTGAAAATGTTTACGGTATTTAAAACAATCCAATGATGAAATATCTTGTGTCAACCATACATTCACAATTTCACACCACCCTAACCAAAAGTCTTCGTTATAAGAACTAAATTAGAACAATTTATTTGATAACATACCACTTTATTTATCCACGTTCAAACCATCTTGCCCAAAGTTATTTTGACGATAATTACTGCTCCCAGCCCTCAGCATTCGTTTCTTGTTTGACTTCGAGGGCAAAAGCGCACCTCATCCTCACATGCGCATAAAACTCACTAATTTGATTTAGCCAAAAAGCATAAGATTAAGAAGTTTATAAAACTGTTTATCCCTTTAAATGATTTATAACATAAATATTTATCAACATTTTAGTTAATTCAAACCTCGTGTTATTTTTAAGATAATCAGACACTGACTGTTGATCGAAAAGTTGAAGCCAACAAAATGCTTTGTTGTGACTGTGCTAGTGTTGTTTTCACACTTAAAATTCATATGCAAAATCAATTTCTGATTGAAAAACAACATTGCTTATAAAATAACAACTTATGGAAGAATTGAATTTCTTGAAATTCTACATCACAGAGATTCTTGGTGAATAGCGTTAATCAGGGCAAAGTTTTAGTTATTTAGATTGTGACATTGGAAAGCCACAACTGGGATGGTTAATTAGTCGAGTAAAATCATCTAGGAAACCTAGATAATAACTTGGTATTCTAATGAGCCTCTATCATGTTGGATTACCACCTTTTAAGTCCCAAGTGACGTGAACTTCTGTTTCCCTTCCCAGGATGCAGGTCTGAAATTTCACACAAGCACAGCAACAATATTTCCAAACAACATCCGCTACAGGCTAGAATGGCCCAAACCGCATATCTTTTAGGATGATCTTGTATTCAACATTAAAACCATCTGGTTTCGTATCAAAGACTTGAGACAGACATGAGACAACTCAACAGGCCGCTAAGTATCCTAATTTTAGGACTTGGACAACCTTTCTTACGGGCTATCATTTTATCAACCAACCGACCAACCATTTCACCCAGACTGACAAGCCTGCTTTAGATCTTAAGACTTCAAAGATATATTCGGCTGTTCTAGAACAGAGGCTCACCAAGAGCACAGACAACAAAACGAAATCAATAAACAAAAGAATAGAACCTCAAAATGCATGTGCATGTTAACGTCTAAAATTGATGCGATACCCAAGTATAGAATCCTAGATAACAGCAACCAGAATTAATCTAAAAATCTAGCCAGAATAAGCTGGCAGACAAAGGTCAACTTCATTAGGACAAAGATGACAAGATAAATAAGAGTTAATACAACAACTGGACACGAATTGTTAGAACTTAGAAGGCAGAGTAACTCGACAATTGCTGCGACAGGAAGATGACACAACTGACTTTCAGACACCCATACTGAGCAATGCTGGACGACAACTCTGGACCTTCTCAAACATGCCTAGTACTCACTGGAACAGTAGACAATTGTAATTAATAAATGCATAACGCTAAAAACTAAAAGTAGAAAGTGAACATGTAAACGCTGAAAGATCAATTAAGGAGAAAAAATTGAAAATATATCAACAGGAGGGGTTTCCATTAAAAGAAAATCTTTACATACAAATTTCCCAGTTGAACACTTACTGAATTTATTGCACCTATACAGAAGACCAAATGACAAGTACAAATTCAAATAACAGAGGTTCATACAGAGTTCACATATCTCACAACTGACCTGATCATTTGCATCAGCTGCTTCTGGGGAAGTGCTATTTATCTCAGAAGGTTTTTCAGCACCACAATTCTGTCTGTTACACTTAGTCCTGAAGGGATAGTTTATATTGCCGCATTCCTCACACTTCCAGCTCCCTTCTGGCATGTCTGGTTATAAAACACAACATTGTAAGAAAGGAGAAAAATAATTTTTCCCTAAAATGGAAAACTATATTTGTGTTTTTGGACTTACTTGAGTTCTTGCCAGATCTTGCACCCTGCTGTAAAAATAAAAAGAAATAAACTACATGAGTCCCGGAACGGACAAACTTAGAAACTAGAACACTGATTCAATACTAGATATCATCAGGAAGTCGTAGCTCAAACCTGGGATCCAGGCTTAGGAGTGTTGCACTTTCTCATGTTGCAAACCGTTCTGAATGAAAAATTGACATTTCCACATTTGGGACATGTCCAGTCATTATCACGAGTTCCATCTAAAAGAACATTAAGAGAAAGCCCTTATTCATACAATTGAATGTATCTTAGTTCATAAATGAAAGCTTTGAATACAACGAAAGGAAATAACATACCTCCACCTTTCTTTTGAGAGTTATCTTCAGGGAAAAATCCAGGTCTTGGACCCTGCAATAAGTTGGACCACTTAATAGTAAAGGAAACCACCACGAAGATATCCATTTATCACAGAATAATGTAATTCTAGATTGAGATGAAGAAACAATTCTGGATTTTCTGAGAAAGAAATAGGCAAGTGAAGAGCACAAACAACTGACATTCCATCATTAGTAAACACTGTGTAGGATTATCGAAAACTTGACTAATATAGATTCTTAACCCATGCTATTCTAAAAATAACTTCACATATTTTATTAAGTATTAAGAAAAGGGAAGAAAAAGGAACCTTATATGGCACTTACCATGGCAGAGCCCATAGACAAACCAAAGCCATATCGATCCATTAGTGGCGGCATGCCGAACATCCCGCCTGCAAGGTGTAAAATAAGATGGGGAATGATGAATCAACAATACAAAAACAAATACTTGAAAGGATACAAGAAAAGGTTACAGTTCAAATATGTAAGATACATAATGGAATGAAGCAATGAAATGGTAATAGCAATAGTACGAACAAGGATTAGTTTTATGTTGTTGATGTTACACTAATTTCTACGGGCCAAAAGAGTGAAATAGATGCCACGAAAAGTATTACCGTGCCGATGTTGTAGATGTAGAATCTAAAACATCGAGAGATAAGGGACATACCATTTCCCATAATTGATCCACTTGAATAAGGAGCTGGACCAGATAAATGCAGGGGTCTATATGGGTTGCCTCCAGGGAGACGGTTACCATAGTTATAGTGATAAGCAGAGCCCCCAGAAAAAGGAACATCATATGGTGGTATAGATGTTCCATTAAAAAGAGAGGAACCATAAGGTGGTGCACCCATATACATTGAGGGTGCACCAGATCCTAGATAGGGCGCTGCGGATGAGTAGCCCTGAGGTGCTTGCATTGGCTTGGCAGCAGATTTCTAGAAAAAGAGGAGACATTAGTCAATATACCTTATCAGAAATTTTACAAAAGTAGGATTTTGATGAAAGCAGATAAATTATAAAAAGAACAAAGGTATCAACTCGGTGATAATTTATCTACCAGAAATTTCTTCTGCCAGAAGACCCATGTGCACAGGGAGGCATAATGAACCCATTTTACACAATTACTATTTAGAAAGTAGGATGCTGAACATCATGACTAGCAGAAGAATATAACAATTTCAAAAATGCACCATGAACCATTTTTTCCTTTTCTCACTGGGGAAGAGCGTGAGGAACTTCCACACCAAGAAATAGAGAGATGGTATCCACCTCTTGAAATAAGAAACATAGTCTTTCAAGTAGATGAGATCTAGTTTTAATGCATGCACATAGACAAAAAAAAGATCCAGTGTAAAGTTGTACAAAAGGAAAGCACTGACTCTTCATAATGCAAATTCTGGCAATTTAATATTAAATGTGGTTGAATTCTTACAGGGTTGTGATCAGCTGGTCTAGGCTGAGTACAATTACGCATATTGCAGGTTGTCCTAAATGAGAAATTGACATTGCCACAACTAGGGCAGGTCCAGTCATCCTCTCTGCGACCACCTACAAACACAAAACACAAAATGCTCAATAAATAGGAAGAACAAAGGATAACCAAGAAGCTAAACAATTCATGGTCATTCAAGGTCTTGAGCTAGTCATACGAATTGAAAACCAAAACGAAAAGATTCCTAATCCAAGTGGATTTTGAAACATCAGAATTCTATACTTAGTCATAGTGTGTATCGCTCATAAAATAGTGTAAAGCTAATAAAATTCCATTTAATAAACAACTACCAATTTTCTAAAATGATGGACAGATCAATAAAGTATTAAGGAAATAAAATAACTATATATACTATATTCAACTCATTCATTGAACCTTTTCAATTCTAACTTGCAAAAGATGCCTTCAGCATGGGTGACACCCAAAAAAATAAAAGTGTTTTTGTTCTCCTCTAAAAAAGGCACGTCACTATGAAATTTTTATAATTGTGAAAGTTTCAAATGTTAGAATTTTTCTTCAGTCTTCAATCATAGCTTCAACCCAACATGTTGATAACGTATTGGAAACATAACAAGTATGCATAGCTGAAACATACTAGATATGAAAAATGTTATTAGCATATCTTGGAACTAGGAAACATTGATCCATTGCATTCAAAAATTGAATGTTCACGCCTCGACATATCTGATATGTTATAAATATGCATACTAATACATAATCAACACACACTAAGCACTTTGAAAATATGCATAGTACTTGTGAAAATGCAATTGAAACATGAAGAGTTCAACATGAACTGCAAACAATTTCCTTTGACGTGTTGTGCAAGTAGACAGGAGTTTCAAATTCGTCTAAGCAAGCAGCCTTTTGAGTCATAAGATATACTATATTGGACTTTTAACTGTCCTAAATATATAATTCCGCTTTCAAAGAAGAATTGGAATTGGAGACATCCTAAATATATAACTCAGTTTTAAAAGAAGAATCGGAAATTATCATGTGTAATCATTTCCGTTCCACCCAAAAAAAGAATGCAACAAAAAAAAAAAAAAAAAACAAACAAAACAAAACGAATACAACATATAATTTTGCCACTTGTTAAATCCGAAAGGTATAGACAAAAACGTGTAATATATGAGCATAAAAAAATTATGACATTGAGGAGACAATAGGCATACCATCAGTACGGGCCCGTTTAGCTGCTGAAGAATTTCTGTTATCAACCTATAAACGAACAAACGCCTCAGCTTCTTCACATAGATCTCAATCGAAATTCACATAACAGATCAGAATGAATGAAAATTCACGCAATAAAAACAAGAAATTGTTGGGCAATGAAACCGATTTTTTTTTTTAAAAAATCTCTAATTCACATTCAAGCAGCACTAAATAAATAGTAAAATGCAACGTAAAAATGACTAAAATTCGGTATGAATTACCTGCGACATGGCGAAGATGAATTCCGAGTTTAGAGATAAAAACAGCGAGCAGGATCGGGAAATTCTTCACCTCGTTATAGGGATTAGGCGCAGGCAACAAGAAGGCGAAGAGAGGAGAATGAAAGTGGGGAGGGTTAAAAGGGTTTTCTCGTCCCCTTAATTTCTCCTTTATGAGTCAATCAGCCAACGGCGAGCTAATTATGACGAGCCCAAGCACGGAACGAGACCCAAACAATTTTGTTAAATTTCCAATTTATCTCAGTAAATTGACTTAAATAGCACTATAATAGGCTTCTTTAGTCTGTCGACACTACTTTTTTTGGGTTTTGGGTGAAAACCACCATCTTCTGAAATAGACTACGACCAAAGGTGGATTCAGGATCTAACTAAATTTTTTAAATTGGACTAATATGTGAAATAAATTTCTTTTACACAAAATGGGCTGGGGCTGACCTAAGTCGTCTGTGATTACGACAAATTTTATTTAATTTTAAGGTGATGAGGAACAAAGCAACAAACAAAATGCATTGAACCTTAACTTTAGCTGACTTCGAAAGAGATTAGCATTGACAAAGTATGATTGAACTGATTCACACTCGAGGAGAGGGATAGAGGGAAAAGTTGACTCAAAGTTGTTTTTAGCCAAAGAGAGCACTTAATTTTTTCAGATACATTTCATTGTTCTAATCAATCATGCTACACAAACATGTTTAAAAATAGAGAGATGTTTATCGACACATGATTGATCGGTTTGAAAAAAAAACACAACATTCAATTATTATCTGTCACATCACCATGTCCCTTCATCCAGCATTAGTTTTGTTTTCTAATAAATCTATATTGAGAAAGTATCAACTTGCCGTGAAATGGAAAATGTTATTATTTGTGGATATATGTAGAGTTGTGCCGGTGGATGCAACATGTTCAACAACTTCATCTAAAAAATTATGTGCAAGTTCTCCAACACATAAAATTCAACTTTTTTATTAGAGACCTAATTGACATATAATTATATAATTGCCGGTAATATTTGAACGGAGGAGTTTTCTTCATGTTAACTATTTTTTGTCAATGTAAAAGAAACTGGATGATAGTAGTACTAAACGATAAGTTGGATAGTCAAGTACAATATAAATCAAGTTACAAATTTAACAAAAGCTCGAGCCAAAAGAATTGAAACCCCACTTAAAACATACAGCCAGCCAGCAAGTAAAAATTAATGTCATGCATTTGAATTAAACCCCCGCAGGAAATGCATAGAAGAAGATGGCCATGACTACGGTAAGTCCTGTGAGTTGCTGCAGTCCATGTCTGAGTCCATTTGAGCCGCCAGCATTTGTTGGTGGTGATGTCACCGGCGTGGTCATTGTAGCATTAACGTTGGTGAAAATCGCAGCATCAGAGGAATTTGCAGGTAAGTGAAGGAGCTCTGCTCATTATGCGAAATTGCGTATTAGATTGGTAAACTGTTTATGAACCGAATGATCGTTCACATAGAAGATTGTCATATAAAGATGGCACA
This sequence comes from Fraxinus excelsior, assembly GCA_019097785.1. Taxonomy (NCBI): domain Eukaryota; kingdom Viridiplantae; phylum Streptophyta; class Magnoliopsida; order Lamiales; family Oleaceae; genus Fraxinus; species Fraxinus excelsior. Next base: position 185,306 of record CM032643.1, on the reverse strand, counting down.
ATTTCAACATATATTTGTGACATAGAAGATTAGGACATGTCGAAAATATTTGGGACGATTACTTGGTAAAAAATGTATTGATGGGCACAAATCAACATCTTAAGCTAAAGTACTAAAACATACAAGTTGAGATTTGTTGGTTACTAAATTGGCTACATAAACAAAATGCTTGCTCTCAACTCTTCCTAATTACGTCCAACACTAGTAATTAATTAATGAAAACTTTGACAAAATTAACTTCATATTAAGCATTTAAAAAATCAAAGGCCAAACCGACCCAATCCTGATGCAGAAACCAAACCTATTCAGTTTGGATCAATTCACTTTGTATTATGGTTTCATCTTAGGTCCAAATCAATGAAAAAAATAAGTATCAAATTTTGTGAACATTCTCGTCTAGTGAGTCAATGGAAATCTCAAGTTTCGTGAGCAAATCTCGAGTATTAGTTCAAAAGTCGAGTATGCTAGGGAAACATCGAGTTTTGCAAAGCAAACTCGATATTTGATGCTGGACAAATTTTCAGTTTGTTATGTGGGTTGGTTCGAGTTGGATCGTATCGGGTAGGATGTTTAACCCTGAACCTGACCTGAACCAATTCGATTTGGTAGCCACAATAAAATTTACACAAGTCAGATTAAATCGATTCGGTTAGGCGGGATTTTTGTCCAGCTCTAAACACATTTGAATAAGACGTTTTCTTATTTTACCTTAAATTAGAAAACCCATTTATAAGTAAGGTTGATGTTTTAAGCTTTAGCCCGGCATGCATGCTAAAAAATTCTTAAACATAAAACTTACTGGGGCATTCAGTGACACTAGCATTGGTCAATTTGCAAACTGAAGGCAACTGAAGCAAGCGTGATTCCTGAACCCCCATTTGCTTAATGTTAGGATTAGAACCATTATGGATCTGCAGAATAATGAAACAAAGACAAGCCGGGTCACTTTCCTTGAGATCCTTCACCGCCTCGCAGCACTCTGTGCTCGGCGCAGCCGCCTTCCCGGTGGCAAATGTCAAGCACGCCGTCACCTTCTGAAATTCCGCCGCGCACTTGTTTGCTAACGCCGTATCTGCACCACCGGCCACAAAACCACCGCAAATAGCCATGAAAACGAAGAGAGTAGTTAAGAATTTAGCTTCAATTTTATTCACCATTTTGACTGATTTGCAGGAGAATTGATCTACCCAGATCCTGGAACGTGAATATCTACTAGATATGAATGTTAAAGTTTGGAATTAAAGGGGGGAACGTGGCGGTTGAGGTAGTATTTATGAGAGTGTGAATGATGTGGATGGTAGTTATACGTTTACTTAGTGCAGCTGCCACCCATTGATGAGGATGACCACGCGGTGCCAAACACTTCCCACGCTGCTGTTTTAACAAAGTTTAATAGAGATACAAAAAAATCCGACAAATTCGATATTCACGAGGCCCAATCCCGAACGGGGCGGGGATTATCCGCTTAATTCGGTATTCGGGTCGGGGATAAGGCAGGTAACGGGTATCCCGTCCCACCTGTCCCATTTAATTTTTTTAGTATGTAATATTTTAAATGGAAAATTTCACGAAATTTCATTAGTTCTAATAGAAAATGACAGTTAAAGTTATCTAAAAAATTGTGACAAACAATAAAAGTCTTAGTTTACCAAATATATTTGAACAATTTAACTTTTAAGAATAAATTAAAAAATTAAGAAATATATTATTATCTCACTTTAATGAATGTGTGCAATAAAATGAATTAAAAAAAAAAAAAACTTATAAAAATGAATTAATGGAATAGTAAACAGAGAATGGGCCACGCCCCGCCTTCAATTCGTAGTGGGGTGGGGTGGGGTGGGGGTGGGAGAGGGTGCCCCAACCTCGACCAACCATGTTGTCATCCCTAAAGTTGATCATTTTAAAATGGAACTCGACTAGATCCAAAAAGTGTGATGCTTATGCCTACATTATTGTGTAAAAATAATATTTTGAATAGTGATTTTTTTGAAGAATGTGCGGTTAAAAAGTGAAAAAAATTGAATTTACATGCAAAATATTATTGTGTGAATGTGATTGAATATGAGTATGAGAAATAAATTATTTTGTTTTAAAGGGAGTCAAACACGGGCTAAGCAAATGACACGCAAGCATTAGTGCTCCAACAGAATTACCTCTTCAATGGATTTATTTTATTCTCTTATCTGATGCTTTGAGGTCACTCATATACAAAAATTACAGAATGAAGACAAATGTTACAAAATCGTTCACAAACTTACAATTAGAACCAGATTACCAAAGACACTAAGACATCATAGACACGGGCTTTGATTATTGTACCATTCTTAGTCATAGTGGCCATACAAATTCAGACCCTAAAAGATACTATTGAAGTTGCTTCAATGGACCAGAAGATCTCAACCCCAGACCCCAAACACACTTTTCACTAACTAAATCGAAAAACCCTCACAAGAATTCACTTGGAATACTCAAGAATACATCAAATAAGAGGTTGAAGATGAAGCAGAGAGAAAACCCGTCCCTCTAAAGAATCATACATTTCAAATGAGAAAGGAAACCCTAAAGGGCTATATTTATGCCCTCAACAATCACCACAGTTGATCTCATGTTAAGATCAACAATCCAGAGCTACTAACAACTAATCAATTACCAAAACAACTAAAGTTGCATTTTGTAAACGCCATTTGGGCCTTTTATATTGGGTCTTTTCTGAAAGTATCAAGTAATAGCAACTAACCCACTGGACCAAATATGCTCATTTATCACCATAGCCTATAAATTAATTGGATTGGACATTTTTGGCATCACAGCATGACAACCTTAGTTCCATTGCCTCATTTGGCACTTCTTTTGAGCCATTAGGAGCATGGCCCAACTCCTCGTCATATATCCTAGTGAGGCGATGCAAATCTCGAGAAATTTGTCACATAATCACACAGAGTCAAAGAGTGATCCAATCCATGGCCACACCAAATGGGTCTCTTAAGTTTGATGTGATTGAGGTCCTATTCGTGGTCTTAATTAAATTGTAATATATGACATCTCGAGCAACATGTGTAATGATTGTTATGAAACTTCAACAAACGTAGCTTGTAGTCACATTCCTAGTGATCCATCTTGGACAGGGTGTGAAAGGTCACATACCTATAATGAATACTATAGTAGTATGTGACATATTGAGTTTGACATATAAGCCATTTGGATGAAATGGCATGTCAATCATTCAAGAGGTCTCGTCCCCAACACTTGCTTGTAAATACCTAGTCATTGTGGCATTTGAAGGGTAATCTAAACTTGAATTCTATATTTCCGTCTTTCGTATTTTCTTTACACTCAAATGCCGACCATGATTTGATTTGAGCTTCCGTGCATACGGTCGTTAAACTCTCTTTTTGAAGCGATAGTCTATGTCTCTAACACGTTTGTTCAAGTGCATAGATAACTTGTGCATGGATAGGAAAGAAGTTAAGATATGTTGACGCCTGAGTTCCACTAGATTCGGAAGTCAACAAAAAGAAAAAGTAATGGAGCAATTAAACGAAGCCTTATCTTTACGAGGCATGTTATGAGTTGAGTAGAATTCACATCGTTAAACATGAAACTAATATAATCATAAATAAGCTCCAATTATACATTTTAATGGATTGACGATACTATATGTTAGGTCCAATGTTGTAATTGGCATATTTGTGAACAAAGAGATCTTAATCGAACACTTATAAAAAGTCAAGGACTTGGATGCAATTGTGTATAGATGAGTTAAGTTAGGGTCAGAGGTTGAAAACAAGGTAAACGCGACACCGAAATTTCGCTAGACTCTCGCTATGACTTGGCTCGAGCGGTAGAAACATAATCATTATCGCCCGACCTTCACCTCGCTGTCGCTCGAGCGACATATTTATACGGCCAAATCTAATTGGCGATTTTGAAGAGTTTTACACGGTCCATAATACTTAAATGTCCCCAACTATAAATACAAATGTTTGGGACGATTTTCTAGAGATTGTTTTACTGTGTTACATTGCAAATATACATTCTTATTCTTTGAAGATCCAAAAATAAAATTCATAGGTGAAGTTATTCATTCTTGAGATTCGATAACCAAGATTTGGGAAAACATCATATTGAATAATTCAAAATACCTGACTTCCTTAATACTTCAAGGAAGGTATTTCTCTCAGTTGGATTTCAGAAGTTTCTAGAGGTTGGACTACAAGCGCAGGAAGAAGAACTATAATAGGTGATTCCTAGGTATCCACTTGAAAGAGACAATTGCAGAAGATTGTGAGTATGGAATTTACAGCAAATCTTGGAGGCTACAGGATGTAGATCGAAAAATCTAGCATGGTAGTTAGATAGTATCTACGGTAGCAGATCGTGAGTCTGGAGGAACAATAGATCTTGGAAATTGCAGGAATTACAACAGCGGGAATTAGTGAAATTTGCTAGGCTGGAAACGAACTGTAATCTATATTGTCTATAGTGGTGGTAACTAACTTGGTCCCGAAATTTTTACCCAGTTGGGTTTCTCTGTCATCATATTGGTGTTGTTTATTGCTTTTCATATTACAAACTATGGTAATTCAACTTAAGATAATTGAATTGTTTGTTTAACCATCTAGAAACTAATTAAAAGTGACTTGTTGCTTTAGTTAATGTAATTTCACACGTAAGGTCGAACTTAGTTAGTAAGCTGCTTAAATTTCAATTGGTATCAGAACCTAATTTCGATTTCCCAACCTTCATTATCTAGATGAGTAGTTCAATATCCTTCCTGCCCTATTTCGATGGAAGTAATTATGCCCATTGGAATGTTAGAATGAGAGCCTTTTTAAAATCTATGGACGGTAGTATATGGCTGAGTGTTGTGAATGGTTGGAATGCCCCTAGTACTACTGTAGAAAACATAGTGACCCTCAATCCCATTGCAAATTGGACTAGGACAAACTTATATGAATGTAACTGGAATAGCAAAGCCTTATATGCCTTACTTATGGCGGTATCCCCGGAAGAATTTAGAAGAGTATCTATGTGTGAGGTTGCTAAAGAAGTTCAAGATATTTTACAGACCACACATGAGGAAACTTAGGCTGTTAAGAACTCGAGATTATAAAATACTGACCACTAGGTTTGAGGAGATTAGAATGAGAGAAGATGAGACATTTGATGCCTTCTACGCGAGCCTAAACGACATAGTGAATTATACCTTCAACCTAAGAGAGAAAATTCTCAAGCCTAAGATAGTGCGTAAAATTCTTAGATCTTTACCCAAGTAATTTAGAGCTAAAATCACTACTATTGAGGAGAGTAAGGATATAGATTCAGTTAAGATTGAAGAGTTGGTTGGATCTCTCCAGACTTATGAGCCGACCTTAGATAAACCCGATAAGGATAAATCTTTGGCCATGAAATCCGTGAGAAACACCCGAACCGAATTTTCTGATTCTGATTCATCGGATGATGAGGAGTTAGTTTACCTGGCTAAAAAATTCCAAAAATTGTTTAGGAAGAAAAATAACACTTAAAAGAGATACAAAGATGGCCAGAGTGAATCTAGGAGAAAATCTAAACCTGTGATGTGCCATAATTGTCGAGGTTTTGGCTATATTAGGAGTGAGTGCCCTAATAGTAGGAGACATTCGGATAAGGCTATGAATGCTACTATTATTGATGACGAGTCTAATTTGGACAATCAGAGTGAGAGACCCACTCGTGAAGAAAGTGAAAAGTATATTGCATTTACTACTAGAATTATGAATGGATCTGATAAGGGGAGTGAGAAGGCTGAGGACTTAGATATTAATGAGGATTATGATGAAGAGTCTGAGAGTGAAGAAGATATTCAAGAGGCTTATGATAAGATGTATGACGAGAGTATTAAGATTCTTACTAAGAGTAAGGCCTTGAGCGCGAAGAATAAGGAACTTCAATTGGAAAATGAAAAGCTTGTAGCGCACATTAAGGAATCTACCTCAATCCTGAGTGAGTTGAAATCCATGAATGAATCTTTAGATATTCAGGCTAAGAACCTCACTAATGAGCTTGAGAAGTCGTCTATGAGAGTCAGCGAGTTGACCACAGAGAGAGAGAGAGAGAAACATTAGATAAACACTTGTTAAGAACCTTCTGAACGATCTAGAATACTCTAAGTCTAAGTTGTTTACCTTTTCTAGTTGTTCTGAAAAGTTAGATAACATTTTAGGAATAGGCAAGCTGACTGGAAATAAAGGAGGTTTAGGTTTTAAGGAAAATATTGCTAGTACTTCTAAGACCACATTTGTCGCTGCCACTGACCAGCCAAATATGTGCGTAACCCCAATCTTAAGGATAAGGGATTTGTTAGACAGGGACCTATTAGGCAGTGTAGGACTCGTCGACCTAGGAATAGACGTCAACGTTCACATAACATTGGTCTTAGGTTTGTCCCGACCTGCTTTCACAGTGGTGAGTTAGGACACATACGACCTAGATGTCATAAATTCCTGAATAAACATCGAGTCAAGAGCTTTGATAGGGATAGAAATCAGAAGTTTGTTGGTCAGATTGGATTTCATACTAATCAAGTGAGTCACTTTACCGAGTTGATGACACAATTGTCTGGGAATCGTTCTCGTACTAAACAAGTTTGGGTGAAAAGGGTGATCTTAAAAACTTTTATATCAATCGCGGTGCTCTTAAAGGTAAGAGCACTCATATACCTATTTGATTAGGTATTTTTGGTGTATGTATGTACTTAATTGTTATGTATTATTGACTTCTGCATGCATCACATTTATTTGTTTGTTTTTGAATTTAGGTTCATGCACGTGGATTTTAGTCATGTTTGCACTGGCGCATGCATGTTTTGTTTATGTTTGTTATTTATTATTTTTTTATTTTTTGTGTGGCACATTTTTGTTTTGAAAAAGAAAAACACAAAAAATTTGAAAAGGAAAAAAGGAAAATGGTAACTTTATTTACAACATAACATATGACTCTCTTAAGCTTACATGTTGTGATTATGTATGAACATAATTGATGAGTTGTAGCATAATTACCATTACTTGCTTGGATTGATATGGAGTATTTAGTATATGTGTCTTCATGTACCATCTGCACTGCACATACTATGATATTGTTAGTGGGACCCTACCGCGTGTGTGAGATTTGGGATGACAGACACATGTTAATAGGGTGACTTTGAACATGAATTGACCTTTTTGTTAGACCTAAGCTCCTATTTATCCCTGATATAAAAAAAAAAGAGGGCTCAATATCTTATGTTCTTCTTCGAAGCCTATTTAACTTGAGTAATTAAGCATGCAGGGCTTTTCATAACCTGGTGCATATGATCAACTAACTTAGGTTAACTGGCCTAAAACTTGTTACAAGTGTCATTTTAGCCACTTAATGAAGAAGAGTCTACACTTAAGATTAAAAAAAATATAAGAGTTTCAATACTTAAAGTTGTGGAAAAATGTGTGTGTGTGTGCGCGCGTGCGCTAAAAGTTAGGGGGAGAAAAGAAATGATCAATACAAAATGAGCTTCTATTTAAAGGTTATACTGTACTTTATGGTTTGACTTTCATAAGTAGAGGAATATACTTATTGGCAGTGATGTTTAGCATGTTCATTCTCACAAAATTAAGGATTGGAGTCCTACTTACAAATGATTGGTGACACTTTACACACATTTGTCACTTATACAATTTACTCAATGTAACTTGAACTGAATATGTGGGAAGATTTACTGTACATTGATTATACTTATGCATGCTAACAGCTACTTTTTTAAGTGATTATATGTTACTATTAAACATTTTTTTATCCCTTAGTCATTTGTGACAAAATGGGGAGAAAGAAGCATTAAATTATTAGATGAAAAATTGAGTTTTGCATTGGTGTTGCATTTGATGTCTGAGGGATCGTTAGGGAGAGACATAGATACATTTGCCTACTGCATAAAAACATTTAGAGTTTGCATTAAGGGGAAGTATGTAGCTGTTTGAGTTTTGATGTTTTGTGATGTTAATGTTTCGGCTGGTATTTTGATTAACATTAATGTCACGTCTCAAACTAGCATGCTTATTTGTGGTCATGATTTTTTTTCCTGTATCACGTGCTTTTACACTGGTATTGAGTTTTTTATTTCAGGAAACAGATTTACCAAGAAATGCAAGAAGTAGAAGAACTTGAGCAACTTGCGTAGTATAAATTGGGTCAGTTTGATGTATTTTATTTCCTTAACTTTATATGGTTTTGTCACAAAATACCTAAGGGAGAGATTGTTAGTTCCAATGTTGTAATTGACATATTTGTGAACAAAAATGTCTTAATTGAACACTTGTAAAAAGTCAAGGACTTGGACGCAATTATGTATATATGAGTTAAGTTAGAGTTAGAGGTTGAAAACAAGGTAAATACGGCACTGAAATTTCCCTAGACTGTCGCTATGACTTGACTCGAGCGGCAGAAACAGAATCATTATCGATCGACCTTCGCTTCACTGTCGCCCGAGCGACATATTCCCTCGCTCGAGCGATATATTTATGCTGCGAGACCTAATTCGCGATTTTGAAGAGTTTTACACGGCCCATAACACCTAAACATCCCCAACTATAAATACAGATATCTGAGATGATTTTCTAGATGTTGTTTCATTGTGCTACATTGCAAAATACATTCTTATTCTTTGAAGATCCAAGAACAAAATTCGTTAGTGAAATTATTCATTCTTAAGATCTGACAACCAAGATTTGGGAAAACATCAAATTGAAAAATCCAAAATACCCGACTTCCTTGACACTTCAAAGAAGGTGTTTTCTCAGTTGGATTTCATAAGTTTCTAGAGATTGAGAGATGTTGGACTACAAGTGTAGGAAGAAGAACTGGAATAGGTAATTCCTAGGTATCTACTTGGAAGAGACAATTGCAGAAGATTGTGAGTCTGGAATTTATAGCAGATCTTGGAGGCTACAGGAAGTATATCGAAAAATCTAGCAGGGTGGTTAAATAGAATCTATGGTAGCAGATCGTGAGTTTGGAGGAGTATCAGATCTTGTAAATTACAGGAATTATAACAGCAGGAACTAGTGAAATTTGCTAGGCTGGAAACATACTGTAATATATATTGTCTATAGTGGAGGTAACTGGCTTGGTCCCGGAGTTTTTACCCAGTTGGATTTCTTCATCATCATATTGATGTTGTTTATTGCTTTCCATAGTACAAACTGCGGTAATTCAACTTAGGATAATTGAATTGTTTGTTTAACCATCTAGAAACTAATTAAAAGTGATCTTTTGCTTTAGTTAGTATAATTTCGCACGTAAAGTTGAACTTAGTTAGTAAACTGCGTAAATTTTACTATCAACTACTCTTTTTTATATATTTATAAATTAAATTGGGTATAAATTCTTCACAAACGGAGGATAAGACTTGGAACTAGTTACGTATGTGTACTTGTGCATCTGCCATATTAATGAGGTGGACCCAATGTTGTCAAAATCGGCCCGGCCAGTTCAACCAGTAAAATCGGGAACCGTACTCAAAACTGGGCCAAATCATGTCCGGTTAATTGATTATTACAAAACCGCTCAAAACCCACCGAATTGACCGGTTCAACCGTGAACCGATGAACCGGACACAGTCTTGAGCGGTTTTCCCAATTTTTTTTTTTTAAATTAAAAAATTTTTAACTTCATGAATGAGCTTCATAAATTAAAATTCAAAAGCTCATAGAGAATTATTGGACGACATGCTTATTTTATAGATGCACTTCTCTCAAATGGTTTTATAAACTTTCAATGTGGGATAATGCATTTTATAGATGCTCTTCTCTCCAAAGGTTTCATAAACTTCCAATGTGAGATAGTGACATAACAAAAAATATATTAAAATGCCCATAAAAATCATTTTCCAAATGTATGTTTAATTGACTAATTTGATTTTGAATCACAACCAATTAAATTGTAATATTTACATTCATACTTTCATTTATTTAATTTTCAAATTTAACTTAAATTGCACTTGATTATTAGTATATTAATGTTAGATACCATTTTATGTAAGTTTAATTATTTTAATTTAACAAAGTAAACTATTTTAACATATTGATTTTTAATTTTTGAAGTATCGAGACTAATTGTAGGATAATAAATCTAATTAAAAAAGATAGTTAATATGATTTTTTTTTTAAAAAATACATATTTTCATAGTATTTTATTATTTGTGTATGTATTTATTGCATCCGGTTCGATCTCTGTTCGACTCCGGTTGAACCTTTTGACCTTCATATTTTTCGGGTCGATTTTCAAAACATTGGGTGGGCCACGCACTCCAATGCTTCCCGCGGAATTGTTTTGCTTGTAACCATCCAATTGTTTTTTTTCATATGTTAGCAGTAATGTTTTCTTTGTCAAACTTCGGAGGATTGTCCCTTGCACATGAAAACCCTAATACTTCATTAATTGATAGTAAATGATCTGAGAAAAATTGACCCAATTTGAAGATTTTGAGTTTAATTTGGATGACTTTGTATAGTGAAATCATTGAAAATATTCTGTACTTTGGTCATGGGCATGTTAAAAGTGATTAATTCTTAACTATTTGTTTAGAAATTAAATTTTTGTTAATTTTATAGAAAATTATAAGTTTCTTTGAGATAAATTTCAGTTTTTATTCAAAAACCAACAAAAGAAGGACAATGCTTTAATTGGAGTTAATGCCATTAACAGTGACATTCATTTGACAATCAATTTAGCGAAAGTCAAATATTAATTTAAACGAAATATTCATAATTATCTATACATTTTGTGGAACCAACTATTGTTCTTTTTTATTAATAATGTTTGGGAAAATTTATAAATGATCAAAAATAATTTTCAACCACATATTCTATAAATCAAAAGTATTATACACTTATTTATCACTCATTTATATCATTTATAAGAGGATGACTAAAAGTCGTCATAGTTTTGTAGAGTTCGGGCTTCATCAAAATGTCTAGAGTAGCTCAATTAATTGCATTGAAGATTTGATAATTGAAAGTCGCTGCGGTATTCTAGCTTCTATCTCCTTACTTAATTGTAGCGAAGAGTTGAAAATTTGAAATAGATATAATGGGCTTGGAAGAAATCACGAAAAATGATACTATTTATTACTAGTTGGCAGTGGTAGAGTCCAAATTTTTATAATTGGGGACGAAAAAAAAAAATACTGTATTTTGTGTATATATTTCTTTTTCATTAATTTGAAGAAAAGTTCACTAAATTGCAGTGATGATCACTGAGTCTAAAATCTCTAGATGGCGGGAGACAGAGGAGTAGTTCGCACATAACATCATAAATATTTCTGACTTTTCTATTTACTCTTTAAATTCAAAACTTATTTTCTTTCGTTTTCATATGTTGAATCAAAAAACTAATCCAGTTGGCATTTTCCACCACCTGCGAAGCTTAAACGACATGCGGGGAAAATAAGAGCAAAAAAGGCTCACTCAAGTTGGGCAAACCTTTTTCCCATTCAAGCTGACTAATAGTTGTTAATAAGACATGTAAGCCAATTAATAAAATGTGATATTCTAATATAATCGGTTACAAGCTAGCCAATATGAAGTCACCATTTGTCATATATTTAAAATAAACGAATTATTCCAAGACCTTAAGGAAAATCTATAAATACCCATATTCAGAAGAAGTGAGGGATGCAAATTCAAATATTCCTCCCCTCTCAAATAAACATTTTTCCTCTTGCTCTAGTTTGATCCCCTATCTCAGAAGAAGGGATGCAAATTCAAATATTTTCCTCACAAATAGACATTTTTCCTCTTGTTCCAATTTGACTATCAAACTTAGTGAGTTTAGGAGGCCCGACTATGTGGGGAGAACTTGTTGATCCGATTTCTATCGTCAATAAGTTGGAACCATCTGTTGAAAAATTAGAGCAAAGTAGACCAAGAAATTTATTATTGAAACTAAGAAATCCTCGAGATTAGTAAAGATGAGTCAAATGGAAGTAAATCCAATAAGAAAAATACCGTTGGAAGTCGTAATCGGAGGAGGTAGTAGTGATGATAATCCAAAGCGACAACGGGAGAGAACGCCGACAAAATCACAGACCTACATTTTTCCCTCTCAACGTTGCCGATTAAGGAAAAAGACCTCCATTGCAAAAACGATCTGGGAGATGGTCGAGAGCATAAAAGTCTTGATGGTGAAAATTGTAGGTAAACTCATTAAACAGTTAACTGAATTAGAAGAAGTAACAAAAAAATTGCAGTTGACAGAAAATAAAATGGACGTCTTGGAGTCGGGGCATGTGTTCAACATAGTGTCCTTAAAGCAATATTCGCCCCCTCACCGAAGTAATTTGAGCGCTTGCTTCCCAAGATACAACGACGTGAACTGTTGACGCGCAGTCGAACTTGAAAGAGAGTGCCGGAACGGAATCACCAAGTGACGGAAGGAGACATGAATTCTAGCAGGAAGCAGAGAGATTTCGTATTTGTTGTGGTGTGTCTGAACTGAAGAGATTGTTCAGTATATAAAGGCAGGAATGAGCATTTACCTTTTAATGCAGCCATAACTCTGCCATTTTAATTCTGACGTTTTGGAGTTACAAAATAAATGGAAACAGTTTTCAGGTTATGTTTCAAATGGAAAAACGTAAAAGAAAATTTTCAAAATGTTGCTTCCACTTTGTGGCCAATTTTTGACTCATTCGGTCTGACATTCATGTACGCAGGTCATGCCCGCACACAAATTCAAGGCTCGAAGGCCAAGTTGGTCCAAGATTTGCACCCCCCTGCGGGCGCGTAGGCCACGGAGGAGTCTCTATGCAACAAATGGTTACACCTTATAAATTCTTAACCATGTATAAATTGGTCCACAAACTTATTTCTATCCTATGTAGGATAACTATTTAAGTTTTCCCACATTGCCACATTTCTTTCTTTTTTTCAATGTGGGATGACACTATTTATAATCATCATATATTCCCACTTTTTCATTTCTAACCAATGTGGGATTGTAATCCCTTTTAAGGTTTCTCTTCAAATCCCAACTTTCAATCAATGTAGGATTAATTTCACTTACACACGTGAAAATCTATTTGCCAATCAATATATTTTCCAACAATCCCCTACATGAATGGAAATTAATAGAGACACGGAATACTTAGTGACAAAGTTCCACAGTTGAAACCTGCATAGGATAGGTAGGTGTTACCCTTTGAACCTTCCCTTATGAAAATACATTTACTTTACTAGCTGACCAGTAGACGTGATGTCTTTGAACTGTTCTGCCTTTTGTGTAAACGATGATGTACCTCACACATGATTCTTCCTAACACAATTCTGTTCTCATAGTTATGTTCGTTTGTGGCCATGAACATATGCCTGGTTTAGTGAGAGTTATTAAGAATTGAGCATCACAATTCCCTTCGAAGCGGTCTCACTTCTCTCTCACATAGGTGATTTCTTAATTAAGAGTAACCCGCATTACTCCGCTCGGATTTTCGACGCATAAGAATCATTAAAAGCCTATTGCTTATCCTCTTCACACGGACATCACTGTTATTACATGAATAGATATGAGATAACCCCCATAGTGATACTGTTAAGTATTTGCAATTAGGTTTTCTCATTGAACCTAGATCTTGGGATCTCCAGTCAGCTAGGTTGAGTTTCCATTATAATAACTTATTCTTTTAGTAGCTTAAGTCTCATTCCTCTTGATAACTTTGCAACTAACTCTCTATTTAACCCTTTGGTTAGTGGATCCGTAATGTTATCTTTAGACTTTACATAGTCAATAAAGATAACTACAATCGAGAGTAACTGTTTTATGGTATTATGTCTACGACGTATGTGTCTAGACTTACCATTGTACATGTTACTTTGTGCCCTTCCAATCGCATATTGACTATCACAATGTATGCAAATGGCTGGCACAGGTTTTGACCATGTTGGAATATCATCTAAGAAATTACGTAGTCATTTAGCCTCTTCACCACATTTATCTAGAGTTATAAACTCAAATTCCATGGTAGATCTTGCAATAACTGTTTGTTTAGAGGATTTTCATGATATAGCTGCACCTCCCAAAGTGAACACAAATCTACTAGTAGACTTTGAGTCTTTAATATTAGATATCTAATTCGCATCAGTATATCTTTCAATAACTGCAGGATATTTGGTATAGTGCAGTCCATAATTACGAGTATATCTCAAGTATCTTAGTATTCTTACTATTTCTTTCCAGTGGTCAGACCCTGGATTACTAGTATATATACTCAGCTTACTAACTGCGTAAGCTATATCTGGTCTTGTACAACTCATTAGGTACATAAGACTTTCGATTATTCTAAAGTACTCTACTTGAGAATAGGGATGGCAAAAAAGCTAGGCGGCTCGCACGGCTCGGGCTGGGCTCGGAAAAAGCCCGAGCCGGCCCGGCTCGGGCCGAGCCTCATTTTGAGGACTCAGCCTGAGCAGGGCCAGCCCGTGTGGATCGGGTCGGCCCGCAAAAAAAAAAATCAAAATTTGCCAACTTATTTCACTCATCATGAAACTAATAAACTAATTATAAGTGACAAATTTATCTCATAATGTATCACATAGATTATTTTGAAAAATGGGTGATATTTGTTTGTTTAATAATTATTGTATTATTAGTTTATTACTGTTTTCATTTCTCTAAAACTCTAAGTACATAAATATTTAAAGTAAGTATTTTCTCATTTACACAAATGTTTATTATTCTATATTAAGTTAAATTATTAGTAATATATATTGCTTAATTACATTTAAAAATTAAGCTAATTTCATCAATGGTTACTAAAATTTGTAAGAAAATTTAAATCGATCATTAAAAAGATTTCTTACTTTGTTATAATGAATAGTTACTCATTTATAAATCTAACATGTTATCCGACATAAGCCTATAAAGTGCCACCAAAAAAAAAAAATCGAGCCGGCTCAGGCTCGGCTCGGCTCGGCCCGCTAAGGCTCGGGTCAAAAGCTCGGGCCAAGCCTCAATTTTTTTGGCCGGGCTCGGCTCGGGCCCAAAAAAGCTCGGGCTCGGCTCGGCTCGTTGACATCCCTACTTGAGAAATATCATCACCTCTATTTTTCGATAGATGTTAACTTGTATCATCGGTGTTCTAGCCACGCCGTATCATCATTATTGATTTTTTCCAAAATTTTGTCACATAATGTGACTGACTTAGAACGAGTCCATCTGATATTCTTGAAATTTTAACTCCAAGAATCACATCAGGTAAACTCATATCCTTCATGTCGAATCTTGAATTCAACATATTTTTAGTAGATTTAATCATCTTATCGTTGCTACCAATGATGAGCATGTCATCAACATAAATGCATTTGTCACATTCATTGATTTTAAATCCACTTCCCATCATGGCATTGCCAAATTTTTCATGTCATTGTTTTGGTGCTTGTTTTAAACCATATAACGACTTTACCAATTTACATACCTTGTTTTCTTGTCATGGTTGTTCCATGTAAATTTATTCTTCTAAATCTCCATTTAGAAAAGCAGTTTTGATATCCATTTGATGTACTGACAGAAAATAAAATGGACGTCTTGGAGCCGGGGTCTGTGTTCAATACAGTGTCCTTAAAGAAATATTCGTCCCCTTGTCGAAGTAATTCGAGCGCTTGCTTCCCAGGATACAGCGACTTGAACTACTGATGCGTAGTCGAACTTGAAAGAGAGTGCCGGAACGGAATTACCAAGTGACTAAAAGGAGACATGAATTCTAGTAGGAAGCAGAGAGATTTCGTGCTTGTTGTGGTGTGTTTGAACTGAAGAGATTGTTCAATATATATAGGCAAGAAGGAGCCTTTGCATCTTAATGCAGCCATAACTATACTATTTTAATTCTGACGTTTTCGAGTTACAAAATAAATGGAAACAGTTTTCATGTTATGTTTTAAATGGAAAAACGTAAAAGAAAATTTCCAAAATGTAGCTTGCACTTTGTGGCCAATTTTTGACTCATTCGGTCCGACATTCGTGTACGCAGGTCGTGCTCGCACACAAGTTCAAGGCTCGAAGGCCAAGTCGGTCTAAGATTTGCATCTCCTGCGGGCGCGTAGGCCACAGAGGAGTCTCTATGCAACAAATTGTTACACCTTACAAATTCTTAACCATATATAAATTGGTCCACAAACTCATTTCTATCCTATGTGGGAAAACTATCTTAGTTTTCCCACATTGCCACATTTCTTTCTTTTTTCCAATGTGGGATGACACTATTTATAGTCCCTATATATTCTCACTTTTTCATTTCTAACCAATGTGGGATTGTAATCCCTTTTAAGGCTCTTCTTCAAATCCCAACTTTCAATCCCTTTGGGAAAGCCTGCAGATGAAGCAAGCTCATGTGACATGGGTTTAATCAGTATAGTCAAGGTCGGAGAGCAAAAAAATCTTGCTAACACTTTATATAGCACTTTTCCATTTGAAGAGTGTCAAGGTCAACCTACTAAATCGTACAAGATGGATGATGATGATGAATACTTGTCGTTCTCAAAAGAGATCAAAGGATTGCTAATTTCGAATATGTTTGTTCGCCCCGTAATGGAAAAATATAACGGGAAAAGAGATCATATGTGTTGACATATGGTTGATTTCTTCCTTAATGTTTTGATCATAACAAACAAAATCAATGTCATTTCTAACAATTGATTTCTAGTTTTTCTCTTAGTACTTAATTTATCACAAATTATTCATTGAAAAGGAGATATATTTTGAAGAAGATTCTTGCACTTTCATTGCATAAACTTTTCTTCTTCTTCTTCTTCTTTATATTGAAACTTTGATTGATTGAGCTAAACTTGTAAAATCATCATATTCATCAAAGTTTCTTATTTCTCTCTTAGTACTTAGAGCTTGTTTGTGAGGGATTTTTTGGGGGAAGAATTGATTTTGAATAGTGATATGATGGGAAATGTGTTGTTGAAAAAGAAGAAAAAGTTATTGATGTGATGGAAAATATTATTTTATTGAAGAATGTGTGGTTGAAAATGAGAATCGATTTACTGTAAAATTTGGAGAATTCGTACCAAACGGGCCCTTAATTTATTACAAGCATCCATTAAAATAGAGATATTTCTTGAGAAGATTTTTAAACCTACAATGTATTTATCTCTTCATCTTCTCATTGAAATATTTTGATTGATTGAATATAATTTATAACAATCATATTCATCAAAGTTTTTCATCTAACACTTGAGCTATTATTTACACTTTTTTCATTGAAGAATTAGCATCTCTTAGTACTTAATTTGTTTGTATTGTTTATCGAGAGAAATTTAATTGTAAAATCACTTTGATAAAGTGTGGGTCGTGTTGAAGTCTCTTAAAGATCAATATTGTATAAGGATCGTTGTTCCTTGTTGTAAGTCACCGTGTGTGTCATATTAAGTTCTTGTAAAGCTCGATAATGTGGATCGTGTTAAGGTACCATAAAGCTCAACATTGTATAAAGATCGGTGCACCTTATTTGTAAGTAACCGGAAGCGTTGTAAATGGTTGAATTGCACCATAAGTCAATCAATATAGTGAAAAGGCCTTGCTCGTACCAGAGAGAATGGTAACGGAGGACGTAAATCATTGCTTTGATCAAAACTCCACAATTATATCGTTTGCATCCTCTGTCCATTTTTCTTGTCGTTTTTATATTTATGCTTATTATTAATCTACTTACCTTTTTATATTGCTCAAATTGCTCATGCTTAATTATCTTTGTATTTGTGCATATTTGTTGAATTGTTATAATTGCTAGTATATTGTATAAGATTTGAATTTATTTTAGAAAAAAATTTAAAAACCAATTCATCTCCCTCTTGATTAGTTATTATTGGGCTTTCAATTGGTATCTGAGTAATGTGCTCAATTTTAAAGATTTTACAATCTTGAGTAATGACTAACCATATTTTTAAAATCTTGAGGGGCGTTTTACAACGTCCTCCTTTCTTTAATAGTACTCATTATAACTATTTTAAAACTAGAATGATAATATTTATTCAATCAATAGATTATAATATTTGGGAAGTAATTGAATTTAGTCACTATGTGTCTAAAAATGTTATTAAAGAGGATGACAAATCAAATTAAATAATTTCTAAACTTAGAGAGAAATAGTGAAGAGTATAAAAGAAAATTATCTTTAAATGTTAGAGCAAAAAATATACTTTATTGTGCTTTACATACAAATGAATTTAATCGTATTAGTACACGTGATTCCGTTTATGATGCATGCTTTAGAAATTACTCATATTGGAACTAGCAAAATGAAAGAAACTAAGATAAATATTTTAGTTAAAAATTTTGAAAATATCTTTATGAGAGCGAATGAACTGATTATTGACATGATCACTCGTTTCAACAATATTGTTAATGGCTTCAAGCACCAGCCACGCTACTGAATGACATGAGGCAAGAAAAATGTGAATCAATTAAAATTTATTTCACATGATTCAGTGCTGAATTAATTAGTTGCGAGATTATATCGAATGAAAAAGTCAGAGATGCCTTATGGAACAGTCTATTGATGAAAACACCATTTTGGTGAGATGTATGCCAAATGAAACTCAACTTCATATCATCAATTGGTAGGTTTGATCTAAAGCGAGATTCAAGCTCATGATACCATTGCTAGTCAAAAGAAGATAAAATTGAAAAGCTCAAAGGTAAAACCTCGGCATATTCTTCCAAACCACCAAAAGGACAATACTTGTGTTTTTACGAGCCCAGAGGTAGGGTATATACAATATATCTAGATCCAAGGATCATAATACGGAAGAATGTTATAAGTTACTTAAGATGGCCAAAATTTCGAAGCCAATGGAGATATTCACATGAAGTAATTGAAAGTAGGAGACGACCAAATAGGGGTGGGCAAAACACGATCGAACCCGCCCAAACCGCCTAACCCGAACCAACCCGACCGGGTTGAGTTGTTTTTTTTTTTGCTGTTATTACATGGGTTGGGCGGATTGGCTGTGTATGCGGGTCGGGTCGGGATGTGGGTTAACTCATGAAAATCAAATAAACTCGTCTACTTGAAAAAATAAAAATAAAAAGAAATAAAATAAAATACCTAAAAATTAAAAGAACCTAAAAGTATGAGTGATAGTGTAACTGTAACTACCTTGGTGCATTTTAGAGGAGGAGCTTACTATCATTCCCACAATAAATATAGTATAAATTTGTCATGTTATGTTAAATGCACTTTGTTCTTTTTAAGTTCGGCTAATGAGGATTGAATAAGATAATAGATAATTTTATTTATTTATTTATTTACTTACTATTTAATCTTGTCTATCCGAATTTAGTATAATAGAAAATTGGATAACTTTATTTTTTGTTGACAAGCCGTCACAAACCGACTAACCCAGCCCAACCCGACCGATGCTTGATTGGGTTGGGTTAAGTTGGTTTTAATATTTAGACGGGTTAGGTTGGGTTGGGTTGGGTTGGGTTAAATTTTGATCAAGTTGATCACATTGGGTTGAATTTGAGTTGAAGCAAAAATCGACCCAATCCAATCCAACCCATGCCCACCCCTACGACCCAAATAGGTGGTGGGGTTGAGTAGTTGGACCAAGGTAGCAAAACTAGCGTGAGCACTAGCAAACATTTCCAACTATAAACTGCTAGTAAAAAAAATCAGCACCATAATTGGGGGCCTTTATATAGGCGAAAAAAACAATGAATGCATAAAGGAATTACGCTTATGCCACCAAAAGCCTAAGCTGAACGTATTTTGGATCAAGGTAATCTTTCTTCCAGTTACATTTAATTGCGATAACGAGTATGGAATTATATATCACCACCATGATACACTAGTAACATCTACATATAATGGTATCTTGGGAAGACTTGCTCTAATGTAACTAAAAGCAGTAACATCTATTCAGCATTTATGCATGGAAGTTGAAACTCTTATAGGAATAGCCAATATCAATGGAGATCAAGTTGTTGCATGAGAATGTTATTTCCGTGCCTTAAGAAAAGTAGCCTCAAAACCCTCAATGGGTTATACCTTATTAATTGTTGAAAGAAAAAGGACATGCTTGAAAACCCTTGTCTAGAAAAGTAAGTATTCGATATTGTGAAGAGTAGGTTGGAAGACATGCTCGCCAGTAAGAATAACTTTGCAAATACCAAGAGGAAGCATGGGTCTTGAAACTCAGACCAAAACTGGACCTGAAACAAGGTCCAACGGTGAAAAATACTTCGGGATAGCTAAAACATAAAAGGCGAGTTTCATTCACTCAAAAAAAATAAAATTCAAACGAATGCGAGATTCAGTTTGCCGAAAGAAACACATGGACTAATTTCCATGTCAAAGGAAATGAAAAGGTGAGACAAAGTCCGCCTATGTTAAACGTCATGACATACTGTAGAAACACACGAAATACATGATTAAATTTAAGATGAGTAAAGCAGTGCGAGCCTAAGTAGATAGCCAAATGAACAAATTCATACAAAATAAACAATGAAATTTCGTCTTTGTTTGTCTTCATTTAAAACAAAACTCTTTAATTCTCATACTCATTTTCTACTATACATTCACATAATAAAATATTTTTTATATCAATCCAAAATTTTTCCATATTTTTTTACCAACACATTTTCCAAAAAAAAAAAAAAACAATATTCAAAATATTATTTTTCTTAATAAGGACATCAAACAGGGGCTATATTCGTGAGATTCCGCAAGTGTACGAATCGTGACAAGTAATAAAGTAAATTCTTTTAAGTCCGAATATCATCCACAAAGACTATTATTTGCTATAACTTTTTAAATTAATCTAGTTTCAATTTAAATTAAAATAGTAACTAATAATCAAATCAAGTTTTGTTTTCAAAGCAAGATTCTACTAAATAAAATAACACGATATTAAATAAAATACCAAACTCAAAATAACACAATATCAAAATTGTCGGCCCTTTTATTTATATAATCTCAAGTTGTTGTGTTCCTTTAGGGGATCAAAAGAAAAGAAATTCAATCCAACAATACTTCAAAGCCAATTGAATTTGATTCCAAGTGCAATTCCAATTTGAAGCTCATTAATGCTATATTTTTCTTTGAGCCCTCGTACTTTAAATCTTGCAATTATTCTACAATTTTGCTTTCTTTTCTTCAATTCTTCAATAAACATAAAATCTTACCTTCAAATTACAATTTAACATAAATTAAGTAGAATTTAATTCAAAGGACAATAAAATATCATAATTTAGCACAACGAACAAGTATAGAAACTACACTTATCAGACTTCATTAATAAATTATCAAATGAGCAGCCTATACAAAAGATAAATGAGATTTCATTATAATCAAATAATGAGATAAAGACAAGCTATCTCTTCAATTTAACCAATGGTTGAATATTTCCAAAAGCAGGGACATCTTGGTTAACTAGGGTGTTACCCTCGAAGGGTACTTAGCAACCTCACTGGAAGGAATAAGTGGAAGGTCCAAGAGTTGGGTAAGATTGAAGGAAGTGGATGGATTATTTGAAGCCCCAGGGGCCTACTAAAATATCCTCTAGAGGTAGGGCGTTTTCGACATCACCTTTATGAGCCTCCAAAATTCATGTTCCACTCGGGGTAAAACTCTGTTGGAAACAATAGTGTATATAGTTGACTTTGACTTGATTTTTGAGTGGGACCCGTTTGGCTATTTTAGAAGTTAAAGATTGATTTGTGTTCTCCTCCGTAAGTATATCGAAATCATATATTTACTTGTCAAAATTGATGCTCGGGTGAATGAGAAATTGAAGCTCAAAGTTTGCCATTTAAAATGAGTTTATGTTGGTGGAAAAACTAAAAAGTGTGTTTGTCTCACATAGGAAGTTGATGAAATAAAAATCACTTTATAAAGGATTACACTTTAAAATGGTGTAATCATGTGTAGTATAGAATCTCTCTCTATGTGCACGCGCATGGGAGTGCAAATTAGAGATCGAAATGAGCTTTAGACCTTGAACTTGTGTGCGAACGCGACCCGCGTACACAAATGTCAGACCGAAAGGAGCAAAATTGGCCCCTTAGGAGTGTCCACGTTTTGCTACATTTTTATTTATTTTTTCAATAGACTTTTCAGTTTTTGAAACTATTGAAACTTCAAAACTCATGTGGTAATTGCCATGAAGTAAATGGCAAGTTACAAGATCCAAGTCTATATATATCTCAGTTTTTTCCAATTTTCTACACTCCAATTTCATCTGAGAATTCATTTGCATACAGTTTTACTCTGTCTTCATTTTCAGTCTCTGTTCAAGTCGTTTTGGTGATATTGTTCGAGCATTAATTCAGTTCGTCGGAGTAAAATCCGTGGTACTCAGATTCTACTGTTCTACCATTGTATCATGGGAAGCAGATGCTCAAATTATACCTCAAGCACGTACGGTGAGGGAGCGAATCTGTTTTAAGGAAACTATGTGTAACACAGTCCTCGGGTTAAAGGTTTCTTACTGTTTAATTATATTATTTTTTCTTGTTATTCCTTACTGTAATTAACAAGCCATTGGATTTGTTATAAATATACAATTTAATCTGTTTAAACTGTAAATCTGGTATCAAGTGTGTAAAATTGATTAATTCTGCATATACGGTAACCACTGCATATAGGTAACTCTTGCATATATGGTATCCAGTATAGAAACACTTATCTAACAAACTCTTAATAATATCGTAAACATTGTTACCCCATCTTGCATAGCTTCGTCGACAAGGTTCGCCTCGTTAGCTTCTGCCTCAAAAAGGCTAGACTTGCAACAACCAATTTTGTCTTAGAACTCTTGAGCTAGTTGCGAAGCATGGCCAACTCATTCCTCTCCTCTTCGTTGAGCACAAAATCTCATGATCAGTTTTGCCAACATAAGTGACATGATTTTCTTTAGCCAGCTCTAAATCCTTGGATGCCCTATTAACATCGGCCATCAAAAAGGCTTCCCTTGTAAAAAAGACCCTATCCCCTTTGCTGACCTCCTCGTACTTCTCCATCAATCTCCCCAATCTTTTCTGAAGGGTTTTGCACCTCTTCCCCATGGAATCGACTTTCTTTTCCAGTTTGTCAACTTGCAAAATACAAATTTCATACTCCATCTGTTGGTCATGGTGAAGAATAGCATCTCGCATGAGATGAGCATCGATCAAATTCCCTCTTTGCTTTGGGAAAAGACCCTCCACAAATTTTTTTCAGACGGCATTAAAATACAAATAAATAGACCTATCAACCATGGAAATAAAAGAGGAGGGTGCTGATAAGGCCACTGAATATAATTTCTCATTGAGACGAGGGAAAAATAAATATTGGTCCTTAAGTGGTTCATATCCACCCGACATTTTTCTTTTTCCCTTAAAAGGGTTCCTAATCAAAGCTGATGAATGAGGAGACCCAAATTCCAAGGGCAAAACCCTAAAGATAAAGCACCAACAGTTTGTGAACCACACCCCCTTCGAAATAGCAAAGGTTGCCTAGTAACACCGTCACCCACATGCTAAAGTAAATCCTCAGGAGGAGTGAGAGCTAGAATTTTCTAGCACTTAGGAGTTGCGTTTGAAATAAATTTGCACTGCGAAAGAAAGAGAGATCATAAACTATCTAAACAGAGATAAAGAAACAAAGAAATCGGAACATAATCACGCTCATAGTAGTTCAAATGCTTGTACTATAAAAGTCTATACGAATTCTCAACCATGAGAACGTCAGTATTTTTAAGTCGAGAATGAATGCTACTTAAACTTGAAGATTGTTGGGACCATGAAATAAACCTGGCTTATCCATACAAATAAACGAAACAAGAAAACATAAAAAAAATCACCAAAGAATATATCATCAGCGATGGACAATGGCAGATCCAAAATTTTGAATGAGCAAGGGTAGTCGTTGATTGTCAGTTGTAATAAAATAATAAAAATTAATTATAATAATCATTTGGCTAAAACTAAACATATATAATTTTATTATATAAATGGACAATGTTCATCAAATGACATAGTGGTCAAATTTCCTATAAATCAAAGGAAGAGTGTAGGTTCGAATCCTTACAATTACATTAAAACCACTAAAATGGAATATATATTATTATGTTAGATTTGGTTTCAAAATTCAATAACTGCCATGATGGTCAAGTATTCAATAATCTTAAAGGGGGTCATAGGTTCGGATCCTCTCCCTAGTGCATTAGTTTTGTTAAAATTGTAGAACTTTGAAAATCATGAGAAATATTTTAGAGTCACATTGAGAATACATCAAAATAATAAGGTATAAATACAAGGAAAAGAATGAATATGTAATAAAACTGAAAGTTTTAGACAAGGACGAGAAGAAGCAAGGTTCATCGATGGGCAAGAATAATGCCGCAGGCTGGAGATAACACAGAAATAGCCAAAAATGATAAAATGCCGAAGAAATGGACATATTTATAAGTTTAAAACTAGAGGCATAAATCGTTAGATGAGTAATGCTATTCATCGCCACCGGGGTTACAAAAACAGTCTATATGGCGTTAATATGTTATTAAATGATAGGTGAAATTAAATAAGTCATTTAATTTCATCTTTCATTTAACATATCACTTAGAGCTACTTAAACTGAGTTTATAACTCTACTTGAGATTAATAACATTACTCTCGTCAGCTTGTAACATAAATAATCTTGACCGATCGATTCCTCCCTATAATCATATTGATTGGATATCAACGGGCACCTCACCTAGATTAAAAAATAAATGGACTAAAAATAAACGCATAAACCTAGAAATGTGCAAATAAATCATGTACCATGTGTAAAAAACTACAACAATCATAGCATGCCTCCTCAAGCAATGATAAGCCGCATGCTGATAAATACATGACAAGTCCTAGATTTAATATGAATAATAAAATCGAATTTCAAGAAATATTTATTGAATGAAATAATTAATTCTGCGAGCATGCTCGCCGACTACGAAGCTTAAACAACATGCAGGGAAACAAAAGAAAAAAAAAAGGCTCGATCAAGGTGGGCGACCTTTTTCCTTTCAAGACTGGCTAATAACAATTATTAAGACATATAAGCCAATTAATAAAATGAGATATTATAATATAATCAGTTACAAACTGTCTAATAAGAAGTCACCATCTGTCAAATATTCAAAATGATTAAATTACTCCAAAGTTTGGAGGAAAATCTATAAATATCCCAGAAGAATTAACGAATGCAAATTCAAATATTTTTCTCCCAAATAATCACTTTTCCTTTTGTTCTGATATAATGAGTTTATGAGACAAAAATTATGGCTAGGTGAAAGGAATTTGTTGATCCGATTTCTATCGTCAACACCATCATTTTCCACTTTAATTAAGTTCGTTGGTGAATTTTAGAGGGAGCTAGAAATAATTAAAATGGTAATTGTTTTTACAAAATTAAATAATATTATTATATTATTATTTATGTAGAATAAGAAAGGGAATTGATAATAATAGATTTGATTAACTGTTGGAAAAAGAAAAGTGGAAATTACAAAAAATCAATGGTTTAAACTTTCTAATTCAAAACTCAGGTACACGTTTTGTCTAATAAAAAATCAGGTATGAATTAAATATTTAAATAATATTATAATACTAATATTTCAAACCCTAATTCATTTCCAATCTATACTTTCTCTCACTACTTTCTCTCATCTCTTTCTCCCCTTCTCCTCTACCATTTCACCTCTCTCCCTCCCCTCAACCAGGTCCAGCAGCAGCGGTTCCTTCCCTCCACCGGGTTCGGCAGCAGTAGCCACTGCTGCGGCAGCAGCTGCTCCAAGTAGCAGCAAGCTGCCGGCTGCTGCTGCTGCCAGCGATGGTTGCTGTGACCAGCAGCCGCTGCCAGCCACTCTGTCACGGTTGTGGGTGTGGTGTGGTGTGTTGGTCGGATGTGACTGTGGTGTGTGGCTGTGGTATGTGTGGTGTGTTGGTCGGCTGTGGTGTGTTGGTGTGTGTGGTTGTGGATGGTTTGTGGGTGTTGGGTACAGTTGTTAATGGTGGTGGCGATGACGACGGCGACGGTGAGGTGGTGGTGAACTATTAAATAGTTAATATGTGAATGGTTGGTGATGGAGGTTATTGTTCGTAGATTGGATCTAGGAGTTGGGAACTTTTTTCAGAGCGATGACGTGTTGTGGGGTGCGGTGGTGGTGGTGGCACTGTTAGTGTGCGATGGTATTTACTTGATGTGGTGTGTGGTGGGTTGACAATGGTGGTGGCAGTCGATGGTGGTGCAGGTGGAGGATGTGGTGATTTGATTTTCTGTGACCTTCAAATTCTATAATATATGACCAATCATTTTGTTATCTGTGACCTAAAAATTATATAATATGTGACCGTGAAAAAAATCCGTGACCAATTAATTTGGAAATTTGTAACTGTGTGATTTATAAATTTTGATGTGTGACCCGTGACCAATAAATTTTAATATGTGACTATCTAATTTTGAAATATGTGACATGTGACCAATCATTTTTTGAACTGTGACCGCCGGAATAATTGTCAGAATCGGAGCAGTCGCCGGAACGGTCGTCGGAATCGGAGCAGTCGCTATTGTCGGAGAAGAGTGGTGGTCGGAACGGTGGCTGGAATAGTCCCCAGAACGGTAGGGGATGGTGGAGGTGGGGTGAGTTAATTATATTATTTAATAATTAATTAATAAAAATATTTTTAATTAATAAATAAAATACCTAAATTTTACATTTTGAAACTTGACACCTAAAAAATGAATTGTGTCAAAGTTAATACCTGACTTTTGAATTCTTCTAAAAAAAAAAAAAAAGCAAGTAATTGGATTGACTGACTTTAAAGGTGGACCCAATGGCCAAATATCGTGTTTTTAATTCTTTGAGTAGAATGAGACAGGCGCGTTTGTGGTGGCAGTATATGTTTGAAATCTGGAGTTAGAATGGTCACATATTTTTAGTCATATAAATGCAGTTGTTTGGTTGATGTCCAAAAAAGAGCTTAATTTTTTAAAGCTGCTTAAGAGAAACTTCAATTTGAAGGTTTCTCTAATTTCAAAGCTGAAATCTACATTAATCATGCTTTATTAATTTTTAATAAGATACCAATATATCTAATTTTCCACTCATTCATTCGCAATAATTTAAAGATTATTTTTTAATGGTTAATATGAATTTTTTTTTTCAATTTCTTATTTATTATCATTTTTGCCTAATAATATTTTTCGAAATGAAATTTAAGATGAAGTTAAAAAGATGAAATTTGAGATAATACAAGAATTTATAGTATTTCAAATATTTAACTAATAAAGAAACATTATTTAATCATATAATTAATGGTCTCTGTTTGATATACATTAAAATTTTCATTTTCATTTTCATTTTCATTCTTCTACTTATTTCCAATCACACATTTTTTAATAAAATAATATTTTTCATGACATCAATAACTTTTCCTTCTTTTTTAACCATACATTTTCCATTAATATATTATTCCAAAATAATGTGGCTCAAACACACCTATCTACAATTACTAAATCAAAAATATTTTTCCAGTAATCCAAATAATTTGGATGCTGTGTTATTTAGAATAACTTTAAAGTACCCACAGTTACTCCATCATTTGTTTTGTGGTGGAAAAGATGTTAAATTAAAGATGTAAGTTAGCCAATCAATCTTCGCGATTATTCATAGAAATATCTAACGAAATAAAAAATCGCACTTATATAAAGCACACGAGAGACAGACCTGCACAGTATCATCGAGTCCTAGGAAATAAGAATTTTCTTCAAGTCTCCTAATCTCATTGTTCTTGTAATTAAACTCAAACACTGCTATATATATTCTCGTTTAGTTTGTTAAAGGAAGACGCTGGAACTTAGATCATGCAGAAAAGCCATATTCACCGATTTAAGCCGGGAAATCCATGGTTTCTTGGACTGGTTATGGTGGGATTGATCGGTGGCGCGTTGATTATTGCTTCATTTTTAAGAGGAAATGATTCTTCTACAGTATTTTGTAATGGTGCCACAGCCAGGGACGTGACGGAGCTCCAGCTAGAGGCCATTCTCCATTACGCGACGTCGAAAGTTACTCCACAGCAAAACATTGATGAGATCAGACTCTCTTACGACGTTCTCAGATCTCTTTCTCCTTGCACTTTCCTCGTGTTCGGACTCGGTCACGATTCCCTCATGTGGGCCTCTTTCAACCCTCGTGGAACCACCTTATTCCTCGAGGAGGATCCCAAGTGGGTTCAGACCGTGCTCAAAGACGCCCCGGGCCTCCGAGCTAATACCGTCAACTACCGCACCAAACTCTCCGACGCCGACGACCTCCTCTCACACTACCGCACAGAACCGGACTGTTCGCCGACAAAATCCTCCATCCGCGGAAATAGCAAATGCAAATTAGCACTGAATATGCTACAAGACGAGGTGTACGATAAGGAATGGGACATTATAATGATTGACGCGCCCACTGGCGGACCTGCAGTGGGGCCTAGTGGGGCATGTGCCCCACTAGGTTTTGAAGTTTTTTTTAAAAATTAAATATAAAACCAAAAAAATTCTGAAACGCCCTCGCCTCTCTTCTCTCAAGGTTTTGAAGTTTTTTTTGCTGCATGCATTTGCACACAAATCAATTCTTTGAAATTACTGTGAGAGAAACTGTTTGTGATGGAGTTACTTCATAAATTCATTAATTTGGGCTCATAGAATGCATTCACTTATAATGAAGTAGTTGATACTATAATAATGATTAACAGAGAAGATTTGCTTGATGCATTTATGCTCAGATCATTCCATTTGCTCAGTGTCTCATATGAATCAGTTTAAAATGACTGGTTCATATCAAATCTATAAAACCTGTTTTAAAATACTTTGGTTTGAATTTTTACCATCTAGAGGACTTTCAAGAATTTGTGTGGGCATGTAAGCAATGCTGAAAATGAACTGACATGTCTACAGCTTTGTGTTTTAAGTCTACATCTTTTATTGAGTCAATTAGGTGAAATTCATAGAGATTTCCCATATCTTTTTCAAGAAATTCAATTAATGCATGAAGCGGTTTTATCGAAGCAAGCTGCAGATACTATGCTTGGTCAATCAGAATTAAAAACTAGTCTAAGTGAATTCTAAATTCGTCCATGTTCACAATTAGGTAATTGACAAATAAGCCTTTCTTAAAGTGATTGCATTCTATCCCTTTTCTTAAAGTGATTTTGAGAAGCTTCTTAATGTTGACATCGCTGGATCAGAACGTACAACTTTATTAACTATTTGCTTGAACTCACTAGTTCTACTTACATCTATGCAAAACAATCTTAAAAAATGAAACCGTGTGGAATATGGCTGCTTGCATGTTATCAATGGGAGGTCTCAATTGAACACGTTGAAAGAGAAAAATTGTATGCTCCCCACATACGCCATCTTGTGGTAGATGTGGGATGCAAACAGAGTCAGGGTTGAGATTTGAAATGAAGCAAAAGGTAGCAGCGTTAGAAGATTTTTACTTTTCTTCTTTTGCATTTCTTTCATTACATTTCTGTTAAATCCTTTCTTTACCGTGTTTGTGTGCAACTTCAAGGAGGATGTCAGAGACGTAGCTTCAACATTTCGCCTAGTGATAAGAAAAGGAAGAGATTTGATGATGCATCTCGGATAACTCCCAAAGAGGTTAGACAAAGTATTCTCTAATGATTTCATTAATTTCTTCAGCATCTTTGTATACTTATTTTTCTTTGTATAGTTGTATTTTGCCTGAAGACAATTTTTGTAAATTTTACTTTCATTTTTTCGTCACTTTGTGAAAGTTAGATTGTGCCCCCCTAGTTTCAAAAGTCTACGTCCGCCCCTGGACGCGCCGCGGGGGTATTTCCCGGAGGCGCCTGGGAGGATGAGTGCGATTTACTCAGCAGCCGTCATGGCGAGGAATCGGAAAAGTCCCGGAGTGACCCACGTGTACTTGCATGACGTGGACCGCAAGGTAGAGAAAATGTACGCAGAAGCCTTCTTGTGTAAGAAGAATCTGGTGAAGGCTGTGGGGAGGATATGGCACTTCGAGATTCCACCAGCAAGTAACATGAACAGTGAGTTTTGCTAGAGTGCGCCTCCAGTCAGTGCTCAGTTTATCTTTGTATTATTACTTATTAGTTATTACTTTCCTTTTTGACAGCCCACGGATTTCCCCCCTCAATCTTATTACAGATTATTGTAATTCATAAATATGAAAAATCTCTGTAATTTTCAGTTTCGTCTAATGTAATATTCAATATTACCTTTTCTTGAACGAATCCCAACAAATTGATATATTTTAAATTAAATAAATTGATAAAAAAACTGAATCTTGCAATAATTTTGTGCTAATATAAGTATAAAACATTTGCTGTATCTGTGTGCCTGATGTGCAAGAATTAGAGCGAGTTTAATCAACAAGAACAGATGATAACTAGGCTTAGCATCAGAATGTTCTGCTTTTAGTTTCCAAAAATAATTACGAGAACTGAGAAGAAAAATCTTCATCATATAGTGCACTTTAATTACTTATGCAGATGGTGGTGCGGTGTCGAATGAGTTTTTCCTTACTAACATGCAAGTGATCTTCGCTGGTTGAGAGTGCATATTATCAACCGTACACAAGACAAAATCAGGCCGATGAAGTGCAAGTGTGAGCCGGTTTTCCCCAACATCCAATCCAGTTGCATCGAGAAGAACGTGCCAAGAATTTCTATGCGCTTCTGAAATCCAATGCATGGTGGAACGAGATTCATTCACGGAAGCAGGGTAAGCAAAAAGACCTTTTGGACTATATTTGCATTTTCTTCTGAAGTATTGGCTAAGCTGTGATCCTTTGATCCTTAAATCCAACCATGTTTCTGGTGCTGCAATAACCTTTGAATCCTTATTCTGCACGAATTCCCTTACACAATCACCCTCTTCTCCAAGAATTGACAAGTAATAGTTTCCTCTGAAGAAGGGATAAGATTCCCCAATCATAATCATGGCTTCCTTACTAGTATGTGTAAAAAGCACCAAGTAATCCTCTTCTGTCAATCCACAATTCTGCAAGGCTCGATTTCGCACCTGTATTTCTGGGATGGAAATGAAATTCCCCTGGAAAGACGTTTTCTTAGCTAGGATGTCAAGTAATTTGGAAGGCTCCAATTGAATTTTGCCCATATCTGAAGGAGTACCAATACCAAAAGAAGGCGAAGATGACTCCCTCATCGGGGATTTTCGTCTGTCATCAGCCATGGATTCTGATGATTCATCATTGACACATAGACTGTATAAATCTATCTTGTCTCCTTCTTCAACAAGGCCATTGCAGTATTCCGGATACTTTGCAAAAACATACTGCTGCACATATTGCCTTTCACTAGGTGTAATGGGGCCTGACCATCTCAGATCAAGACCATGAAGTGTCGATATGGCTTCTGCAACCAAGTGAGCCGGAATCACAGTATTTGCTTTCTGTTACTCCTTCAAGAAAATAATCTAATCAGAACATAAACACAATTAAGAGCATGTAATTACATATAAATAAAAGCGTCCCGGAAGAGAGATTATTAGACGAGCTTAATTAGGCGGGCTTCTTCGTTTTGACCCCGGTGCCTATGGCGAGCTTCTTCTTTTTGCGAATATGCCCCTCCCACCCAGATTTGATCTCACACGCCTAAGGGCGGCTAGAGATAGAAAGCCTCAATCTCCAGGTGAGCTTTTAAGGGAATTCTTCCGGTTCAAAAAAAGAAAGGAAAATAGATACAATCAGTAGTTGAACTTGCCTTGATCACCATACTGGTTGGTCTGCTGTTTTGGTCTGGTGAGTTTGGCTTAGAACTTGCCTGTTCTTCAATGATTTGCTCCATGATGACTTTGCAGTGTCTGAAACTGGAAGTGGAAGACCAACTCTGCTTCTGTGAAGAACAAAAACAAACAAACAATCAAGTGAGTTGCATAAGCATTTCTTGCTGGCTCGACACTTGCATTTATATATATAAATATTATTAAGGCCGACATATATGACAGCAAAGACCCACAACATAGAGTCATCAAACATTGATTTAGGACTAATAATACGTGTATAAATATATTTGATAGAAAATGACTTCGTTGTTAATAATTTGATTGCATTCGAAATCGTGTAGAAGGGCCTATATTAAAAATGAAACTTCTTGTTACAAAGGTGTCAAACCGGCATTGCTTGGAATTGGGCCGGTAAGAATCGCATTCAACTTTCTCATCAGAAAATCAATTGATGTCCAATTAGGACAAGCTATAACTGTTATAACATTCGATTACCATCATTTGACTAACACTACATATGAACTTAAAAAGCGAAATTGTTGCTCCTCGATAATTCTCCCTTTAACATGATGCTCTAGTAATTCGGATTAATAATCCATGAAATTCAACCATCTCATTTTAAAGCAATTGGTGCCAACTGAAGTAGGTTAAATGTCCCAAGTGAAGGCTGCTAGTCTAGTTTGAATCAAATTGAATTTAGCATTTCACGAGTCATCGAGTTTATTAACACCTCTACCTTGTTGTATTATATTATGGAAAATTGAATCCATTTAACACGCCACATAAGGTTATGTTGCCCTGTTAACAACCTACAACTTTCAATCAAGTTGCTTATTGTTTAAACAATTCCTGAAAAAGAATTGTGAGAAAACCGCTATTTTTTTTATTAACTATTAAATTGAAGTCATGGGTATAAATTTTTGCGTGTTGAACTTTTAATAGATAGCGAGCCTTGAATCAATTGAGAACGTTGGCTAGCACGTTTGGGCTGGGCCCCACCTTTTAACATCACCTTTTTAATTTTGTAGAATTTATGACCTAATGATGCTTAATAATATAAATTAATATATTAAAGAAATAAACTAGTTGACCGAATGGGAATTGTTTTATATCATGAAAAAGAAGCATCTTTCCATTTTGAAACTTATGTGCAAAAAGCCAATTGGTCAATAATAATAATTAGAGTATAGTACGTGCTAGTCTTTAATTGTGCATTTATTTTCAGTTTTCCAATGGAGATTAAAATGAATAAACCTAAAGATATTTATCGGTTCAGGAACGTGAAAAGCACATCGAACCATGACATGCCTTGACCTACATCTATCTTAAATTTATAAACATATTTTGAGAAATTCACAAATATCATTATCTTTTATTTCTATCAGTTTATAATTTAGACTATCTATAAATGCTTCCCTAACATTCCTACATTGCAAGAAGCATAATCCTACTTCCTTTAAAAGAGAGTATCATATTCTTACTGTTCATCTCGTGTCATTCATTTCACACTGAATCTGGTTTTGTACTGTTCCGTTTAATCAATTGGATATGTCCGTATTTTTTTTTCCGCATATAAATGTTTTGTTTTGACTGAAATTCTACCATTCTTACATTCTTAAGTGGTTGAAAAGTCTTAGCCACATAAATTCAACATCATTCATTATTATATGGGCCCACTGCATTGTTGAATGTAAAAATATCTATTAGCTTTGTCCTTTTTTTTTTTCATTTGATACACCAATTAGTTTATTATTCACTTAAAAAAAATTCATTTTGTTGAATGTAAAAATACCAATTGGCTTTTTTTTTTTTTTTTTTTTCTTGTCATTTGATACATCAATTAGTTTACTGTTAACTAAAAAATTTCAACGTCATTCAATATGAATTTAATTATATCGTCTTTGTCAATTTTATTTTATTTGTTTCTTGCATGCTTGATAAGTCTTAACTAAAAGAAATTTGTCAATTTTATTTTATTTGTTTCTTACGTGCTTGTCTTAACTAAAAGAAATTCAACGTCAAATGACCCACTGCACTGAATGTAAAACCTTTATCAATTTTGTTTTATTTGTTTTTTGATTCACCCAAGTTGGTTTACTATTCAACTGCATGGCCAATAAATATCCACTGCATTGTTACATTGTTGAATGTAAAAAGAATGTAAAAATATCTATTAGCTTTGTCATTTTTTTTTGGTCATTTGATACACCAATTAGTTTACTGTTCACTACAAAAAATTCATTTCGTTGAATGTAAAAATATCAATTGGTTTTTTTTTTCTTTTTTCTTTTTTTTTGTCATTTGATACATCAATTAGTTTATTGTTCACTAAAAAAATTCAACGTCACTCAATATGAATTTAATTATGCCGTCTTTGTCAATTTTATTTTATTTTATTTGTTTCTTGCGTACTTGATAAGTCTTAACTAAAAGAAATTAAACGTCAAATGGCCCACTGCATTGAATGTAAAACCTTTGTCAATTTTGTTTTATTTGTTTTTTGATTCACCCAAATTGGTTGACTGTCAACTTAACGGCGAATAAATATCTACCTCATTTTGCCAATCTCTTTCCATTTTTTGTAGCATGACAAATAAATATCTGCTTCATTTTGCTGACTTCTGTTTATTTTTATTTTTTTGCCGACCTTTGTTTTAGATTTGAACCTATAAAGTACAGAAAGATAAGAAACAAAATTCTCACCCTGCGTTTTTCATCCTTCTAATTCTTCGACTACCTGCTGCCTTTGTTTCTACTATTATAGGTTGGTTCTGTATATATACTTTTATTTTCTTCTTCGATTTAGTATTAAATAAGATTTTCTAATTGTTGATTGGTTTGTATTTTCAATTCACTTGTTTAAAAAACGGAGATATTGCGATTTGGATATGTTGCTACTTAACTAAGGTATCAATCTCATAACTATTGCATATTAAAACTATTTATTCCTTTATGTTATTTTCCTTTCATTTGTTCATTTTTTATGATTTAAGCTTTCGGTTTTGCCATACAAGTTCTTGCCATATTTGTAGTATGTTTATCTCATATGTAAGTTTTTTTAAATTGTATCATTTAATTATATCGTCTTTGTCAATTTTATTTTATTTGTTTCTTGCGTGCTTGTCTTAACTAAAAGAAATTCAGCGTCAAATGGTCCATTGCATTGAATGTAAAACCTTTATCAATTTTGTTTTATTTGTTTTTTTATTCACCCAAATTGGTTTACTATTCAACGTCATGGCCAATAAATATCCACTGCATTGTTACATTGTTGAATGAAAAAATATCTATTAGCTTTGTCTCTTTTTTTTTTTTTTTTTGGTCATCTGATACACCAATTAGTTTACTGTTCACTACAAAAAATTCATTTCGTTGAATGTAAAAATATCAATTGGCTTTTTTTATCTTTTTTTTTTCTTGTCATTTGATACATCAATTAGTTTATTGTTCACTAAAAAAATTCAACGTCATTCAATACGAATTTAATTATGCCGTCTTTGTCAATTTTATTTTATTTGTTTCTTGCGTACTTTATAAGTATTACCTAAAAATAATTTGTCAATTTTATTTTATTTGTTTCTTGCGTGCTTGATAAGTTTTAACTAAAAGAAATTAAACATAAAATGGCCCACTGCATTGAATGTAAAACCTTTGTCAATTTTGTTTTATTAGTTTTTTGATTTACCCAAGTTGGTTGACTGTCAACTTAATGGCGAATAAATATCTATCTCATTTTGCCAACCTCTTTCCATTTTTTGTAGCATGACAAATAAATATCTACTTCATTTTGCCGAATTCTGTTTTTTTTTTTTTGTATTTATATTTTTTACTAGCGGCTTTAACTATAACTTCAGCTCTATTTATTGGTTTGAGCAAGATACGACTTATTTGAAACATTTGTTTTAGATTTGAACATATAAAGTACAGAAAGATAGGAAACAAAATTCTCACCCTGCGTTTTTCATCCTTCTAATCCTTCGACTGCCTACTGCCTTTGTTTCTTCTGTTATAGGTTAGTTCTGTATATATACTTTTATTTTCTTCTTCGATTTAGTATTAAATAAGATTTTCTAATTGTTGATTGGTTTGTATTTTCAATGCTCTTGTTTAAAAAACAGAGATATTACGATTTGGATAGGTTACTACTTAACTAAGGTACCAATCTCATAACTATTGCATATTAAAACTATTTATTCCTTTATGTTAATTTCCTTTCATTTGTTCATTTTTTATGATTTAAGCTGTCATTTTTTGCCATACAAGTTCTTGCCATATTTGTAGTATGTTTATCTCATATGTATGTTTTTTTAAATTGTATCGTTTAATATTATGTTACTCTATTTGTAATATTATGTTAGTCTATTTGTAATATGTTGATTTCATATTTAGTTCTTTTTCAAGTTAATATATATCGTTTAATAATAATACGTTGCTCGTATTTTTTTTGTTACGTTGTTGGTATTTTTTTTCCAGAATTAAAAAATCTATATTTATTCATTTAGAAATATACGTCTGTCTTATTTAATAAATATCTACCCCCATTCCTGTGCATGAATTGTTTAATATTCTTACTAATATAATATAATATTCTTGAATTTTCTTAGTTTATAATTCTTACGGAGTTGAAATATTGAAGAATTCTTGCTGTTGCTGTGATGGATATTTTGGAAACTCCTTATCATGAAGACGGTATTGTTACTAGCATTAATACTATGTTCAAAAATAACAACAAGATATACAGATCTTCCATTCGTCAACAACGAAATCAACGAGAAAGAGACATGCCAAATAGATTAAAAAATTACTGCAGTACTTATCATAAAAAGAAAAATGACCCTATGTTAAATGATCATATGTTATCTGGAAATAAAATATCCTTCCTTGCGCAAACACATCAATCAAAAAACATCTCATTCTCTCAATTCTGAATATGAATTAGATGATAATATTCAGGAATTTCATATCCCATCTGCTGTATATGTATTACCATCTTCGACTTATTGTATACATTGTAATGCACGCAAATTTTATAGAGAAAGTAAAGGTTTTTAATGTTCCGATGGAAAAATCAAACTTTCTATATGTGATTCACCATTTGACTTATATAATTTATTTACTTCTACGAAACATTATTGTAAGGAATTTAAAAAAATTGTAAGAGGCTATAATAATCATTTTGCTTTTACTTCATTTGGTATAAAATACGATAAAGATCTATTTAAGACTTATAAATGTATTTACACATTTAGAGTTCAAGGTCAAGTACATCATTATATAAGTGAACTTATGCCAAATTACAATACGTCTTGTTATATGCAATTATATTTTTATGATACAGAAAATGAACTACAAAATTGAATGAACATTTCATCAAATTTTGTCGAATCTACTTTACTATTATTACTTGACATCTTGAAAAAAAATTCATACAGTAAATTTTTTAGATCTTTAATTGATATGCCTAATTTGCATAAACATCAAATACAAATACGATGCGATCCAAGACTTGATCAAAGAGTTTTTAATATTCCAACAACATCTCAAGTAGCTGCTGTATGGGTCGAAAATGATAAAAATGCTACTATTCGTTCTCATGATATCATCATATACGGTCATTCTAATGATTCACATAAAACTCATTACTATTATGGATGTTATAATCCGTTACAATATCCATTACTTTTTCCATATGGAGAATCCGGTTTTGCATGTACACTTTTGTATCGTGATTTCCCAACACATTTTGTTTAGAATACACATAAGAAAGCTTGGACTCGTAGAAAAAAATAAATTGTTATTGGACGAATTGTTACAGTAAATCCATCTGAAGGAGAACGTTATTTTCTTTGTGTTCTTATGAATCATATTCGAGCTTCTATATCATTTGAAGATTTACGAACTTCACATGGAGTTACTATTAATACATATCGAAAAGCAGCACTTCTACACGGTTTATTAAGAAGAGATAATCATTGCGAAAAATGTTTATTTGAAACTATTATTTATGAAATGCGTACTTCTTTAAGACGTCTTTTTGCTACACTTCTTATCCTCTGTAATCCTAACAATTCAAATTATTGTGAAATAAATTCAAATCTTATATGACTGATGATTACGTACATAAAGATATTTCTTCACATAATGCTGAATTACACGTTTTAGAAGATATTAATCGTATTTTAGAATCTGGAGGTAAAAATATAAATGACTATGAAATGGTGTCATTTAATGTACATATAAACGAAAATGATAGATTGAAAAGAATGATTGATGACGAGACAACAAATTTGAATATTAATAAAGACTATATTTACGAATCACATTTAAATAGGTGGTGCTTTCTTCATTGATGGACCAGGCAGCACAAGTAAAACATATTTATATAAGGCATTGTTACGTACTATACGATCTCAAAATTTAATTGCTTTAGCAACTGCGTCTTCTAGAGTAGCTGTATCCCTTTTAC
Organism: Fraxinus excelsior; assembly: GCA_019097785.1. Lineage (NCBI taxonomy): Eukaryota > Viridiplantae > Streptophyta > Magnoliopsida > Lamiales > Oleaceae > Fraxinus > Fraxinus excelsior. The sequence goes on along the minus strand of CM032643.1, from coordinate 147,030 downwards.
CGGGTGGTCGAACTGCTCATTCAAGGTTTAAAATTTCTTTGGAAATAATAGGCGAAATAAGTTGTTCGGTTAGTAAACAATTTACTTTAGGAATTTTGTTAAAAATGTGCAAATTAATTATTTGAGATGAGGCCCCATGGTCAATCGAGGTGCTATTGAAGCTGTAGATAAAATATTAAAAGATGTTAACGAATCTAATTTGCTTTTTGGTGGTAAAGTAATAGTCGTTAGAGGAGATTTTCGACAAGTTCTACCGGTAGTACCAAAATGAAATAAAGAAGATATAATAAACGCTAGTTTAGTCTTCTCTTACCTATGTCCTTTCTTGACACATCTATCATTAACTGAAAATATGAGGGCAAAGTTTGATCCTACTTTTGTGATTACTTATATAAGTATACCATTTCAGGATGAAATCACATCTTTAAAACTTATTATCCATAACGTATTTCCAAATATAGAAACATATGCTAACAACTTACATACGATGACAAATCGAGTTATTCTTACACCTCGAAATAATTGTGTCGATCATATTAATAAGATCTTATTGGAGTAAATCCCTCGACAAATTTTTACATATTATAGCTTTGATGAAGTTATTGATCAATCAGAACATAACTTGCAAGAAGATTTTTTAAACAGTTTAACTTCAAATGGTATTTCACCGCATGAACTGAATCTTAAAGTAAACTATCCTGTTATGTTATTACGAAATATTAACCCTTTTGAAGGATTATGCAATGGAACATGACTTACCTGTCGAAAATTTGAGAAAAAATGTAATTCTTGCTGAAATTACGTCAGACGAATATTGTGGAAAATATGTAGTTTTACCAAAAATTCATTTTATACCACTTCAAAGTAATCATACCTCAATGTCATTTAAAAGAACTCAATTTTCAATTCGACTATGTTTTGTAATGACGATAAATAAAGCACAAGGACAAACACTTAATTTTGTTGGTTTATATCTTCATGAACCAATTTTTTTGTCATGAACAACTTTACGTAGCCTTATCAAGAGCTAAAACAAGCAAGTGTTTAAAAGTTCTACTTAACTCATCAATCGTTGAACAATTGCACATGACATGCACCAAAAATATAGTATACAAAGAAGTTCTTTGAGTGTACATTAATAAAAAACATCATTCAACTATTATAATAGATTTACCAGGTAAATTTCAAATTTTACTTTTATATTTTCATGATATTTCTGTTATTTCATAATGTGTATATTATTTATTTTTAGCCATTGTATTTTGTTCAACTACTTTCGTATTTCGTATTTTCTAATTTATCGTATACATACAGATAACAAAAGAATACCCCGACTTCTCACCTCTACAAATTCACCACAGGGTACATGTATATATTTTCCTCCCTTTTTCTTTTCTTATTATATTATATTTCATTTTAAACATTATGGGTTCTAATTTTTATTGTAATTACATTTTCTACAAATATATATGTTTTCTCTACCGAATTCAGTCTTTGGTAAATAAATTCTTATTTGTCACAATACAGCACAACAAAAATTTAAATAACTGAACTTTTTTATTATGAGAGATGTTTTATATACTTAAGTTTTTGCATGTGTCTTTCTAATGACAATTTTTTTTGTTTTCTTTCGGTAGTTGCGTAGTGCAAAGTGAAGAATTGAATACTTGTTGAACATTAATTTCAATAAATTTCAATATTTGCCGAAGATACATATTTTTCTTCTTAGCCACTTTAATACACTCATTACAATAATCTCGGTGTATTATGTTTACACAACGGTTCTATAGATATATTCAATAGATCTAAACTTCGAATTTTATTTACTTACAAATATTTCATTATTCTTTCATGTACGATGTTATAGTTTTTTTACGTATGTCATATTTGTGACATTATATTGTTCAATTTTGCTTCCAAGTTTTCAATTATAAATATTCAAATGTCACAAGAATATGATATCGATAATCAAAGATGTATTTTTTTCCTATTAAATTTATTATTTCATACAAATGAAAGTATTCCTTCTTATACTTTCATAATTTTTAATAACAATATTTTAACTACTGATAATTTTCAAATATAACTTCAAAAATTTGAATATTTACCCAATAAAAAAAAATTGTACATATAAATACCTTTTTCTTAAAAATCCTATTATCACATTCCCTAATATTATTTTCAAGACGACAAAGTTTATTAATAACATTCTCGAATTTTTACTTTCAAAACACGAGTCTATTCCCGAATATTAGTTTCGAAACAACAAAGTCTATCGACTGCGCACTTTCAAATAAAATATTTATTGGTCAAATGTCCATCATAAACCCTAAACATATTCGATTATCATTTCTTTACATTAATTTTTCAAATTTTACAAAAAATCTTTCATAATACAAATAGACATGAACAAAATTCAATTGAATAAAATATATAATCAAATTTACAACACTTTATTACCCCAAATATATATTTCTTATTTTACTAAATATCTAAGGACATATGTTTTGTTGTAAATGGTTAACATTGACAACTCATCTTCTTCGAATATATATTTTCTTGGACAAGTAGCTACATTGAAAATTGAAATTTCTAACATTATCTTCTCGAACATTTTTTAAGTTATTATAGACTCAAAGTAATAAATTATTTAGTCAACTCAAAATATCTATTTGATTTCCTATATATTCTATAAATACTCACTTTATACTTTAGATTTCACATATCAAACACACAGCATATATTTCACTTCTCTCAAACATGGCTGCACACTATAAACTCATCCCACAAATTGCAATTTCTGAAACTACTTGGTCTGCAAAAGTAGTCATCATCGGAAAACAATCACCAAAGACGGCTCGCAATTCCAGTATATCAAACTGTTGTTCTCATGGATTTAGAGGTGCATAGATTTTAAGAGTTAAATTACTTTTTACTTTTAATTAATATGCATGTATACTTTGTAAGAAATTTCACGTTTTTTGTTATACAGGGTAATGAGGTCACAACAACTTTGTATGATACAAATATTATTGCGCTTAACGACCAGCTTGAATTAGGGAAAACATATATTGTTTCAAATGCAACAGTAAAGGAGAACAGTAGTCAGTTTAAAAGTTCACCTGATCAAAAAGTTTGGACGATAACAAGAAGAACTAAAATTGAAGAATTGCACGAGAACAACCTGAACTTCATTTTCTCACAATACCAACTTACTCCATTTCATGAGTTAGAACACTATATGGATAAAAACAGCAATATCAGTAAAATTCCTATCAAATATTCTACTTTATAAATATGATTTCCAAATATATTACATACAAAATAAATCAAATCATAACATTTGTTTTTTAGGTGTAGCCGTATATATTAGACAAAAAAAGAATTATCCAAACCCATTTTGGTACTGAGGCTACTCTCCAAGATATCACGTTAATAGATAAAGAATTCCAAATCGTGATACTAAACCTATGGGACAGTTTCGTCAAACGAGAATGCCTTACGATTGCTGCAAACTTAGCTAACAGACCAGTCATATGGGCTACTAATCTTAAGGTCTCTTTGTTTAATGGTATAAATACTAATCCGAAATATTTCTCGTCCAAATTCATTTATAGTTTTCCAAAATTGCTCACTCATATTTTTTATTCACTTTTGCATGTATCACTCTATCAACCAAAGCCAACAATACCTTCTTCATCAATTCTGACATGCTGGCCATTGCAGATTACAAAAACTGGTACTTAAAATAATAACCAAACATAAAAAAACATTAGTCATGATTTTTATAACTAAATTTCTTTTTACTTCTTACAGGGTGGAAACTAATAAAGAATCACTTGACACACTTACACAAAATAAGCCCTTTATTGATGTGAGTCCACCGAAAGTATTACCTCCAATCGATGAGAAATTCACACCGATTACTGAGTTACTAGAAGTTCATTTAGGAGTACTAAGTCGTTTCATCTAATATAGTTCTATATTTTACAAGTACATGTCACTATTTTTTACATTTACTTAAAACATTAATATTTTGTTTTTTTTTTCCAGAAAAAATTCTATTGGGTAAAGGCACGTTGGAAGATCACTTCAACAAATCAAAAGTTTTGATATATGCCTTGTGACAACTGCAACAAATTATCCAATGCAGACTTTGAAGAAGTTCACAAATGTCGATTCCATAAGTCTGAACATGCAAAAGCTATTCCAAGGTAATATACACTATTCACTATATGTTGAAATTTTAGCTAATACTACAACATAGTTCAAAACTTACATAATTTATACTTTTAAAATAATTCATTTCCAGAGCAAATGCTTTCATACACATACAAGACAAATCTGGATCGTTGAATATTAACTTGCGTAAATATTATTTTGTTTACACTTGAGTATTTCCTATTTAAACATATTTATCCTATTGCAGGAACCAGATGTAGACATCAAGACTTTCATGAAAACTGAAAATGACACAGATTTATTATTTTATCTGAAAATAACACAAAAGCGGCAAAATCCTTCTGAATCTCATTTTGAAATTATCTTTGCATTTAACTCTTCAGGGACAATCATTGAAAACCAACCTTTGATTCCAGCGAATGATATAAATCCTTTTGCTAACACAATTACTGTAAAAAATTCGCCGACTTAGATGAAAACATAGACAACAAAGCTACAAAAAGCAAAGGAAAGCCACGTAGCTCAACTACTGAAGTGTTTGGAAATACACAGGAAGTAATTGCAACAAATTCAAAAAGGTCTATCTTCCGATCAGATGATACTGTTTAAACAGATACGAGGGCACCAAAAAAATCTCACAAAAGTTCTCAAAGCAGTGACACACCAATTTCCGCATGCTAAAAAAAATATGAATGAAGTTTACTTTTTGTTTTGTAAAAAAGACAACCTCACCGACTGCGTATAAAACTTCCATGTAGAAGTTTTTCAGTTAAAAATAAGTTCTTAATTTTGACACTAAAATAGGTGAAGAGGTTGTTTTGGGGTTTTGTTTTTTACGAATGTAAAAATTATAAGGAACGTTATCATCAACTATTGTATCCTCTTTGTTACTTCAACTACTATATATATACTTATGACGTTGTGGCTTCACAATCTACTAATTTCGTATATTTAAAAAAAACATGTACTATATAATTTCATTAATTTATTTATACAGAGCAAATATTTTTATACATCTTCAAGATGAATTAGGAAGATTGGACGCAAGCATGATAGGTGAAATGACTGAAATATTATTGGAAGCTAACGTTACAGAAATAATGAATCATATCGAACAGGTAAAACTTAAATACTATTATTACAATTGTGTTCTTAATAAATTTTTGCTTATATAAAAATATATAATTTAAATACGGAACTCCATAATCAGTGACGTGATAACCACTGGGAATCAAGAAGAATAACTTTTCTATTTGAAAGCAATACCGAAGACACAGAATCCACCAGAATATAGATACGAAATCATATTCTCTCTCCCAAATGTTAGTTCTTCGAACACAGATACAATCATGAAGTTGGATTCTCCTGCAACCAGTGATTCAAGAACGATCACAAATGATAATCCAACCAAATCAACTACAAAAGGTAAACGGAAGAAGCTTTGTTTCAAATTACAGATGAGACATTTGAAACTGGTTTGAAGAAGAAATTGAAGACTGATAATGACTCCAGAGAAAATCCAAAATGAAAAGATACAATACTTTTTGCTAGCAAACACATAAGACAACGGAAAGATAGAAAGATATCATTTTTGGAGAAGTAACGTGACTTCTATAATTCCAAGATGTTCTATCGTGTTTTTGTTGATGTAGTTCTACACCTGTTTACAAATAGTTTTTTATGTAGTTCTACAGATAGTTTTTGACGATATGTAAAGTTTATGATGGTTTTATGAATAAAATAGTCTTCTGTTTTGTATATTTCATCTAAATTAAATATATTTTCATAATAAATATAAATACTCGGGTTAATTTCACAAATGGTCACTGAAGTTACAACAAAATAACAAAATAGTCACTGAAGTTCAAAACTTGCATAAACGGTCACTCAACTTTCATGCGCTTTCAAAAATGGTCACTGAGGTAAGTTTTTGGACTTTTTTGTTCTAATTGAAACCTAAATTAACAAAACACGGTCCCTTCAAAATCGGAGGACCTGAAGTGCAATTCCTTTTTTATAAAACACCAAACCTTATCCCTTTCACCAAAAATGCATCCCAACTCCGGCGAGCTCTGGCCACCAAAGCCGCCGGACATTACCACTGGTCGACAGCCCTAAACTCCAGCTTCACATACCACCAAACATCACCTAATTCCAACAACTACAGTGGCCGAAATCTGTGTGCAAAGTTCACTGCATTCCAAACTGAAAATCGTCGGGAATCATGCTTCCGGCTACCCCCATGGTCGGAACCCACCTTCAGCCAACTGCCCTTTACCAGGCGACCAACAATTCATTACAAACAACAGCATAAAATGTCAATTGCAACCAAGAAATTTCACCAGTCGCGAGCATTGCCACACAGCTAGCGAACAACTCCAAGCCCGAAGACGACAAGGACACCAACGGTCGAGGATCACTTGGGCAAGGTCCCTTTGCACCTGGCGCACCTAGCCTAGGTTTGGGGCTTGGTCAATTTCGTCCTGAAGTTGCTGATTTTGTGTGTATTGTCTCAAACTCTACCATTCCTACCTCTATTGAAGGTCAAAAGATCATGGGTCCACTGCCAATTGAAAGATTGAATGATCAATTGAGCCCCAATTTTGCTTCATTCCCCAAGATTAAATGAAATGCGATTCCAAATCCATGGAATATGCTGTTTTAGATCGTGAAGTGGCAGAAAGCTTTCAGGTCTGTTATCTCTATCCCTTCAAATTGTTTTATTGGAAAGTGGGGTGGCTAGTAATGCGGTAGAATTCTATTGTTGTCTTCCCACTCAATGTCTTTTGAATTTTCTTCTACACCGCGTTACAATTGATTTATATTTATATATATTCTTAAATGAAGAAGTTAAGTAGTAGCATGTCTGATTTGTATGTATTGGTGCAGAATGATTTGAACCGTATGGAATTGCATGAGACAATTTGGTAGCGCATCCAAACTGAAAGGGATAGCGTTTGGAGTTTTATGGAAAAGGGAATTGCACTTCAGGTCCTCCAATTTTGAAGGAGCCGCGTTTTGTTAATTTAGTTTTCATTTAGAACAAAAAAGTCCAAAAACTTACCTCAATGACCATTTTTTGAAAGTGCCTGAAAGTTGAGTGACCGTTTATGCAAGTTTCGAATTTCAGTGACCATTTTATTATTTTGCTGTAACTTCAGTGACCATTTGTGAAATTAACCCATAAATACTCATATCTAAAATATTTAATCTTAAACATTTATATATTATAATAAATATATATAATATAGTTTTGATTACATATAATTTCAAAAAAATGTCACATCTAAAATATTTAATCTTAAACATTTATATACTATAAAATAAATATATATAATATAGTTTTGATTATATTTATTATAATATAATTACTTTTTAATGCATTTTATTATATTATCTCATTTCTCATTATCAAAATATAATATTTATTTTTAAAATAATTAATAGCTAAAGTAATTCTATTAACATAATTTAATATCACCTACTTAATAACTATAATAAACATTTAAAATTTAACTATATAAATATAATATTTATTTTTAAAATAATTAATAGCTAAATAATTATAAATTCTATTATCTTCTACAACTTATCCTTCCATCTTCTACCACAACTTTCCCAAATCTCTCTTCAAACACCTTAACATCATCATTTCTCTTTAAACACCTCAACATCATCACTTCTCTTTAAACACCTCAACATCATCATCATCAATCAATCAAGGTATTTCTCTTGGCACTGACGATAAGCCTGGATGGAGGTCGAACCTCTGCGGGCGAAGGTTCAGAACCTCTGCAACCTCCGCTCGCGGAGGTTCGAAACCTCCGTCCGCAGAGGTTCGAACCCTCCGCCAACCTCCACCGGCGGAGGTTACGAACCTCCAATATAATTTTTTTAAATATATAATTTATATGTGAAATTTATAATTTTTGCAGATGTCTCTTGAATATATTGTTTCATCGAATCAACGGTTCTCCACTACCATCACGCAATTTCCAATGTATAGGTATATTATAGATTTTATTGAACTTATTGATGAAGAAAAACAAGTTTTAGTATTTTCTAGTAACTTTCATGGATTTCTTTGTGGATCTATCTATAAACCAAAACAACAGCAATTCTGTAACAGATTGATACACGAATTCATATTGAGGATTATTGATTCTGGAAAAACAAATGAAATATGGGTGAATTAGGTAATCATTTTGCTAGATTCGGCATGAAAGAATTTTGTCTTCTGACTGGATTACCTTGTCATGAAATGTCTGTAGAACTTGACTCGAGCAACCAACGACTAAGAAATGTTTACTTTCACAGAACAACTATAATTACTATGGTAATGCTTTTCGAAACATTTCATATGTGTAAAAATGTGGAGGATAAATTTAAATTAGGATTGATCATGTTAGTAGAATGTATTTTAAAACCAGTTGGGAGGTACATTGATTATAAAACATTGGGTATGGTTGAACACCTCGAAGAATTTCTTATTTATCTATGGGGACGTATATCGTATTTTGTTTTGTTGAACTCATTGTAAGAACGATTACGGAGAATGCAGCACAACCAACAAACAAATCGTAAATATTCAATACATGGATTTCCACTTGTGGTCCAGGTATTTTATTTATATATATTTTAATTCTTCATTTAAAATATATATTATAAATATAATATTTATTTCCAATAATTTTACAGTGTTGGATATATGAAACTTTTCCAAATATTGGACAACAATTTGGTCGGCATAAATACAGAACATTACAATGTCCAAGAATATATAGATGGAAACCAAACAAATACTTAACTGAAAAAATAGTGAGAGAATTTTTAGCTTCTTTGACCACTGAAGAGGTATTTCACAATCCAATATATATTTACTTTTTTAATATTATATATTTATTACACTGTTTGTTTTCAAAAGTTAAGTATATAACTCCAATCTTTTATTGTGATTATAGATTCAAGTAGTTGCAGTGCTAACACCTACGTAAGAAGAATTAGAAACATTGTGGTATACAACACTCTCCCTGTCGCTCGATAATCAATAATATGTATTAAATGCTATTGCCAGTAGGGAATTCCATGATGTAGCAACATAAATCCCACCTAATACAACACATGAGCAGCAAACAAATGTTCCAGATACTCCGTTTGAATTTGAGCCAGAATCTTCTTTTCACTCTGGTTATGTTACTAAAGAGTACATGGATGAACTGTTTACCATTTATAAGCAACATTTAGTATCGGAAATGGCTGCTTTGTACGATAATTTAAAGGCAGACATGATTCAAGAATCAGAAAAGCACGAAGCTCAATACCAAGCAATTCTTGACAACCAAAGACAACTATTCGAACAACAACAATCGCAACAAAATCACCATGAAGACATCCAATCCATGCGATCATATATAGATGCCAGCACAGATTCAATCAAATCTTATATTGATAAACAGAATAAGAACGTGATGGATCATTTATATGCTTGAAAATCTAATATGTAAGTTATTATAAGTTCTCTACAGCAAGATATTCCTATCCATAAGAGAACAATTCATGATGATTAACCTGTGCATCATTCAACCTCTCAACAAGTTCATGATGTTAAAAATTTACCCACAACAAAAAAAATTCAAATGAAGCTGGTCAATCTTCATCGTCATCCAAACACTCTTTAGAAGACTTTCATATGGATAAGTACATAACTATTAGAGATTGGATAGAGAAGAATTCATCTGGGTAAAGAATCAATTTCTACTTTATTTGTTTACATACTACAATTCTTATTGCATTTTATTCAAATTAATTCAAATTTTGTTATACAGTGAATTTTAGGATGATGAAAGTGGACACAAATATGGACGAGATATGTTAAAGGATATACAAGATACATCAAAAAATCTCCATGTTGCGGTTAGTTACATTTACGAATTATATTAATAGTTATAGTCCATATTTAACGTATCTAATGTTTACTCTATCTATTTCATTAGATTATTAACACAGAATTAATGTTGTTGAGATGCCTTATTCGCAAAGGATCCCCTCGCGTCTCTAAAGAGTATGATATCCTAGATTTTTCATTCGAAAAAGAATCTACTCGTTATATGATATGGCAACAAAGTGTGACACAAGGACTTGAAAGTGGAGATCCACCAAACTCTGCTGTTTTCCAACAATACGTAAAGGGTCTTTTACTAGTGATGGGAATTCCATGGACAACATGCAATTATTTACTAATTCCATGTTCAGTGCTGGTGAACAATTGGTATTTTTATCTAGTGGATATACGTCAATGGAAATTTCAAATATATGATTGTAGCAACAACTATCACACACCGGACGAAGTAAGATTACATGCAAAAGAAACATTTAACGTCATTCAAGCATTATTGACATCTTCTAACAGACAGGACGTGATAAAATATAAAAACAAACAAATGGATATGCATATTATACCTTGTCTTATTTGCAGAAAGAATGTGTAAGTATTTAACATACTAATTACTATACTATTACATTTATTGTTGAATTTACTTCATACTAACATTACTAACATAATCTAATACTATGTTATTTCAAGCCTAATTGTGAAGTTTTTGTGCTGAAATACATAGAATGCTTCATTTTAGGACATTCACTAGCATCAGTTTCGTCAAACAAAATGGATATATACAGATGAAAAATTGCAGTAGATGTTGCTTCCAATGAATATTTCCTACATCCCCATTAAATATTTATAAGGTTTGTTGACAATTAAGGTAATTTATATTCAACTTTTTTTGCTCTTTTTTATTGTACTTTCTCTAGGAGAATTTGTTCAGTTTTTTTCTTTTTATCTTGGATGGTGGACCACGGATATTGAATTGTTCTCTTGTGAATTGCCAGTATATATAAGTCACAAAAAGAGGGGAATTTCATTGCACTTGAAAAGAATATTTCTATGAACTTCCTTGGTGTTTCTGGAATAAGTTTTGGACTACTGCTGCTTTGTACTTGTGAATTCCAAACCATGAATATGGTAGTGCTTGGCTTGGTTATTAAGAAATAGAAAAGAAAAACGATATAGAGCCAAATATTGGAACTCATAGGATAACCTGCCTCTTACTTTCAAAGAATGGATTTCGAAATGAAATATAACTGGAGATTGTAACTTGATGTGGAATAAGGTGTCTTGCTACATTGTTAATGTAGCCATATAGTATAGGTATTAGGAGAATTTAAATGTAGTAACCAGCCATAATAAGGAACTGCGGCAGTGGAATGGGAATGTTGAGTCATTGATATAAGATAGCTAGCCAAGGCTACTTGTACGAGTTGGTGGTATATAGGCATGCAATGGTTGAATGCTAGCTGAGATGTTTTATTCTTCGTCAAGCAGGTTCTTAGTTCTAATTTTCATTTGTTCTTTAGTTCACTTCTCGTTGCTGGCTGTCATTAATTGTTGCAATGCAGATGATGTCCAATCCGGATCTAATGAGAATGGCTTCTGAAAACATGAAAAGATTGAGGCTGGAAGATTTGAAGCAAGCTGCAGAACAGTTTAAGCATACCCGTACGGAGGAGATGGCAGATATTACTGAGAAGATGGAAAAAGCATTTGTGATTTTTTTTTTTTACATTTTAGCGCAAAGGTTGTTTTATTGTGCTAATATTACATTATAATTTCATATTGTCTAGCTATGTGACTTGTACAAGAATGATTCCATTTGTGACAAATTTGAGTGTTACCTGAGTGGTAATGGTCTAAGAGTAGCAACTGGTTCTTATAGGTACACTCAAGTTTCTCTTTTTAGTCGCATCACATCGGTTCAAATTTTTTTGCATCTGACAAAACATTTAATGCATGTTTATCAAAGCTTATAATTACTTATAACTAATGGGTTCCAAGGAATGTGTGTTCAAAAAATAGTTAAAAGTTGAAGCTCTTATGAAATGTGTGCACATTTCTGAACAATTATAACGGGTACAGGTACAGAAAGTCCTGGAGTCGATGCCAATGGGAATTCATTTGATTTGACAACAAAACTGCTTCACCAAAGCTTCGTATGATCATCCTTTTAGTTCTGCTTTCAGTTATTGATAATTTTCATAAGTTTGCAATTCTAAATTAGTATGCATACTTAGGGGTGGGCAAAACTCAAACCAAACCGGCCAAACCGACCGACCCGACCCAAACCGATCGGTTTAGGTCGGTTTTTTGAATTTTTGGGACGGGTTTCGAGTTTCGGTTTGCTTAGTGGGGTGGGGTGGGGTCGGGTCGTGGGTTAGGAACCCAAACCCGACCCGACCCAACCCGAAAAAAAAAAGAAAAAAAAAGGTGAACTTTGAACGCACTTTTATTTTCAACTTTCAATTACTAGTTTTGATTATTTTGTTTTTGTTTATCCTCAAAGGGATCTAAGAAATTAACAAAACTAAGTCTCCTCTCTCTTCTAATTAACAAAACTTGAAGTCTTTTGACCTTTTAATTAACAAAACTAAATCTCTGCTATCTTCAATGTAGATTTGTTCTATGAATGTTTTGTTTATTTCTTATTTTGGCTCAACTCCATTAATTCTTGTTATTAAGAGCAACATAACTATATTTATTTCTTTGATTGATTCCTTAAAAGTAATTAATTTGTTGATAGTTTGACAAAAATATGTACATATATTTATGGAATTTCATGCTGAATTCTACCAGTGTTATAATTTCTATTTTTTTTAAATCGTGACTTGAAATAATGATATATTTTCCTTCATATGAAATTACATTTCAATAATCTCTTGTGGACATGTTAAGTATGATTTTACATGTATGAAGTACTTTGTTATTTTTTATTAAGCTGTGATTTTTGTTGATGAATATTTGATGGATTATTTTGATGAATATTTGATGGATTGTACTATTTTATTTTTCAAGTTTATTGACATTGGATGACTAATGGGTATTATTAATGTTATTTTACATAAAAAAAATTGGACGATTTTAATTTTTGTGCAATAAATTTTTTTCAAACCGACCAACCCAACCCAACCCGACCGACACATAATTGGGTTGGGTTGGGTTGATTAGGATTTTTAAAAAACCGACAATGTTGGGTTGGGGCAAAAACCAACCCAACCCAATCCACGCCCACCCCTATGCATACTTGAGTTGGTTTTTTAAACTGTGTACACCTGTTGCTTCTATGTACATGTAAATACATTTCAATATTACCTGCATTCTTGAGTGAAAAAATCCAAGAACTTTGATTATATATGAACGGTTTTAGAAAGTGAGAAATCTAAAATCACGTGTAGCCAATTGTGAAAGTTAATGTTTTGGTTTGTAATTCAAGGCGAGTTCTGTTTGTTCTTCCGCAACCAAATCGAAGCTCTCCCATTTCTCATATCCAAATGCCTCGTAAATCTGTTAGCACATTCTTTTCTCTTTTGTAATTCTACTATCAATTGTCTATGGAACATGTACTAAATGACTAACACTAACATATTTAATACACTAACACCACCTTCAAATTAACCTAGCCCGTGCAATGCACGGACGAAAACTAGTAATATTTAAAAGGGTAAATCGACATATAGTTAAAGGAGGAATGTAATAAGTTCATACTATTCTACAATCATGGAACATTTTCATAAAACACTTCCTAGATACTTGATAGTAACTTTGGTGTAAAATAAGAATTACTAAGAAAATAAGCAACTTCTTTTTATTTAAAAGTAACCAACTTAAACCATGTTTGAAAATAAAAATTTAATTAAAAGTAGCTTAGCCAAACATGATCTAGTCCCATTAAAAAGCCTCTTACAATGATCCAAATGGACAAGTCAACTGCTACAGATTATTACATATTCTTCTGACATGAAAACTACCAAACTAAATAACTTTTAACTGGTACACATTAACTAATGTAACTTTAGACCAAGCATCATGTCAATCCACTAAAAAAAAAAAAAAAAAAAAAAGACACGTCGATATGTTACACTCAACCATCCGATACTACTTACTAGACATGCCTAAAAGGGAATCACTTGAATCAGTACAACATGTTTCAGAATCAAATATTATCATCCAACTTTTCAAACAGTCATTGGCTTAAGGTGAAATGTGTTCTAAACTTATAAATGAAAATTGTGGGCCTAGTCATATCATCTCTAACCCTAATTTTTAGATACATTAAGTGACAAATTTGCTTAGTAAGATTCCTAAAAATGGTTAATGCACAAGGCTCTTTAGCTCTATTCAACTCTACTAAGCCAACAACATCATTGCGCTAAAGTAACGAAAATTTAATACAAATATCAATATAAAAAATGTGAAATAAATAAGAGAAAAGAAAAGGGCAAGCATGGTGCCCGAGTTGATTAGCCTTCGGTAGATAATTCAATAGAACATCTACAAAAAGTATTTCATCCTGTCATCTCTTCTCATAGCGTTGTATACTGCTTGAACCTGGAGAACATAGATTCAATTACATTATTCATGTGTAGTGGTGTGTATACAATGTCTTTCCACATTTTTTGTTGACAGACGTGATATTCATTGCACTATGCATGTTGACGTCACAATTTTTTGTTGCACATGCACGTGCATAGCTACACACACACACACACACACACACACACAGAGGGACTGGGAGGGAGGGAGCACCTGCTCACTACACACTACTTGAACAGGTCCAATGTTCACTGATACATATTTGCCACGTGAGGATACTCTGTGTTTCACTTGACCCTGCAGCAGAACACGGTACTTAAGTGGCCTACATTTAACAAGTATGGGTGATAAGTTACTTGAGTTACACTTTATATCTGGTTTTACAAGATGCCATTTGGGAAAAGAAAAAAAAAAAAAAAGCATATAGAAGTAGAAGAAAAAGAGCTAATAAAAATAGCAACTTTAATAACCATTGACAGCCAGAGTAGCATGCCAACATAATTATGACATGCGAGTAACAATGTAAGAAGTAGGACGTGATCTAATATTATGTACATAGTAGGATGTCAGTAAATAAAGTATGCAATAGAAATTGCAGTTATAGCACGTTCTCGATGAGATCTAAACTTGTTTAGTGACAAGAGAAATAGAATTAGAGCATCTCTTATGCATTCTATGGATTTCTATCTACGCACATGAAAGATGAAAGACTTCCGGCCTACATGACACTGATGTCTAATAAAAAGACACGAGTCCAAAATTGGTAAGCAATTCATTTTATGGATTGATATCTGTCTTTATTTTCTTATATAAAACAAAATCACGTAAAGCTAGATACGAAATATAAGTCCAGATCAAGATGGAGTTCAAGACATTATCTATTTTATTTTTCTTTATCACGCCAGCTTGACATTGTCCCTATCAGCTTGCATTGGAGAGGAATTTTTTTATATACCTTGTATTTTGCTTATGTGACAATTTTTTAATCAATCCATGGTGCATTGGAGATGCTCTTATAGAAGTGAACGAAATTTAAAACAACGATTTCAAACTTCAGTTACCAAAAGTGCTTCCTGAACCTAAAGTTTGTGCGGTTCCAAGTTCAGCCTCAAACTGAATTAGTTTCATTTAAATACTTCAAACTTTTAATTCAAGTATTACTACCTTGCAGTCCAACTCCTGAAGGAACTTCTGAATATTAACACGAAACAGAACAAAACACAAGGTAGATTTAAATTATAAACGATATGTATACTACATGTAAAAGATGTCTGAAATTGAAGTGGTTCTTGACACTTCCTAACTATCTTACCAAACAGATTACAAGTTATAAAACCATAATGTTGAGTAAGATTATGACTCTTACTTTTATAATGGTGGCAAGGTTAATATTGAATTACCATCTACACTTGGTCTAGATATTTCATCTTCTGGGAATGAATGTTCAAATAATAAATCAAGAAACAGAGGAACATAATTTTTGACTCTACAGAGAAATGCTGCCTACCTAAGAAGGGTAATTACATAAATAATTCTTGTTGAACCACCTCATCTATAAAATCAAGTTATTAGACTATTTTTTATTTATGTATCAGTACACCCCAAATGTACATGCCAAATTCATTATTTTTTCATTAAAAGGAGTGACCATGCACAATTTTCATAAACGGGGCTTGTGAGTTTTAAACACAGAACCTTTCCAAGGCTCCATCCCACGTATTACATTATATTATGATAATATGTGAACTGTAAACATAGGATAGTTTTAAAAATTTACAAGTTTCTTAATAAATCATGAAATTGTGTTAACACCTTCTGTATTCTTGTTATCAAATCAAATGATTGTTTAAGTTACTAGTTTGTTCGGACAACATTCCAAGCCTTGGACATTATTTTATACTATTACACCTAAAGCCAAGAATTATTCATTTATACTATAAATACTAAATTTCTAACTTAGGTGTATTCCTATAATAATATTATCTAATTAGCCTCCATTTGGAAAAAATTTAAATCATTCATAAATAGTCAAACTTCATTTTCAACCATATATTCGAATGGATCCACAAGGTACAATCCACTTATCCACCACTCATTTCCATCTATTTATAAATTCTTTCTAGACGGAGGCATAACAACAATCTTCACATTGTCCTTGTTTTGCACTATAAGAATCAATTTTTTGTTCTTTCTTGTAGCAACCATGAGTAGACAACCTTAACTGAAACTTAAAGCTTGTTTGGGAATTGTTTTTAAATTATTTAAACTATAAATAGATGAAAATGAGTGGTAAATAAGTGAACAATACTTGTGGGTCTACAAAATATGTGGACAAAAAATGATTTGACTAATTATAAATAGTTTATAAACATAAGCCGAACATTGTTTTTGTCTCTGGATAATAAGACGGACCCTCTACTTCAGCAAAGATCATCCAGGTTATGCATGACGGTCTCCTTTCCTTTTATCATGCCAAAATCTGTCCTAGATTTTGGGAATGACATCTAGGTGAAATGAATAAATTATGTTACTCTAAACAATTTACCATTGTATAGTATTTTATATATAAATATTCACCTTTTCATCATCGATCTGGTAGTTGTGTTTGGATAACACATCGGAGAGAGAATAAAGGAGAAGGAAAAAGGAAGAGAAGACACGAAGAAAGAAAAACAAGAAATTATAAAGCACCAGGAGTGCCTCATTCAAATTTTTCAATGATACCATATTCTATTAAAAATTGAAGGGTATAAATGTGTTATTTTCTTCAACTTATCGTAATTAAATAAATTGATGGCACTAAAGGTGGCAATCGAGCCGAGCGGCTCGTTGGCTCGACTCGTATTGTTCACGCCCACGAGCCGCTCGGGCTTGTCAAAAAATGAGCCCGAGCACGAGCCGAGCAGGGCGGCTCGCTAGACGAGCCTCGGCTCGTAACAACGACCAGCAGCCCACGAGCCTGGCTCGTGTCTCGTTTAAATGGTCACTGAATTTATTTAATGATCGTTCTAGTCCTCGATTTTTTTTTTTTTTTTTCAATTTCATAATTTTTCCTCTATAAATACCCACCCTAATCAACAATTTTTTCCCACCAATATCAATCTCTCATTATTTACTATATTTATACTCTCTACAATTTACATTCTTCAATCTCAATTTATCAATTATCAACAATATCATTCATTCATTCTATAATCATCTTCTACATTTTTTTACATTATTTCTTGCTATTTTACAATTCATTTTATACACTACTACATAATCTTCATTCACTTCTCAATTCGACATTTCTATATTCAATTTTTATTATTTATAACAAATGGATTCACGATCATTTGTTGAAAACTTGTTCGGTATGGAGAACGAAACATAAACACCCGCCCAAAATCAATTTGAGAATGAATTCTCCGATCTCAATGAGTTATCATCCCCGAAAATATTGAAGATTTCGATGTTCATGATACTTATCCAATTGATTTGGATGACGTTGATGTTGTAGCTAATGTTCCAATTGATGTGGAACAAGATGAAGAACCTACATTAAATATTCCCGATGCAAGAGGGAAGAGTAAAGGGAAGAAGCAGGCTAAATGTTGAGACCATTTCAAATTGGTTCCCACTGGTCGTGTGGTCGATGGACATCCAGAAACTAAAGCAGTATATAAATACTGCTAACAACGACTGACATGACAAAAAGGCATTGGAACCGCCCACCTCAACCGTCACTACAAATCATGTTCGGCCAAACATGTGCTTTTTCCAGCTGGTCAAACGCAACTACAATTTTGTACTCCAGAAGCCGGTGCTACTATTATTACGCCACTTTCTACATTGATGTATTTGGAGGAGGAAGCTCGAACGAAAATGGTGAAGATCGTTGCCACGGCGGAGTTACCACTAGCAATAGCGGACAACCAACATTTCGTTAATTACGTCAAAAGATATCTTCAATCAAGGTACCAAGGGGTAAGTCGAAATACTCTTCGTTTTGATACAATTGCATATTTTCTTAATTCAAAGCAACTATTGCTTTCGGATTTGGAAAAATATGGGGGTGTGATATCTATAACTTCAGATATGTGGGAAGGGATTAATAAGAGGAGTTATATGGCTGCAATTACATACTATATAGACCCACTTTGGGTCATGCATAAAAAATTATTGCTTTTAAAATTGTTGAGTATCCGCACAACGCTCAAACTATATTTAATGCTATTATGTTAATAATTAGAAAATATAAATGCGAGTAAAATTCGTTCTTTTACATTCAACAACGCTACTGTAAATAAGGTTGTTATCGATAAATTGCATAGAGTACTTCAACTCGATTTCGGTGGCTATTTATTTTATATTCGATGATTCGTATGTCATACTTTTAATTTAATAGTACAAAACGGTTTAAAACATGTAAATGATGAAATTATCTGAATTAAAAATGCATTTATGTATATCACGTGTACACCTAGTAGAAAACAAGGATTTGAGGATTTTTGTGCAAAATCTGGGATAGTGGATACAAAAACCTTTATTATTAACGTAGGTCATAGATGGAACTCCACGTACTTATTACTAAAATCACGTGAAAGTTATGAAGCGTATATTACTAAATTTTATAACAATAGGCATGTTAGAGACGAAGACGATACTATCTTGAGTGAATCCGATTGGGATATAATTTTTTAAATAAAAAAATTTTGACAAATTTTTATGAGGCTACAAAAATATTGTATGGTGTTTATTATCCCACTAGTTGTATGTTCTTGGACGTCTTTATATAACTGCTAGAGCTTTTGCGAGATTTCAAAATGACCCCGATTTTCATATTGTTATATATTCCATGGAATTGAAATTTAGAAAATATTGGGAAGAATTACATATATTATTTCCTTTAGTATGTGTCATGGACCCCCAATATAATTTATCGAGTACTAAATTTATAATTGATCAAATGTCAAATGCTTTAACTTTTACTACACTTGTTACTTATAGGAATTTGGAAATGACGTTCCGTGAAATGTATGAATTATATGCTTCACAAATGGGTGCACATATTAATTGTGTACCTACACATACTCCTACTAATATAACAGATGACGACGCTGAAATTTTGAATTTATTTGAAAGCATACACTCGTATCGATTTGATGCAACTGCATATGCATGTGGTTCCACTAGTAGTAGTAGTTTGGCTTCCACTGCATGTACTCAAACTTCCAGTCGTAGTCAAAATCCAAATGCGTTGCCGTATGAATTAATTGATTAATTTAGTCAACATTTGCCTACTAACAAAGTAACTAGTAAAAGTTCAGAATATGTCCTTGAATTCTGGCGAAATAACGAACACTAATGGCCAGTAGTTTCTACAATGGCAAAAGATCTACTAACACCTCCGGTTAGCACTGTAGCTTCAGAGTTTGCTTTTAGTGCAGGGAAGAGGGTTCTCTCTGAGGTCAGGAGTCGATTAAAAGAAGATATTTTGGAAGCATTAATGAGCGTGAAGGACAGGAAATATGCCAATTATCAAATTCAAGATAAATATGCCGAAATTGCATGTAACCAAGTAAGTGATATTTAATTTCACCACATTCATCACAATATTTTATATTCATACCTTTATAATTTTTTTTAAAAAAATTGTACACGTAACAAGTTGTTCGTGTACAATTTTTAACTCCGTCTATTCGAAATTGAAGTAGCCGGTCCCATGCCCGGATAAAGGAGGGTTTATCTTTTTTTTTTTTTTAATTGTAAAAAATCAAAATGTTTTGAAAAATGTATATTTAAAAAATTGTTTACAAAACATGTTTATAAATATTTTTCTTTAGATTCTTATTTCTCAACAAATAAAATTTTATTCTTATTATTTTAAAAATTAAAATTGTTTTGAAAAATGTATATTTAAAAAAAAAAAATAGACAATTTTTGTGTGTGTATATATATATTTTTAAATTTAGTAATTTAATAGTTTATAAATTATAGTTATTATATTAAAAAAATAAATAAATAATGGACGAGCCGGGGAGCCGAGCTCGTCCGAGTATGGCTCGGCTCAGCCCATTGCCACCTCTAGATGGCACATTTCTTTGTTCTTTCATTTAGTGTCATACCTTAGGAAATCCCCTCTTTTCCTTTCCTCCTTGAATATCCAACTGAAAGATAGTAAAGTCTGCTAAAGAAAACTACAATAACTCACATATCAAACGCTCAAGACAGTCCACTAACTACACAATTTGTGCAAAAAGTGGACTTTTTTATGTGGTCATTACGTTGGATATGAAACTCTGAGATGGATGGCATGTGTTACGTGTATTGGAATAACAAAGGGAAAGATGCCAGCCTAAACCCACTCAACATGGTTATTTTGCCAACCACCACACCCTTCACATAAAATGGTATCACATTCCAAACCCTAGTTTCTTCCCCGGTGTCTCTAAAACATTTCCTCTCTTAAAATTGATCAAATTGGATGATGACAAAGCAAATTGAAGACAATTTCAGTCCATATTCAGCTCAACCATTTGTTATTTGGATAAGGGTTCCATGCTGGTGCCAGTATGTGTCCAAATGCCTTATTCTTGTAACCTTTTGATTTGTTATATTCGGAAGAGGCAAGACTATTACTATCTTAACCTGTTTTCCTTTATTAAGAAGCAAAATGATTTCCAATTAAATAAACCTGATAAAAATGGGCATCCAAATGTAGTTACGTAGTTAAAGATAAAATTTTAATATCTGTGATATACGTCATAAATGTTTTTATAGAAATAAATGGGCTTTGATTGCACGTTAGAAGAGAATGCAAAGCATTTGAGGGAAACCGGTACTCAAAGTCACAAAGAAAGATTTCATTAAAATGTGAAATATTACACTCCGACTAAGATGCAAAACAATTAAAGAATTGTCAGTGAAAAGCTCCTGAAGCTTTTGCCTGTGATAGCGCAAAAGAGTGAAATGTGACCCAAAACTTAAAGAGTGGTGATCTGATTCTGAAAGACCTCGTCATTTCTCTTAGTCCAAACATTTGCATTAGACACGTTCAATATCGTTTATCCGAATAACAGGTCCGACCCAGGTACTTCGTGCAGTTAGAAGAGATGGAGTAGTGTAGAGGAAAGAGTTGAATGATTTTATGTATCTATGCATCGAACCCCAAAAATATTTTTGAAAATAAAATTATGTTCAGCAACAAAAATAGATGCTTACTTCTGGGATTGTCTGCTGAAGAACTGATTCAACAGCAACAACCATAGCTTGCACAAAATCTTGACCTCCAGTTCCAATTGCTGTAAAGCCTCTAACAGTTGGGTAGGAGTTTACCTGCTTAGTAAAACATTACACACTCTCAAATCAGTAATAATCAATGCAAGCTAGGACCAGGAGATCCCACATCAAGACTCAACGAAAAAATCGTTTGTAAAACAGAACGAGATACGTTGCATTTCAACATGAAGATGCGTAGGAATAGCATGCAAACCAGAAATTCCAAGTGTTAAAATAGGCCAAAGAGAAAATTGAGACACCATAGTCCATACCTTCTGATCCAGAGCAAGCCACTCATTTGTAGAATCGTCTGTCACTGTACCTCCAATAACCACATTAGTTGTTTGTCCCACCCTTCCTTCTGTCTTTGAAACTTCTGAAAATCTCCGAAGATTTAGTCGAAGTAAATTTGAATTCCAACTTCCTACGGATTAATTACAAGAAAAATACAAAAAGTACAAGCCCCCTGAACAATTTTGAAAACTTCATAAAGTTCGCTATCACCAAATCGTTTCATGGTTTAGGATTACCAGATAAGACCTCAGACCTCAATCTTCTCACACAGAATTACATCACTGTTTTCCCAATAACAAATATATACATATCCCAGAGCTGACCTTTTTTATGTTACGAGTGCAAGGTTTGTTCTTTATTAAACAGGAGCATATAGCACACATAAACTCAATAAATCAGTTAAAAACGTCAATTGAGTGTTTTTTTTTTAAAGGGATCAATCCCAGTAAACAAATTCAAACACTTACTTTTACATGTATAAGATAACACCAACGGGAACAAGGAATCTCGAATTAAAAAAAAACCAACAACATGTACCTGAAATGGCCTTTAGAACTGCTTCTTGAGGCGGGCCTTGCTCATTATCATCATCAGATGAAGATGGGTTTTCATTATTAGAGCAATTCAAAGGTCGAGTCCTCCTTGCCAAGTGAGAGTTACTTCTAGTGTAGGTAATTTTGAAGCCACAGAAGGAATCGGAGTGTGATACTTTGTGGGATGATATGAACGGTGGTGTAAAACAGGGAATTTTGCTATTATAAGGCAGAGGCCGCCATGGCTCTGTTAAGAAGACAGCTCGGAACACACTCCTGCACGCCGCCATTTTTGAAATCCTTTATCTTGAATCTTGATTATTTAACGCTTTTGTGAGATGGTTTGCCTTCTAATGGTTGAAGGTATCAACAGTTTGCTGTGAATTTGTTCCTAATAAATTTATTTTTGGGGTGATTTTTCTTGGGGCTCGCAGTGATAGGAGCACTGCTGATTTTTCCTGAGGCAAGGGGCTATTTTTTTTTTTTTTTTTTGGTTATCGAAAGACAGGAGTACCCTTTACCTTTGCTAGACATAACACTTGGAACTCGACCAATTTACTTCCGACAAATCTTGACCTTTAATTTTGTAGTTTAGTATTCGGTAACTGAAAAAAATATGTTTAGATATTAAAAGGAACGTAAAATTTGAGTGGTAAACTAATAAAATGTAAATAATATAGTAAAAACATTTAAAAAATATATTGCTTAGTTCAATTATTTAGATTACTTATCTCACCGATTTTATCTTCTTACGGAATGAGTAATTTTCATTCATTATTTATTCTCCTGAAAATCTCTCTACATGCTTTTTTCCTCCCAAGCCATCTTCGGCTAACCCCATTTTTCATTCTCAATAAAATGTGCTTTACATAAAAATTTAGTCTAAATATCTTATATATTTTTAGTTAAATCAACTTTATATATAACTATAATAGAGAAAAAAAACTATGACATAAAGAAACCATTCATGGACTAAAATGCATAATCATTCATTCACGTGTAAAATAGTAAAAGTATTAAAATGCACTATACTTGAATACTTGATTAAAATTCAAATCGAAATCAACAATTAATTTAGACAATATATTTTATTGAATCCATAAATATATAATTAAAAAATTGCTAAAAATTATGAATTCCATTAATGACAAGGGTAGAGGAAGGAATAAAGAAAAAAGTAAAAAAGGGCAAAGTTGTCTCTTTAAATGGAGATGCCCACAACAATTGATAATGGACCGTCTATTCTACAAAGATATCAAAATATAGGCCAGAATTCTAAATTCCAAGAAGCACTGGATCGCAGCCCAAAAACAGAAATGTATTTTTTTTTTTTTTTTTTTTGAAATCAGTAAATATTACATGAATAATGATACTTACACGTAAGGAATTGTATAATGGTTTACATCCAAAAAATACAATTTTTTTAACAAATTTATTCAAAATCTTAAAGTTTCTAAATTTGTTGTAAGACTGGTTTTAATGCTATTGCAGGGAGAGGATACCAAGATGTGTGGATATATAGGATGTTATTTATTTCAGATCTATTTTAGAGTCGTTTAACTTACCTGTTTTTGGCACACTAAGGTGCTGTTCTCTTCGCCATTTTCAAGCCGTTTTCTGTTTTCGATTTTTCAAAACGTTGAAAACGCGTTCTCTTACTCCTTTTCGAAAACAAATTTTGGAAAACAAGGAAAAAAATTCTAAAGAAAACACAAAACGGCTTTTTGGCGTTTTCTTCACAACCAGTCCACCAAATGGAAAACACGGGAAACAACCCAAAACACCTCCTCCTCTCTACTGCCAAGCCATGAGCCTCCTCCTCTCTACTGCCAAGCCATGAGAAACACCAAAACACTTGCTCCTTTCTACTGCCAAGCCCACTCCACCGCCACTTTCCAACCCCCAAACTCCGGCCAACCTTCTCCAAAACGGCCGGATTAATATCCCGTTGTGAAGCCCTAAATCCCCTCTTGAATTACCACACAAACAACAATTTAATTCTATACCAAAATCGATCAAAAATATCCTAAAAAACTGATTCGGCACACACAGCTTAGGTCGATTCTGGAGATAATCGAAAGTAACCCATAGTAGTATTGGATGCGCCTTGTTGAGAGGAGTGGATTGGTGGTGGTCTGCGATCGGAAAGGTGGCCGATGGCTGTGTTTATGGGTCGAAACAGTAAGCAGTACCGAGGCTTTTCTTGCTGATTCCGGATGATTTTCCGTCAATTAATCGGTGGACGTTGTAGAGAGAGGTCAGGGGGTTCGAACGATGTCGGGATCTGGTGGCTAGGTGGTAGGCGGTGGTCGGTTTGTGGAGGTAGAAACGGAGGCTTTGGAGGGGGAGTTTTCCGGTTGCTGGAAAATAGGAAAATTGAAAACAATGTGAACAAGTTTTGGAGGAGAGTTTTGAGAAATATTTTAAAAAATGACAAAAAGAACGCATTTTCAATAATCTCAAAATGGACACTTAAAACACAAAATACAAAATGATTTCAAAACTCAAAACACAAAATAGAAATACAAAGAGAACGGCCCCTAAGTCTTCCTGGTTTGTGGAATTCACCAAATTTAGAGTTCTATTTCCAATTGTACGTATATTTGGTTAAGATCACACATAACAACTCAACCCACATCCTATAATTTTAGCTCCTCATTTTCCGTATGTCGTCAGCTTTTTATGTTATTTGCCTTGTTGATATAAGAAATTGTTGAAGACATCGAATCAATCATGGGTAACATGGATTGCCTCGATTTCTCTAAGATGTTCCAAAAAGAATAGTTCAATTGGTCTTGCTATTGATGCATAAAAATGAGACCCAATTAAATGGTCCAAAGAGTGAAGCCCCAGTTAGAAAAACTTGAAGGACTGACACAAGTGAGACTATGTAAAAGGCCCAAGACAGAGTTATGTAGCAAATACCAATCATCGTCCAAGTATACAAGACGCCTAAGCTCTGGGCGAATACATCACTTTATGGATATTTAGGGCGACTGTGCTATTATCGTCCAAGCTTGCGAAACACTTAGGATCTGGACAAATTGTTATCTTAAGCGATGTTTACTAAGACAGTTAATGGGCAATCTTACCATGTTCTACGATCCAGGAAATCCAGTTACAAGCAGTTCAGTGGCAAAAGTAACGACAGTAGTTAGAACAGTAGTTCATTGACAAATCAGCCATGATGACAGACGACCAACAGTTTCAGGCGGTTCCACGAAATAACTGTCAGAAGAGTATAAAAGAGGAGAAGGTATAGAAGAAAGGTTTAGCAGATTTACAAGTAACCCAAATAATAACAATTGTTAAGCACTAGTAAGGGTTCTTAGATATTTATGATATATCTCAAATACTAGGTTACATTATACTAGATATCCAACTGTATTATAAGGATACAGTGATACTAATTGGATATTAGATAAAAAAAAGACTCAAAATCTACTAGTGGGTATGTTTTTACCATTGCAGTGCGATGATATCTTGGAAATCCTCTAAACAAACATGTATAGCTCGATCCACAATAGAATATGAGTTCACAACTTTAGATAAAGCTAGAGAGGAAGCAGAAGACTTCGTAATTTTTTAAAAAATATCCCACGTTGGCCTCAACTTGTGCCTGCAATTAGTATGCATTATAATAGTCAGTCGGCTATCGGTAGATCACAAATTTGTATGTGTATAATGGTAAGTCTCGACATATTCATCGATTAAGCGGTTGATCTCAAATTGTGTTATTTCCATAGATTATGTAAAGTTTAGAGAAAATCTCACGAATCCACTTAGCATAGGCTTACCAAGAGATCAATTATACTGTCTATCAATGGAAATTGGCTTAAAATCTACTATGTAAGGATCTTTTGTAATAGTAACCCAACCTTGTCAATTGGAGATTCCAAAATCTTGGTTCAATGGGACAACTAAGTTATTAATATTATCTCCTATCCATTCCTACGATAAGAAAGTGTTATATGTAGAAAGTTTTAAATTAAGTTATACTTTTAATAATTCATATATCATGGATTATCTAAGTGGGATATGACAGATACTCTTAATAGGAGATCACTTATAAAAATATGAAGTGTGGCCGCTTTTATGAGAATATTTCAAAACCTTGGATTCTCTTAAGCACTTATGAAATCTAAGAGTTGTTTGGGGTCAAAATGAACACAACAGTGAGAATTCGAAAATGTTATGGAGGTTATTGTGTTGATACTATTGTCTTGATTTACACCAATAACTGACAGTTCAAGACATCGCGCATTCACTTAGCGAAGTAATTTCAATAACATTCTATTAGGAATGTTCAAACTCATAAGGTACTTATTCGGATGTGATAACTTTCTGCCTGATCTCTTTATAGGGTATGCATAGTATATTACATTAATTTACATTCATGTGGGGGATTATTGGAAAAATTAATTTTAATTAGTTGGTTTGATCAACTTTTGACCAATTATTTTAATGGGTTCCTTTAGTTGGACAATTTTTTTTTTTTTTTTTTTGTCGAGTGTGTTCTACTCTATGAGTAGATTAATTTAATGTATTTATTTTCTCAAAATCAGTTTAGGGTGAATGAGAACTTAAAGCCAACCGATAACCATTTGAAGTTGAAATAAATTGGAAATAAAAATTGGTGGGAAACTGAAAAATGATAATCCCACGTAGGAAAACTAGAAGAATAGAATCTACTCTATATTTTTAAGTTTGTGACTTAGGTTTGAGTCCCAAGGGGTACCAATAGTTTTTTTTAAGAAGAGATAACATATATGTTAGTAGGTTGAATCAAAACCGGAAGGAATTTCCATGTGCGACCAACTGCACATTTCCTCGAGCTCGGCCCGTTTTATGAAGAAAAACTCTTTCATTTTGCTCACTTTTAACTGATCTAGCCTCTTGACTTCTGCTTCCACCTTGTTAAAATTTGGATATGAGAAAAAAAAAAAATTAACATATGACAGCAGAGAAAAATGTAAATAGGAAATGATCAAATTGTTTAATGAGGCAAGGATTAGATGAACGTGCATAATTATTTTTCTTTTGACCAAAAATATGTGCATTCAAATATGATAAAATGGTGACTCACTAGTGCAAAATATCAAATAGAGTTTCGACTTACTGAAATCACGATATGCGCATGAAAATAGGCACAAATTGTGACTTGTTGAAATGTAGAAATTAGAAGAAGATGAAATGCATGCTATTAAGACAAATTTCCCCCAATCACACTATGCTAACAGTATCAAATGGACATCTATTATTCAAGATACAACGCTTCTTCCAAAATTAATATAACATAATACTAATTTTGCTAGGCAAACCAAATTTTTAGTAGTATTCTTTATGAATGGAATAGATACAAACTAAAATTGCTTGGATGGAATTTTATCTCTTAAAATAATTGGAATGAAACTTAATTTCAGCAAAAAAAATTTTAAAAATGAAGAGATGAGAGAATTTAGAAATCAAATTTTTCTTGAATTGATTTGGTTTAGAAAATATGAAATTAAGGGTCCTATTTATACACTTCCAGATGGTCCTTAATTCCCCTTGTCATATTCATATATAATCGAGCTCTAAAGAAACTTCAATTGGAAGTAATCAACAAACCTATTGCACTACGTCGAGAATGAGGCCTCCGGGAGTGAATATTTCATCCGATGAAACCGATGATAAACTAGTGACATGAAGGAAATGTTGACGGTCTTCACTAGGCGTGCCATGAAATCCAAAGGTAGGCCAACGTTTTACCAAGCTGTTGAAGCTGCAATAGTCACGTTAAGGTTCTAAAGTATTTATTCTATTCTTTTCTAAAGTCACATCAATTGTATTGTCCAATAGTGTTAATTTCCAAAACTAAAAAAGAAACTATTGATTTTACCACAATACGTTTTGCTATTATGATTTTAGTGTTTTTAATGATCCGTAGTTATTAAAACTTCTTCAAAAAAATATAAATCTTTAGTTATTTAATTTAAATTAAATGAAGGGCAATTAACACAGTGTTCCCACCTTTCAATATTATTGTGAAAAATGTTTTTACCTTTTATTTTTTTGGCATTTTCACACTTATTTCCACGTTTCATTGCGCAAAATGTTATTTTTATCAATTTTTTCAATTACAAATTGTGAAATAGTGAATATATCATTATATTTAAATAAAACAAAAAGAAGAAGAAAAAAAACAATTGCAATCATAGACCAATTTTTTTTTTTAAAAAAACCAAATAAGTCTCAAATGAATTATTAAAAAGGTAATTAGTACATAATGTCCATACATTTCAATATTATTAAATAAAACGTTCATTCCTTTAATATTTTGGACATTTTCACCATTAATTACATATTTGATTGCGCAAACCATCATTTCTATACATTTTCATCTAATTTCTCAATAAAAGGCCGTGAAATGATGAATACATCATTCTATTTATTTTTTTAATTTCTATTTTTTCGTAATTTATTTGGGACTCGTTTGCACTTTTTAATAAATTTAATTGACTCAAATAATTTATTTGGAGCTCGTTTGCACCTTTTTTTTAAAAAAAAATAATTTCTCATTTTTTAATAATTTATTTGAGATTTGTTTCCACTTTTTAAAAAAATTTAGAACCATGGTTACAAATAATTATTTAGATTTTTTATTTAAATGTTATGGAATATTCACCATTTCATTGCTATTTATTAAGAAATTGGATGAAAATGGATATTAAGAATGGTTTGCGCAATCAAATGTGTAATTAAGGGTAAAAATGTTAGAAAATGAAATTTATGGACTTTTTCACAATAATAGTGAAAGGTGGGGACATTATATAGTAATTATCCTTTAAATAATTTATATGAGATTCATTTGTGTTTTTTTTAATTGGGACTATGGTTGCAATTAATTTTTTTTTTCTTTTCCTTTTTGTTTCATTTAGAAAGAATGATATATTCGTTATTTCACAATTTTTAATTGAGAATATGAATGAAAATGACATTTTGCGCAACGAATTATGAAAATAAGAGTGAAAATGCCAAAAATAAAAAGTAAGGATATTTTCTACAATGAGCAAGTCACCGTATAAGAGCCTGTACATAAGCTCAAAATTTCAGAACAGTGTACCTATGGAGGGGCACGCGATACTAAAGAAGTTGAGAACTTCTTGTTCGATCTGGAACAATATTTTCTTGCGGCTTCGATCCAGGATGAAGTGAGAAAGGTTACAATAGCGACCATGTATCTAGGTAGAGATGCACAGCTATGGTGGTGGACGAAGTATGCTGATATTCAGGCCGACAAGGTCCAAATAGATTCTTGGAATCTTCTCAAGGAAGCAATCAGATCTTAATTTTTCCCAGAGAATGTGGAATATGAGGCACGTTGGGCCTTACGAGAACTGAAATACACAAACTCCATCAGGGAGCTGAAGATTGAAGAATCGAAGGCTCGTATTTGCAGAACTAAATGCCTAATGTACATTGATGTGAAGATCAATGGAAGTCCAATCAGGGCTATGGTGGATACTGACGCTGCCCACAACTACCTTGCAAATACCGAAGTAGACAGCTCAAACTTGTTCTGGAGAAAAGTAGTGGGAAAGTCAAAGCAATCAACTTTGTCGCGCAATCAATAGCTGGAATAGCAAAATCTGTGTCAATCAAAGTAAGTCATTTCGAAGGAAGGACAAATTTGTTGGCAGTTCAGATGAATGATTTCAAGCTTATTTTGGGATTGGAATATTTTCAGAATACAAAGACAGCAGTGTTGCCATATTCTAACTCGTTAATAATAATAGGTAGTAAACCAAGCATTATCCCCACACAGGTTGGTAAAACAGGGAGAAGGGTATCTTGGCCCTGTAATTTAGTAAGGGTTTCAAGAGGAATGAACCCTCATTTTTGTGCACTCTTTGAGTATAGGAGATTGAAGAGACAGCCGGCTCTATTCCAAAACATATCACAAGGCCTAAGGAATTCGAGGACATCATACCAGATGAGTTACCAAGAAAATTGTCAACAAAGAGGGCAATTGATCATGGGATTGGACTTGTTCCAGGTACCAAACCTCCCACCAAGGCACCATATCGTATGGCTTAGCAGGAGCCTGAAGAGTTTCAGAAATAAGTAGGAAAAGTGTTGGGAAGTGGGACTATCGTGGAGCGCACTTCTGCATTACTACAACGTGCATACTACTAACCTCAAAGGTGAGACGACATTGCAAGTTATATGAAAACTTATCTTGTTCATCAGCAAGATATGGTAGATCATTAGAAAAAGGTAAACTTACTGAAGCCCCTTTCCGTCCCGAATAGACCAGTCTAGAGTGGATTGATGGACTACATTGGTGGATTGTCAAAAGTTGGAGATTTTGGCACTATCATCATCGGGGTGGATCATTATCTAAAGATGAAACTTTCACCAAGCTCCTAAGTATGTATCAGTCGAAGAAACAACTCAACTCTTCTTCAAACATATTGTCAAATACTGAGAACTACCTAAGAACATCATCAGTGATCGAGATTCTCGATTTATTAGCATACTTTGGACCAAGTTGTTCAAACTTCTTGGTTCAACTTTAAGCATGAATTCTAGTTTTCACCCACAATCTGACGGATAGACGGAGCACTTCAATTCTATATTGAAAGACTATTTTTGGCACTTTATCTCTACTTCGCATGAAATTTGGGTAAAACTTTCGGATGTGGCTCGAATTCTGATAATAGCCTATTTATTACATTTTCCACCCATTTACATTTTCATTTCTATGATTATTTGACACCTAAATGCACTAAGTAATTCTATATCTTGGTTTAGGTGGCAAATGGGTGAAAACTGTGGAAAATGGAGAAACAAGTGAAAAATGATCCAAATAGAAGAAAGTGAAAGTTTAGGGACTGAAGTGCAAATATTCTAAACTTGTTTCCAACATTGTGATGAAAACCTGAGAGATTTAGAGATCAATTTGATGATGAAAGGAGTTAAGAGGATGAAATACGGCCAAAACATGATCACAAATCAGTTCTCAAGCTGAAAAGTTTTGCACATGTTTTCGGCCATTTATTAAAACCAATTTCTGACATAGAAAACTACCTAATTGGATGATTATATCTGAATCAAAGTTGTAGCCCTTTGAGTCATCTTTTCAACGCATCTTGAATCACCTCAATCGGATATCAGGAGAGGAAGATATGATCAAAATACTGAAATCTATTCGACAGGAAAATTTTATACTGTGCGTACGCATAGGCCTGCAAGAAGTGCGTACAAGAGATGCCAAAAAATAACTACTAAAGTCATTTTTAGTGTACTGTGCGTACGCAAGAATTGAACTATGCGTACGTATGGTTCATTCTGGACCCGAAATCCCACTTTCCTTCTATGACTTAATCTCTTTTGGTAACATATCTTGCACAACTTTTCAACCCTAAAACACCTTAGAACGCCGAATTATTCATTCTACACCATTCTATCATCATTTTTTGCTCAATTACTTCATGAGGAACTAATAAACATTGGTAAAGTGAGGAAAGAACTCAATTGGATTCAGTGATTTTAACACTTTTCATTCATTCTTTTGAGATTTCATGTTGTAAACAATTCAAGATTTAGTTTTCTCACTCTTGTGAATTTATTTTGAAATTGGTTTAATAATTATGAGATTGTTCATGGATTTAATCATGTTTTTTCCATTGTTGATTGAATTACTTATTGAATTCCAATTTCATGAACCTATGTTGAGATTGATTTAACTTTTACTAAATTATTCATAGACTTAGTCACGCTCTTTCTATCGAATGATTGAACTAGTTGTTGATTTTTTACCTCAATTATTTTATTGGTATGATTATTTACTGTTTTATGCTATATGTATAGGGTTGATTTGTAATCTGATTTCAATAAATAACGGTGGGAAATTGTTCAGGAAAATCTAATTCTTAGGATTACTTTTGAAATTAAATGATCCAATCCGAACGAGGGAATTCCGATGCTTCACTACCTTAATTCATTGATTTTAATTCCATTATTTCAAGCATTGATCTTAATTTCTCTACATTGAGATTTTCTATACATTTTGAGAGAACGATCAACCTTTTGGAACTTTTGACAACTTTTTCATCTCCATGGGGATACGACACCCCAAAGCTATACTACAACACCGTATTATACTTTGGACGTAATCAGATGCTCAAGAGAGCTCTTCTCCCAAAAAGAGTCCTTTTGAGATTACTACTGGTCAATAACCGTTACTCCCTCATACTGCGGATACTGGTCAGAAACAGTACAAAAAGTCTGCAGATTTGAAGCGACGTGTTTACATTGAAAAGATCATAAATGAAGATTGCAGAAAAGATTCTTGGCCATCGAACTACTCGAGCTTCTAAGAAATATCTTCAAGAGTACTTGGTCAAATGGAGCAGATGCAACAACGAGGAGAATAATCAATGGCTTCGATGACGTCGCCAAAGCAAATAGGGGAGAATGTCACGGGCAGCAGCTTTACTTTAGTCCCGTGACCCTATTGTAACCGCAGTTTACCCAACTTTGACCGCACATTGTAAATATTTTATTTTAATTGTAAAATAATTAGAAATTATAAATTTTTAGTCTGATTCTAGAGACTTTAAATGTCTACTCCTGTCAGTTGGGGTTTTGTTTCGAAGACTATTATAGGAAGTATTAATCTTTCAAACATTTTCAAACTTTCTAGTGTTAGTCCCATGCACTAGCTATTGTAATTTCCTACTTTCATCCATTGTAATGTTTAGCTTTCAAGCAATCAATGATCAAGTTATGTTCAATGTTTTTCAATTTCGTGTTGCAAGCTTTTTTTAAATCGTAATCAAATTTCTTTTGTCCCGAAACGATTAAAATAAGGCAAAAGGTAGTCTAGTGGAGTAGACTACTGCTGTACGGTGTCACTTTCTCTATCAAGAAGAAAGGTAACCCATTAATAATGTCACGTAGTGAGAATGCTTATCCCTTCATTCAGCATGGTAAGGACGCTAACAGCTAGGCGCGATGCCTATTTTACCAATAGTACACTAATGATATATGATCATATGCAGGTATTTTCCCTTACATCATACTCATAGAATGCGTGTATACTAGTTGTTTGGGCTTGTCAGCCTAAGAATGAGAGAAGGGCGATCTTGAGGCATTGAACCTTAGGAGCCAAGTCTGCGATCCATGAAAGTTGGTATCAGAGTGGGACCGCTCGAGCATGCAGTGTTGTTATGGGATAATCTCATATGTTCTTATGGAGAAAAGATTTTGGGCCACAGATCATGTCGGCAAGTTGACAGAACACGACAAAGGAAGCTGTAGGCAAGAATGATGAAAATGGCAGTGTTTTCTAATTGTCTAGGTGCCTTTCAAGGAGTTTTTGAGGAGTGCAACTTGTAGGAGCTTTATTCGACATGCGTTGGGGCATTGCGGCTTGGAGGATGTCCATCTAAGGAACCAATGCTCAGAGGTGCGGAGGGTGAAGGTTGGTGTTGAAGGCAGTAAATATATGGTACTACAGGTTTATAAATGTCTGTCCATATGGAGTGGTGCCGTTGTTATTCTTGTAATAAGATGGATGCGTGTTGATGCGAAACTCACTTCTCGCTTTGAGAACGTAAGCAAATTCGAATGGGGAAAAATGTCACGAAGTGAGAATGCTTATCCCCATTTGGTATGGCAAGGAAGCTACAGCTAGGCGCAAGGCCTATTTTACCAGTAGTGCATTAATGATATATGATCATATGCAGGTATTCTCCCTTATATCCTACTCATAGCATGCATGCATGTAAGTTGTTCGGGCTTGCCGGCCAAGAATGAGGGGATGGTGATCTTAAGGTATTGAAACTCTGGAGCCAAACCTGCGATCCGTAAAACCTGGTATCCGTGATGTGCGAACACCAGGGCATGGTGTCCTCACATCACGGACATGATGTCTCCATGGAGGAATTTATTTTTAAATGTGCTCCAAATTTTTCCAACACAAGTGATTGCACAGGTGCACTAAAAATGGATTAATTACAAATAATACATGGACGAAAATATTTAAAAAAAATATCAACCGACTACATTTGCTTCTCCAAAAAGATTCATGGAGATATTTATAAAATTTCAAGTGGAGCACCAACTTGTGTGAGGCTTATCATTATCATTCCTCTTGTCTTAGAATTGAATGGATTAATTACAAATAATAAATGGACGAAGATATTTTAAAAAATATCAACTAACTACGTTTGCTTCTCCAAAAAATATTCATGGAGATATTTATAAAACTTCAACTTGAACGCCAACTTGTGTGAGAATTATCATTATCATTTCTCGTCTTAGAATTGAAGTCAATAAATACGGTATTATTTCCCTTTACCTCCTCTTTCTCCTCCAAGAGTCGATAATGAAGGCATTTCTTCTTCTTCTTCTTCTCTCCGCGACTTTTTCTTTTTCTATCCGCACTATGGTCCATCTTCTTCTTCTTCTCTCCGCATTCCGTCTTTCATTTGGTTGGTAACTTCATTGTATTCTCTCCTTCATCTTTCATTTTTGTATTTTGTACTGTACATTATTTGGGTTTAGAGGTTTGAGAGGTTTTTCACTTGCATAACTTTGTGATTAAGCTTCTATAATCTGTTGTGTATTATTATTGTCCGGGGATTTACACTTCTACTGTTAGTCGTTCAATTTTTCCTATGTGCTCGATTTGTTTTCTTTGTTTAAGGTTAGCCAATTTCAAGCAAGAATCTTATGATTTTCTCTATTTGTTTTGTTTAAAATTTTCCTATTTGATTCATTTCGTTGCTATATTTAAGGTTGAGCAATTTCAGTTAAATTTTTTTTCTTCTTCATTTTCAGTCTCTTCTTGTGCATATTTGTGCCATTTTTTTTTCTACTTTTGCTTTTATTTGTTCAATTGCTTCTTTGTGTTTAAGGTTTATCGATTTTGACAGACATTTTTTTGTTATAATCAGTTCTGGCCTCTTATTTTGTGCATTTGTTCTGTTTCTTTTACCTCTATTTGCTTCATTACTTCTGTTGACGTTGAAATTTGTATGGACAAATAGTCAAGCTAACTTAATGAAAAGTGAAGTTTTTCATTGTAATGAAAGATTACAATGTTACTCTTTACAACAATTATGATTATCTCCTCTTTTAGGAAATATTTGAAATATGATCGAGTGTTGTAAAAGAAGTTGTAATGTGAATCTATGCCCTTCCTTTTGGCTTCCATCTTCTTTTTATAGTAGAAAATATATATGTACTCTGCAATCCACGTCTTATCAGCTGTAATCTCAAGCTGAAGAAGTGCATTTGTTGGTATGATTAGATTGGTTGTCAAGCTCGGGTTGTCAGGTCATTATGGGATAATCCTACAGGTGGTCCCCAGTAATTAATGAATTACTTAGGGAAGAGAGCTTAGTCATTTGATTGGTAGATTATGTAGGCGCTGATATCAGAACTTTACATGTGCATTTAGCTGATTGAATATCTACATATCTCGTCAATAACCTTCAATGATTATGTTTCCTTTAATCTCGATAAACTATACAAACTTCTCGTACAAGCAAAACAATAGTCGATCTAACCTTAATAACTGACCTCGAGTGTCAACAACCGAACCGACATCACGTTAGGACCCCCTTATCTTGTATAATAATCCAAACTTAATTGACCTCAGAGGTTGAACAGCAACATTTACCCCCCAGGTTAGTGCTGACCTAGCAAATGGACTGACTTCAACAAGCATAATTCCCAATCATTGTAATCATTTCAATAAATGTTTAGGGGCATGTGTTACCCCGTTACTTGTGCATGAGCTGTAAGTTACAAGGGGTTCCTCCTCCTAGAAGCTTTAAATGAATCGATTTTGATTGGATCCCACTATTTATTCATTTTCTATTTTTTTTATTTGGACGGTCCAGATTCTGTCTTTTAACATTCTTCCTTTAAATGAGTTTGCCCATTCTCATTCCCCACTTTTGCACATCAAGTTTCTAGATTTTGCCCTCTAGAAAAATTTCTTCCCATTTATTTTTCAGAGTGAGGTCGACTTCATTCAGGTATTCCCTTCAACTAGAACACCAACTTGTGTGAGAATTACCATTATCATTTCTCTTATCTTAGAATTGAAGTCAATAAATACGGTATTATTTCTCTTTACCTCATTCTTTTCCTCCAAGAGCCGATAACGAAGGCATTTCTTCTTCTTTTCTCTCTACGACTTCTTCTTTTTCTCTCCGCGATGTGGTCCATCTTCTTCTTTTTCTTCTTCTCTCCACATTCCGTCTTTCATTCATCGTTTTCATTTTTGTATTTTGTATTGTACATTATTTGAGTTTAGAGGTTTAAGAGGTGCTTCGCTTGCGTAACTTTGTGATTAAGCTTTTGTAATCTTTCATGTATTATTATTGCCCGAAGATATACACCTCTACTATTAGTCGTTCAATTTTTCCTGTGTGCTCGATTTGTTTTCTTTGTTTAAGGTTAGCCAATTTCAAGCAAGAATCCTTGGATTTTATCTATTTGTTTTGTTTAAAATTTTCATGTTTGCTCCATTTCGTCGCTATATTTAAGGTCAAGCAATTTTAGTTGAATTTTTTTCTTCTTCATTTTATGTCTCTTCTCGTGTATATTTGTGCCATTTTTTCTACTTTTATTTTTATTTGCTCAATTGCTTCTTTGTGTTTAAGGTTTATCGATTTCGTCATACATTTTTTTGTTATAATCAGTTATGGCCTCTTATTTTGTGCATTTGTTCTGTTTCTTTTACCTCTATTTGCTTCATTACTTCTGTTGACGTTGAAATTTGTATGGACAAATGGTCAAGCCAACTTACCGAAAAATGATGTTTTTCATTGTGATGAAAGATTATAATGTTACTCTTTACGACAATTATGATTCTCTTCTCTTTTAGGAAATATTTGAAATATGATCAAGTGTTGTAATGTGAATCTCTGCCCTTCCTTTTGGCTTCCATCTTCTTTTTATAGTAGAAAATATGTATGTACTCTGCACTCCACATCTTGTCAGCTGTAATTCTGAGCTGAAGAAGTGCATTTGTTGGTATAATTAGATTGGTTGTCAAGCTCGGGTTGTCAAGTCATTATGGGATAATCTTACAGGTGGTTCCCAATAATTAATGAATTACTTAGGGAAGAGAGCTTAGTCTTTTGATTGGTGGATTATGTGGGCCCTGACCTCAGAACTTTACACGTGCATTCAGATGATTGGATATCTACATATCTTGTCAGTGATCTTCAATGATTATGTTTCATTTAATCTCGATAAACTATACAAACTTCTCATGCAAGCAAAACAATAGTCGATCTGACCTTAATAATTGACCTCGGATGTTAACAATCGAATCGACCTCACGTTAGGACCTACTCATCTTGTATAATAATCTGAACTTAATTGACCTCGGATGTCGGATATAAACAGTTACCCACTAGGTTAGTGCTCACCTAGCGAAGGGACTGACCTCAACAAGCACAATTCCCAATCCTCGTAATCATTTCAATAAATGTTTAGGAGCATATGTCACCCCATAATTTGTGTGTGAGTTGTAAGGTACAAGGGGTTCCTTCTCCTAGAAGCTTTAAATGAAACGGTTTTAATTGGATCCAACCATTTATTCATTTTCCATTTTTTAGTTGGGCGGTCCAGATTCTGTCTTTTAACATTCCATCTTTTAAATGAATTTGCCATTTTTCATTTCCCACTTTTGCACATCAAATTTCCAGATTTTGCTTTCTAGAAAAATTTCTTCTCATTTATTTTTCTGAGTGACGTCAACTTCGTAAAGGTATTCCCTTTCACCAAGAATACCTTCCATTATCTCTACACTTTATATATATTTTTTCCTAGATCTTTATATGAGTTCAGACGAACTCGAGTACAATTCTGGGGAAATCTACAAGAAGAAACTGTATCCTCTTCGTCCACTCCATCTGTTAGTCCTTCTTCTGCTAACTCAAAATGTTAAGAAGTACTACATTTGCTTCTCCAAAAAGATTCATGGAGATATTTATAAAACTTCAACTGGAACACCAACTTGTGTGAGAATTATCATTATCATTTCTCTTGTCTCAGAATTACAGTCAATAAATACGGTATTATTTCCCTTTACCTCATTCTTCTCCTCCAAGAGTTGATAACGAATGCATTTCTTCTTCTTCTTCTCTTTGTGACTTCTTCTTTTCTCTCCACGCTGTGGTCTATCATCTTCTTCTTCTTCTCTCCGCAGTCAATCTTTCATTTGGGTTGAAACTTCATTGTTTTCTCTCCTTCATCTTTCATTTTTGTATTTTGTATTATACATTATTTGGGTTTAGAGATTTGAGAGATGTTTCACTTGCGTAACTTTGTGATTAAGCTTCTGTAATCTTTCATGTATTATTATTGCCCGAAAATTAACACCTCTACCGTTAGTCGTTCGATTTTTCCTATGTGCTCGATTTGTTTTCTTTGTTTAAAGTTAGCCAATTTCAAACAAGAATCTTTTGATTTTCTCTATTTGTTTTGTTTAAAATTCTCCTCTTTGCTCCAATTCGTCGCTATATTTAAGGTTAATAAATTTTAGTTGAATTTTTTTTCTTCTTCATTTTCTGTCTCTTCTTGTGTATATTTGTGCCATTTTTTCTACTTTTATTTTTATTTATTCAATTGCTTCTTTGTGTTTAAATTTTATTAATTTCGATAGACATTTTTTTTGTTTTAATCAG
Source organism: Fraxinus excelsior (assembly GCA_019097785.1). Classification (NCBI taxonomy): domain Eukaryota; kingdom Viridiplantae; phylum Streptophyta; class Magnoliopsida; order Lamiales; family Oleaceae; genus Fraxinus; species Fraxinus excelsior. The sequence goes on along the minus strand of CM032643.1, from coordinate 107,638 downwards.
TTCTAGCCTCTTATTTTGTGCATTTGTTTTGTTTGTTTTACCTCTATTTGCTTCATTACTTCTGTTGACGTTGAAATTTGTATGGACAAATGGTCAAGCCAACTTACCGAAAAATGATGTTTTTCATTGTGATGAAAGATTATAATGTTACTCTTTACGACAATTATGATTCTCTTCTCTTTTAGGAAATATTTGAAATATGATCAAGTGTTGTAAAGGAAGTTGTAATGTGAATCTATGCCCTTCCTTTTGGCTTCCATCTTTTTTTATATAGTAGAAAATATGTATGTACTTTGCACTCCACGTCTTGTCAGTTTTAATTCCGAGCTGAAGAAGTACATTTATTGGTATGATTTGATTAGCTATGAAGCTCGGGTTGTCAGGTCATTATGGGATAATCCTACAGGTCATCCCCAGTAATTAATGAATTACTTAGGAAATAGAGCTTAGTCATTTGATTGGTGGATTATGTGGGCACTGACGTCAAAACTTTACATGTGCATTCAGATGATTGGATATCTACATATCTCGTCAGTGATCTTCAATGATTATGTTTCCTTTAATCTCGATAAACTATACAAACTTCTCGTGCAAGGAAAATAATAGTCGATTAATAACTGACATCGGATGTGAACAACCGAACCGACCTCACGTTAGGACCCACTCATCTTGTATAATAATTCAAACATAATTGACTTCGGAGGTCGGACATCAACAATTACCCCTCAGGTCAATACTAACCTAGTGAAGGGACTGACCTCAACAAGCACAATTCCCAATCCTTGTAATCATTTCAATAAATGTTTAGGGGTATGTGTCACCCAGTAACTTGTGCATGAGCTGTAAGGCACAAGAGGTACCTTCTCCTAGAAGCTTTAAATGAAACGATTTTAATTGGATCCTACCATTTATCATTTTCTATTTTTTTATTTGGGCGGTCCAGATTCTGTCTTTTAACATTCCCTCCTTTAAATGAGTTTTCCCCTTTTCATTCCCCACTTTTGCACATCAAATTTTCAGATTTTGCTCTCTAGAAAAATTTCTTCCCATTTATTTTTCTGAGTGAGGTTGACTTCGTGCAAGTATTTCCTTTCACCAAGAATACCTTTCATTATCTCTATGCTTTATATATATATTCTCCTAGATTTTTATATGAGTTCGGATGAATCTGGAATACACTGCTGGGGAAATCTACAAGAAGAAATTGTATCCTCTTCGTCCACTCCGTTTGTTAGTCCCTCTTCTGCTAGCTCAGACTGTTTAGAAGTACTAACTCTCATCCATATACCTTTTGTTTATCGACAACCATCTTATTCTCCCAATAGTATGGAACAACGACGAAAGATGAGATAAGTGAGGTCACATGGGGATAACAAAGATGAGAATAAAGAATGGAGAGCAGATTACTATAGGTCGGTGTTTACAAGGGATGCATTAGCTAGTATAAGAGCTAAGTGGTTAACAACAAGTTTGAGTGTTTGAGGGGTTAATAAAAGTTACATGGAATTGGATGATTGATGGTGAGTAGCTAACAGCAAGTTCAAGTGTTTGAGGGGTTAATAAAAGCTATACAAATGCATGCTCGGAAAACAGGGCACATAGAGTTAAAGAAAATATGTCAAAGTACAAGTTTCATGTTGGGCTCGAAAGAAGAAACCAAATAGATCAACTCAGTTCAAGCAGCATGGATGAAAATGGGCATCACTTTCAACTCGATTATCGGATTTTCACCCATGAGTACAATTCGAAATCATCACGAAATCTTGCATAAGATTATGTGGGTGCATATACTTTTGGGCTTACAGTCACCTAGAAACATGTCGAGAACAAGTTGACAGAAAATTTCCAATTTTTTAGAGTTTCCTAGTTTGACTAAAATACAATTTTTGATATCTTTTGTAATATTTAGAGTTATTTTTGGTTTTAACTAGATTTTAGGGTTTCCATGTAAATACATTGCTTATTATTCATTGGAGAACCTTTTGACAAATTATTATTATTAAGATATATTCGAGAGGCTATTGTACTTTTTAACTTCGTTCTTCTTAAAAAAATTTGAACTTATCAAGAAGACTCTTGTGGCGTTCAACACCAAGTGCAGATCATTATATTATGTAATCAAGAGGTCCTTCAAACACCATTTTTGATTGGTTGCTTGATTCATTTAATTCTTGGTACAAACTCAAAACCAAGATTATTTTTTGGGCTTTCTTGGGATTTTCAATCTCGTTGTGGGTTGTATAGTGTTCGTTGTTACGTGGTTCTCATTAGTTAGTATCAGAGCAAGACTCCAAAATAATCAGGTTATATCTTTTGTTTCTTATTTTGAGTCTTGTTTTTCTTTTTTTCCATTGTTCTTCGTGTTTTTCTAGTTTGTCTTATTTCTTGAGTTTTTTTATCCAGAAAATTACAAAAAAGAGTCAAAATTGTTTTTCGAACTAATTACAAGTCCAAATCAATTTTTGTTTGTTTTGCTCGATTTGTAGTTAAATTCTCGAGGTAAAAAATTCAAAAAAAGTATATTTTATTACTGTAAATTGCTAGTTGTTTAAATTTCAGCTTTGAGTAAAAAAAGACCGTTCAAGATTTATTCCATTTTTACATTCTTGAATAGTCCATTGAATTCGTTCTTCATCCATTCATTTCTTTCGTGTCTTTGAGTCCTTTATCTTTTTCTTTTCTTTATCCTATCACAATTCATGATCAATACTCAGTTGGATCCACAAGAATACAATATTGATTGAGTTCACCTTGTTCTTTGAAGTACTTGGATGAAAGCACTGATTTGTAAAAGACAGAGTGGTGAGATCAATAGAGGGTAAAAGCCAAACTTAAGTGATACATGAGTGAGCTTCGATGAGTCAGAAATATTGTAGAATTTAGAATGTCGAATGAGGTGTTACTGCGATTTGAAAGGATGCTTGGGGATGTGAACGACAAACTGGACAGATTGGACACAAATGTTGCTAATCTTCATCGGGAAACAACGTACAGAAGCATTCAATGCAAGAAGGCAGTGTAGACATCTTTCTGGAGAAAGTGTTGATCAAAATACGTGTAATACCAAAACAATATTTCATTCATTCAAAGGAAGGAGTGATCAAGATGCATACTTGGTGTAGGAAGAAAAAGTAGAGTTTATATTTGATTCTCATGGTTACTCCGAGGAGAGAAAGGTAAAGTTAGTTGTAATTCAATTTGTAGATTATGCTATAATTTGGTGGGATCAGTTGACAACTTCTAATCGGAGGAATTATGAAAGACACGTTAGAACTTAGGATGGGTTGATAGCTAATATGAGGAAACGATATGCACTTAGTTACTATTTTGGGTATAGGAGTGATAAGCATGAAAGAGGGTTCCGAGAGGATCCTAGAAGGTGTGATGGAGTTGATAAGTCAATGTGGGGTAAAATACCTGTTGAGAACATGTCAGTAATTTCCTAGTAAACCAACTAGTTTGGTGATGAAAAAAAGAGGAGCCATACGAGAGAAGAGAAATAGAAAGTGAAAATGAGAGTAAAGAGCAAACAAAAGATATGGAAGAAAAATTAGAAGTGACCTTGCAAGAAAATGAAAGTGAAGCTGAAAGGACTTCAGTGAGAACTAACAATTCCCTCCCTAGTTTGGCTATTTATGTCTTATAGGTTTCTGAACATATTAGCGTCCATGAAAGCGAGTCTATTGGGTTACCACCAAATCCAGGCATTGAACATTGACTTCTGGATGAAATTAACCTACCCTACCTCAGCTTGGATATCTCTCTAATACCGAAGGTTGACTTTGTGATTCCCGAGGTGATGAAGGAGTTTCAAATGCATTGGAAGGAATGTATATGCAATTGGTTATATTATCAAGGTGAAGTGATGGGAGAGATGAGTCCATTGGTAGTACCATTGTTACAAACACGTAGGCCGAGTAAGACATGGAGGAAACACTGTGACATGCCAACGGAGGTTATTTTTGGAGCATTACAAACTTGTAAAATGAGGTCGCTAGGATGAGCACACTTTGATCTATGTGCTGGTTATTGGGTGTTCGTACGGAAGAGGAGAGTACGAATTCAAAAGAGGTCCACACTGCATGTTAGAGGAGATGGACCATTTCACATTCTCACTATGATTCAAAACGAAGGCTATAATCTAAGCATTGAAGGTATAGATTCGAGGACGAATCCTTTTGAAGAGGGTGAGTATGATATGATTCGGGATGGTCTAAAAGCTATATGAAATTTGATGATTGACAGAGAGGGGTTAACGACAAGTTTCAGTCTTCAAGGGATTAATAAAAGCCATACAAATGCATGCTCAGGAGGGTGCATGGTACTTTTGGGCTTACAGTCGCATAGAAACATGTCGAGAACAAGTTTCATGTTGGACTTGGAAGAAGAAACCAAATGAATCAACTCGGTTCAAGCAGCAACCGAACAATATGGATGAAAACGGGCATAACTTTCAGCTCGATTGTCGGATTTTCACCAATGAGTACAATTCAGAATCATCACGAAATCCTACATAAGGTTATGTGGGTGCATAGTATTTTTGGGCTTACAATCGCACAGAAACATGTTAAGAACAAGTTGGCAGAAAATTTTCAATTTTTTAGAGTTTCCTAGTTTGACTAAAATACAATTTTTGATATCTTTTGTAATATTTAGAGTTATTTTCGATTTTAACTAGATTTTAGGGTTTTCATATAAATACTTTTCTCATTATTCATTGTAGAACCTTTTGACAAATTATTATTATTATTAAGATATATTCGAGAGGCTATTGTGCTTTTCAACTTCGTTCTTCTTAGAAAAATTTGAACTTATCAAGAAGACTCTTGTGGCGTTCAACATCGAGTGTAGATCAACATATTATGTAATCAAGAGGTCTTTCAAACACTATTTTTGATTGGTTGCTTGACTCATTTAATTCTTGGTTCAAACTCAAAGTCGGGATTATCTTTTGGGCTTTCTTGAGATCTTCAATCTCATTGTGGTTCTCATCATTAAGTATAGCATACCTAGTACTATAGAACTAGTGATTCTGTCCTCTTCCAACCGAGCTAACACTCCTCCATCAGGGTGTGTAGCCCCCAACTTGGCAATCCTTCAAGCTAGGTTTAGACTTTCGTTCCCAAAGGTTATTAGACAATTCTTCTCTTCGTGGAGAATAGCCCCTACTCAACTATGCCCAAATGGGTGGAGAACCCTTATTGTAACCTTAATTCTGTGGAAGCAATTTGGTCATCTCGAGCTAAATGTGTCCCAGTTTAACTCCCTTTTCACTTTTAAGGAGGATGGAAAGAACACGGGCCGGTGGTACGCCAGTGTTAGGCCTAGGACGAGGGGCCCCTTAGTTTTAGACACTCCCTCCTCAACTAAGGAATGGAAAGAGGATTTTTTTCTTTGTTATGGGGGATTGGCAGTTTCATCTCGTCGAGGTGGATAGAGAAGATATAGTCCACACTCTCTATCATTTTTTCTATAAGTAATGACTTCCTCCACTTCTAATTTATGTTTTTGTAATAGAATTGTTCTTTTAACCTTTCTTTTTCCTTTTTGCGGTCTACAGGCCCTATCATCTGAGCTCAGTGATTCAAGGACAAGAAGATTTCATCCAAACTTTCCCTAATAGACAGAGGTCCTGTAAGTTCGTGATTTCAGACACGAACCTATTTTCAGGTAGGCTTACTTCGAACACTTCCGTCGACCTCAACATCAAGCCTACTTACTACCTCTGTCGCCACTTCTTCTCGTAAGTCAATCCAGTATTGATCTTTTAGCTTTTACTTTAGAGAGTTTTTTTACTCATTTATCAACTTCTATCTTAGGTTAAAACCCAGACATGTTGAACTTTCAAGTAGCAAAGGTGGATGTAGAAGCTGAGGCTGCTAAAGCAAAGAGAAAAGTAGCTATTACCGAGGTCACCGACTGCCTTAAAGAGGTCAACTCTGAGTCCAAAGTGGAGCAACCGTAGAAAAGGCACCATTCTATAGAGTGGCTAACTTTGCCAACCCCTCCATCTTCATCAAGCTCTCCTCAACTAATTTCTTTAGTCATTCATGTTGTCGCATCTGGCTTATCTTCTAAGTCCCAGGAGAAATGTCCAGATCTTCAAAGGCTGAGTGTTCGAGGTCTAATGGGGCATACAAATAGCAACAAAATGAATAAAGAGAGGTCGGATTGGAATACTACTTTCTTGGCGGAAGCATACAAATAGCAACAAAATGAACTAGAGTAGCTGTCTATGACAGCTGGAGTTTGAATCACTCCTGCCAAGGAAGATGTAGCTCATGTTTACGTTCCCCCTTAAGACCCCTCAGCCCTATAGTTTCTTTCTTGAACTTAGGTCTTTTAAGAATTTCTTAAAAACTTTTTGTAATCTCTTGATTTTAATGAATGACATTTCAGTTTGCTTATTAAATGTTTTTACTTTAACGATAATTCATTTCTTTGAATGTTTGCATGTGACATTAGTTTTTATTGTAGGTATTTCTTCATAAGAAATTTTTCAACCTATAGAACCTTAGTGCGGCTTGCTCATGAGTAAGACTTAGTTTTTTAAAAGAATTTCTACTAAGTGTTGCAACACATGCAATCTCAGCTCGGCCTGCTCATGAGCAGGGCTTAAGTAGATATGCTAACGATCCTATACTTTAGAAGCATATGTTTTTATTATAAATAACATGCAATACAAAGCATAACTGTCATTCTACTAATAATATTTCTTGAGGTGCTACGCATTCCAGGGATACATTAGAGGTCTTCCTTCCATATCTTCTAATTCATAGGCTCCTTTAAGTAATATTTGGGTTACTTTGTAAGGACCTTCCCAATTAAGTCCCAAGGACCTAAAACTGAGTTCCTTTGTTGCTAAAAAGACTTTCCTTAATACAAGCTCGCCCACCTCGAATTCTCGTTTCTTGACCTTTTGATTTTAATACCTCGCATTGCATTGCTTATATACTATATTTCTAATCTTAGCCTCATTCCTTTTTTCCATTGTCAAATCCAACTTTCTTCATAACACTTGTTCATTTCTATCTTCACAATATGTCATCATCCGAGCAGAGGGGATCCCTATCTCAAGAAAGATGACAACTTCCACTCCAAAAGCTAAAGAAAATGGGATTTTCCCGGTGCTATTCCTAGGTATAGTACGGTAAGACCACACCATACTGGGGAGTTCCTCTTCCCATCCTGAAAGCTCAAGATTGGTTAACCAAGAGGGGGGTGAATTGATTTTTAAATTTTTTTTGAATAATTAACTAAAATCATGTAAGTTAAAAACATGTTGATAAATTAATAATCGTAAGCTAGTTCAAACAAGTAGATCAATCAAACAATAAGTGCAAATAAATGAAGACAACTAAATACAAGCAAATAAGTGAGATAATATAATTTACATAAAGTAAAAGTGTCAAGTAAAAGGGATAGAGAATGTAAATGATGTGGTTATGGAGGTTCAATCCAATACAATGATCTACGTCCCCCGTTACTAGGCTCTCCGGCACGAGCAATGCCTTTTTCACTATGTTGATTGACTTATGGTATATTCCAACCTTTCACAACACTTCCGATGACTTACAACCAAGGAGTACCAATCCTTATACAATGTTGAGATTTATAGGACCTCAACCGACCTACACTATTGAGCTTTACGGGGCCTCAATATGACCCACGCGATGACTTATAACAAGGAGCACCGATTCTTATACAATGTTGATCTTTAAAGGACTTCAACACGACCCACACTTAATTAAAGTGATTTTACAATGAAATTTCCCTCTCAATAAATAATATAAACAAATTAAGTACATAGAGAGGATAACACTTCAATGTATAGTAACAAATTATAGCTCAAGTGTTTGATGAAAAACTTTGATGAATATGATAATTAGAAATTAGATTCAGTCGATCAAAGTATTTCAATGAGAAGATGTATAAAAGTTTATGCAATGTAAGTGCAAAAATCTTCTCAAAATATCTATCTTTTAATAAATAATAGTAATGAATTTAGTGCTAAGAGAGAAATGAAAGACTTTGATTGATATGATTATTTTCCAAGTTTAATTCAATCAATCAAAAGGTTTTAATGAGAAGATGAGGAATAAATGAATCCAATGTAAGTTCAAAGAATCTTCTCAAGATACATCTCTCTTTTAATGAATGATTGTAATAAATCAAGTATTAAGAGAGAAAAGAGAAACTTTGATGAATATGATGACTTTGCAAATATGATTCAATCAATCAAAGTTTTCAACATGAATAAGTAGAAAGATTTATACAATATAAGTGTCAATATCTTCTTCAAAAATATATCTATCTTTTAAGATTGAAATAAATAAGCTAAGCACAAAGAGAAATGAAAACTTTGATAAAAGAAATAATTCAAGAAATTTAATTCAACAATCAAAGTTTTTGTTAAAGAAATAGATGAAATGAATATAAAGATGTAGGCTCAAAAAAAGATTTTTCACTCACATATTTCACTAGAAAGCTCTCTTGAAGTTGTTGTTGATTAATGAAAAAGAATTGGTATTTATAGAAATCAAAATGGTAAAGTTATGTCCAATCGGACGATCCCTACAAGGCGTTCGGTACCTATCGGACGACAATATAGTCGTTGGGTGTCAGGAGTCAAAACGGTCTGAAAATTTGACCATTGTCGTACCGAACGTCCGGTTGACCGTTAACTTTGACCATCGACCTTTTTTTTTGCAAAATGTTTTGAATGAAAATATGATATAAGTCCAAACATCATTTTGAAAATCAATTTTACTTTTGATCAAAACATTTTATGTAAGTGGTAGTGAAAATAACTTTTTGTGCACAAAATAATTATTGAGCTATTTCCATTCATTACAAAAAATCAAAGTGTTATACATTTGCATATGACATCGAAAGCCTGGCCTTTGATCTTGTTTCGAAGTTTCTTTCTTTATTTGGCTTTAATGCTTGACTTCGATCTTGACATTCTTCATGAGCCCGATTCAATAGTCTTCATTTTGATCTTTTAAGCTCTCGTCTTGAATGATTTGACTTGAATGCTTAACCTTAATTTTGCTATTCATTTCGAGTCCGATTTATGATATGTTGATTTTAGCAATATTTGATAGATTTTAATATTGAACTATCATCACTCAAAATCAATTGTTAGAAACAATATTAATTTTGTTTGTTATAATCAAAACATTGAGGATGAAATCAACCATAGGTCAACACATCATTCTTTAAGAGCATCAAGTTTAGCTTTTAGAGTATGCTTGATGATCTTATTAATTGCTTCAATTTAACCATTAGCTTGAGGGTGATTTGGCGTGGAGAAGTGTTTCCGAATGCCAAACTCCTCATAAAAATTAGTGAAATGACAGTTGTCGAATTATTTCCCATTGTCAGTGACAATGGAGTGTGGTATTCCGAATTTGCATATGATGGATTTCCAAACAAAATCCGTAGTCCTTTACTCGGTTATCTTGCCAGGGGCTCGACTTTTGCCCATTTTGTGAAATAGCCCATAGCTACAATTGCGAACTTCGTCCCCCTTTTTTCGATTAGCATAGGCCCAATTAAATCAACTCATTTGGAAAAGGGCCAAAAGGCCATCACATAATTCAATTCGCCTGGGGAGAGTTTGATGTTGGGAACAAATCGCTGACATTTATCACATATTTTAGCAAATTCCAATGCATTCTTCTTCATAGTAGGCCAAAAGTATCCTTGCCGTATAATTTTGTGGGCCAAGGACTGTCCGCCAGCGTGATTCCCACACACTCTTTCGTGAACCTCTTGCAGGGCATACATCGCTTCTTCCTCGTTTAGGCATCTTAACAAAGGCAAAGAATAGCCTCGCTTATAAAGGACATTATCAATCAATGTATACCTTGCTAACCTCATTCGAAGTCTTCTCACTTCAACATGATCTTTTGGACACATACCTATTTTCAGGAAAGACCTGACATCGTCCATCCAGGTCTGTTTTGAGTCAATTGCCATAGCGACAATTTCTAGTTCCTCAATGGTCGGATGATAAATCCTTGTCAATGTTTTCCTGTCAAATTCTTCGATTTCTTCACTTGTTACCAATCGAGCCAGGGCGTCGGTGTAACTATTTTGAGTTCGAGGAATCTGTTCAATGGTCATGGTTTCAAAATTTTTGAACTCTCACTTAACGATTTGAGAATATTTGTTCATCCTTTCTTCTTTAGCTTGGTATGCATCGTTGACCTGATTGACCACCAACTGTGAGCCAATGTGGATTATTAGGTGAACAAGTTTCATATTTCTCACCATCCTTACTCCAGCTATAAGTGCATCGTATTCAGCTTCATTATTTGAGGCTTTGAAATCGAAGGATAGTGCTTCATAGAATAGCTAATTGTCAAAGCTAATCAAGACAATTCCAGCTCCTGATCATGCTTCGATTGAGGAACCATCTACAAAGAGTCTCCACGGCGGGTAATAAAGGTATTCTTCTGTTGGGACCGAATTGAACTCAGTAATGAAGTCGGTGAGGGTTTGGCCTTTCAAAGAAGAATGGTGTTTATATCTTATATCAAACTTGCTGAGTTCCACAGCTTACTTCGCCATCTGAACTAAAGTGTCCGACTATTGCAAAACTTATCTTAATGGATAGTTGGTTAAGATTTCAATTGGATGTTCCAGGAAGTAAGGCCTCAATTTCCTTACTGCTATCACTATAGTGTAAGCCAGTTTTTCTAAGGGGAAATAATGGAGCTCGACCTCATGCAAGGCCTTACTTATGTAATAGACTGGATGTTGCACCCCATCTTCCTCCCTTACTAAGACGTTACTGACGGCATGGTCAGATACAGCCAGATATAATATGAGGACCTCACATACCTTTGGTTTTGATAATACTGGAGGTTTTACCAGTTGTAATATTAGCTCATTGAAGGCGCATTAACATTCAAGAGTCCATTTAAATTTCTTTCCTCTTCACAAGATATCGAAAAAAGGTTTGCACTTGTCCGTTGACTTTGATATAAAACGGCTGAGGGCGGCCACTCAACAGTCAAACTCTGCACATCTTTGGGTATCGTCGGGGGATGCATTTCGATGATAGCTCGAATATTTTATAGATTTGCTTCAATTCCCCTTTGGTTTACCAAATACTCTACGAATTTTCCCGAGCTTACACTAAAGATGCATTTTTACGGATTCAGCTTCATTCCATATCTTCTCAAGACTTTAAACATTTCAGCAAGGTGTAGCTGATGATCCTTTGCATCTATGCTTTTCACTAGCATATCATCAACATATATCTCCATGGTCTTACCGATCTACTCAGCAAACATGGCATTGACTAGATGTTGGTAAGTGGCTCCAGCATTTTTAAGACCAAAGGGCATCATCTTATAACAATAGAGTTATCGGTCAGTTATGAAGGCAGTGTGTTCTTGATCAGGTTCATATATGGAAATTTGATTATACCTCGAATATGCATCCGTAAAGCTAATTAATTTGTGTCCAACCGTTGCGTCCACCATTTGATCTATCATTGGCAACGAGAAGCTGTCTTTTAGACATTCAGATTGGTAAAATCAATTCACATCCTCCAATTGCCGTTGCTTTTCTTTACCAGAACTGGATTGGCAATCCATGTTGGATATTTTACTTCATGAATGAACCCATTATGGAGCAACTTCAGCACATCTTTATTTAAGGCCTCATACCTTTCTGGATTTAAAGGTCTCTGTTGTTGTTGTTGTGGTCGTATTGTAGGATCAAGTCCTAACTTATGGCAAGTGATCTTGGGGTCAATCCTTTTCATATCTAAGTAATCAAATGCGAAGACATCAATGTTTTTTTGAAGGAATTAAATAACATGATCTTGGATAAGCGATTGTAATCCGTAACCAATTTTGAGCTCTTTTGGTGAGTCGCCTGATCTGACCTCTATTCTATCAAACTCTTCCACAGGTTCTCCTCTCTTTACCTGCACGCGTAGGTCCAATGAATTGAGGTTGGATTCCACCAAGCATATCATATGGACTCCCGGATCAATCCTCGCTCGGCATGCCTTGGCGATATGTTTATTTCCCTTGACTTGTCCTACTCCGTATGGTTGGTCCATGATTGTGTCATATCGAGAGTTTGAGTCCATTAATATGAATTTTGCATTTAACTTAACTCGACGTAGGGCTTCGCCGACCTCAACTGGGAGCTAAATTTTTCCTTTAGATTTAGCAAGGGTCCCATTAAGCCCTAGAATCATGTTGAGATATGGTTGTAAAAAGCTCAATGGAATGCCCATCCATTTCAACGTATGGTCATAGAGCATATTGAGGGAACTCCATGTATCAATTAGGACCTTAGGTACAACAATTCCTGCTATGGGTATTGAGATTGTCATGATACTAGGATAAGGACTTGGATCTGCATCATTTTCTTCGAATAAAAGTTGATCATCGAGAGAACTTTGGCGATATTTCTCTAAGATATGAATCTTAGTAAGATCGGCAATGGTTGGTCTTTTTGATTTATTCTTCCTTGCTTGCTCATTTCCCTTCAACATTTGAACTCGGGACTAGGTAAATCAACATTGCATGTCGTTGCTTCGGCCTGGTTCCCACATACAATGCCAGACCCACTTGGAATATGGAACTTCATATGGTAATGGTAGATCGAGGTCGCATCTTGTAGCTTATGTAATAAAGGCCTCTCTAATATGCCATTATAGTTCGAATGGAGATCTACGAAGATGAAATCTGCTAGGATCCATCTTTGACAAAGTAGTTTTCCCAACTCCACACTTAACAAATTTACTCACGTGCTTCAATAGGATCCCCAGAGAATCCTTATAACCTCGGAATACGGTTGAAGATAACGTTCTTGGATTCCCATATGCTCCAACACTCAAGAATATAGTACATTGATTGAACTTCCATTGTCAACAAAGATCTGATGCACTCGTACTCCTGTAACAGTTATAGTTATGACTAATGGATCGCTTTGGTCCTGTAGAACTCCGTATGAATCTTCTTCTAAAAATCCAAACCATTCCGTATGCAGAACTATGCTGACCTCAGGTTCTGGAAGTGACACATTATAATTTTGCCAAATACGGGCGTTACACGCCTGCCTTTACCTAGCCCTTTTGGATCCTTCGAGACATTGATTTCCACTTACCAAAGTTCTAATTTTAGCTCGGGTGATTGTATCTTGAGCTCCCTTATTTGTCTGAGCTCGTTGATTTGTTCCGAATTGGTTTGGTTGTCGATTATTTGTTTGACTTGCTTCCTTCGGTTTGGCTATGAATTCTTGCAAGTGACCTCAACGAATCAAAGATTCCACTTCTTCTTTCAGGTTTCTGCAATTGTCGTGCTACAAGCTATCGACCTGTGATATTGATAGTACCTCTCTGGAGTTTTCCCTAGGTATTCTTTCTTCTGAGGTGGAGGTCTGCGAAATGCCTCTTTTTTCTCCACTTGTAAGAAAACTTCTTCCAGTGTAGCGTTCAAGGGGTGATATTCATGGAATCTTTTCAGATATGGTTTGGAACGTCCTTGGTCCCTTCTATTCTTTCTTCTATCGTGGTTAAAATCTTTATCCACTTATGTTCTTTTATCTATTGTGAAGTTGGATGATTTGAATTTAGCTTGAGCTTATCTTGATCCGGCATGGCTTCCTCAGCACTAATATGTTTCTCAACTCAGCTCAAAAACTTGTCGTATATTCGAGGTCTATCCTCGTGTACGGACCACCAGAACCTCTTTTTCGCCTCAATCACTGCCATAAGCGCTGTATCATTAGAAATCTTTTTGACCTCCATGAATTGCTTATTGAATCTAATAAGATAAATTTTTAGTGATTCAGCTTTCCCTTGTTTAATGCTCACCAATTGCTCTTTAAGTGTAGTTCTCGCTTTAGAACCCATAAATTGGCTAAGAAACTCTATAGCAAGGTCATTCCATCTTTTTATAGATATTTGGTGGAGCCTCATGAACCATCTTTGGGCTTTGTCTCCCAAGGTTAATGGGAAAGCGCGACACATTATGGCGTCTCCTGCTCCTTGAAGCTCCATCCAAGATGTATATTTATCCAATTAGCTAAAAGGGTCTCCTTCCCCATTATTCCCGGTTAACTGTGGCATTTTTAACTTTTCGAGTATAGGTTCAACAAGGATGTCCTCAGTGAAGGGATAATGACGTTTTGTGAGGTATTTCTCTGTATTCACTTTATTTTTAGCTTCCATATTGGCGATACATTTCTTTAAGGCCCTCATTTCAGGTTCTAGCTGTTTTATGAACGTCTAGTACAGGGTTCTTCGTGTCTACTCACAGGTATGAAGGAATGTTGAGAGTCCATTCTATTGAACACCGTTAGTTCTCTTTGCAGACGGCCTGGCGGTTATAGGAGAACTTTTGATTTCTTCAATTTGGCTTTTGGAAGATTCTCCTCCTGAGAACTGGAGGGTCCTTCTAGTTGAAGGTCGTCTAACTTTTTCCCTTTGCGGGAATTCGATCTTAGTATCGTGGTGGGATAGGAGCTTGATTCTGCTCCAGCCTGTTGACAACATTCGCCAATTTTTTAATGGCTTCTTTCATTACGATCATCTGAGGATTGATTGTGTGTGTTTGGCCTCGTCCTCGCCTTGTACTTCGTAGATGGCTGGTATGTTTAGGATGAGTATGTGATTGATTCGCAGATGTTGATGACTCATCCAAAATGATATTTCCTTCGTGAATTTCATGGAGAATGGGTTGTTTTTCAAGTTGGAAGACCCTCATTCTAGCGCTAATCTGTTGACGTTGAAATTTGTATGGACAAATAGTCAAGCCAACTTAATGAAAAGTGAAGTTTTTCATTGTGATGAAAGATTACAATGTCACTCTTTACAACAATTATGATTCTCTCCTCTTTTAGGAGATATTTGAAATATGATCGAGCATTGTAAATAAAGTTGTAATGTGAATTTATGTCCTTCCTTTTGGCTTCCATCTTCTTTTTATAGTAGAAGATATGCATGTACTCTGCACTCCACGTCTTGTCAGCTGTAATTTTGAGCTGAAGAAGTACATTTGTTGGTGTGATTAGATTGACTGTCAAGCTCGGGTTGTCAAGTCATTATGGGATAATCATGCACGTGGTCCCTAGTAATTAATGAATTACTTAGAGAAGAGAGCTTTGTCATTTAATTGGTAGATTATGTGGGTGCTGACTTTAGAACTTTACATGTACATTTAGCTCATTGGATATCTATATATCTCATTAGTGATCTTCAATCATTATGTTTCCTTTAATCTCGATAAACTATACAAACTTCTCGTACAAGCAAAACATTAGTCGATCTGACCTTAATAATTGACCTCAAATGTGAACAATCGAACCGATCTCACGCTAGGACTCGCTCATCTTGTATAATAATCCGAACTTAATTGACCTCAGAGGTTGGACATCAACAACTTATGTATTTAGGATTTTATAATTTGCACTCAGATTTTATGGTCAACAGAAAGTGTTATTGCAAGGATGCAAATGAATTAGAACTTAGCATTTATTTTTATTTTTTTTGTGCAAGAGTTTTTACTTATTTAGAACTCTTTTGAAATCTTGAGGCTTATTTAACATGGTTCAATTCTATTCCAATTGAAAATTTTCCCTTGCATCTTTTAGTGTACAATTAGATAGTTAATTACCTTTTTTTGATGTTTTGTCTCCTGGCACTATAGCTAACATTGAATTCATACAATTGGGAGTATTAGTAGAAAGAATTCCTTTTGTTACATATATTACCACTTCACTGGCACATAATTTCTGCTTTGTTGCTCTCATGTTAGTTTGACATTAGCGAATGACCTTCATTGACAAAAAAACAAAGGGAATTTGTTATATTACCAAAGTAATAATAAATTTGTGGTCACTTCTAACTTGAAGTCGTTATGACATGAATTAGATTATACTGAGTATGTTAAAATATTACGTTTCTTGAAAGTAAGACAAGACTTGTTGGATTTTTTATACAATAGAGAGCAATAATAGAGAAGTGAAATAGAGGATTTAAGACAATATGTCTACATCCACAAGAAACGAAGCAAGACTCAAGTTCTAATGGCAAAATAAGTAACTTACTTTCTGAAAGAGCAAGTCAAATAGTATAAGAAATAATTACATGTTAGGCAAATAATTAACTGTACGACTGTCCAACACACATTTATCACTCGAAGTCGTTAAGACATGATATGTAGTTAACTATATGTTCAATGTCAGGGGTTGCCTACTGATTCGTCAATCTTTCTTTGACAATAATCCGAGGAACTCCACTGACGTTGGAGAAAGAGTTCTTGGATGTTGTGGATTCCACTCGAGTTTTCGGACCTCTAAGGAGGCTTGCCTTTCAACATAGGAAAAACTTTGTTTGAATATTTTTTCCTTTATTTGATCATTTTAATTAAATCACATTCATGTTCAATAATTTCGTTGTGCTTGTTAACTATGATGTTATCCTTTTCTTTTCTTTTTTTCTTTTTTTTTTGCAGACGTATCTACAACAATGATAATTCTACCTAGTCTCGTGGTAGACTTTCTTATTGCAAACTAAAATGTGAAGGACCCTTTTCTATTGACTTGGCAAAGGTAATGAGCAATTTCATTTAGGCAGTTGCATGTGTTTAATTGAACCACTTTCTTCAATCAAGAGTGTTTTCTCGTTGCAAACAAAACCTACTATATTTGAACCGCTTAGGCAAATCATGTTCAAAAGAATTTGTGGATAACGAAGATTCGTACTAACCATGAGTACGAAATTACTATCATTACATTATGACAATTATGCCCAATTCTGCACCATGTTTGCTAATTAACAAACTTTGTCGTCCTTTTGGAACACGTTCCCTTTCCCACGACAATTACACAACATTCTCTAAATATGCTTCTCAATCATGCAAAATATATACTCCATTTAGGATTCTGTTACCTTGTTTCCCTTTTTAGTACTCTTAAGAGTAATATCATCATTCCTAGAATAGATACGTTTTCCTAGAAGTACACACTTGAAGATTTATCAGTTAAAGGTGAAATCCAAAACCACGTAACCTCTAATTTTCCTATAAAACTTCATGCCAGCTTTAATTGGGATGTCAATCCAAATAGATCAAACAATAAATGCTTAGTTATTATGATGCTTTTGGCATCTCTTCAAAGAGGATTTCAAGGTTAGCAAAAATGCAAGTACGTCACCTGTGAACATATATTCGAACTTCTTCATCTTCTTTTGTGTTTTAGTCTGCACTGTTTATTTTTTCCTCTCTATTGAATAGACAGTTAGTTTTTAATATGTTTTATTTCCATCATATAAAGTCAATTGACTTAACATCTTATTATAATGATCTCTACAAGATAGTTTAATGCACACATTAATTCTTGCACTCTTACTCCTGAATGTTACTAGCAGGTAGTCACTGCCTGGTTAAGCTGCTTACCTATAAAGAGTGATCTCATGATCAATTTGTTGAGACAGCTTCAATAGACACTTCCACAATCAACTCTTGCCTCTACATAGTCATCCTTGTAGTCTCAGAAACAACTTCCATTATAGTCAATTCTTTCATCGCAGAGCACAAGGTGGCAACATTATTTCTTCTGGATTACTCCTGTTTTGTACTAATCTTACATTGGTTACTTAATTATTCATTTAAATTGTTTGTGACATTCAGGTACACAAGGTCTATATATCAACATCTTGTTCGTTGTTTTTTTCGAGTGTCAATGTCATTTGCGACTAAAATACATATTGTCGAGTGCAGAATGTTCAAAATAGAAAACTCTAACATAAAACACTAACATCACCTTCAAAATAACCCAATGCACGGGTAAAAATTAGTGCTGCATAAAAGTGTTAGAAAATAAAATAAAATAAAAAACGTACCAATCGAATTAAAGAAATTATGTAGGTTCTTTTACCTAGCTATTGCAACGAACAAAGTCGAGCTCAAGTAGGCGAACTTTTTTCTTTTCCCTACTTTTACCTTCCTAGACTAGATTGCTGCACACTTACAGAAAATGATCAAGATTCGTTCTTCCCAACACGTTGCAACTCGAGTGGGCCCCACCACACACTGTCAGCTTTTCCACGAGGACACGCGTACAAATATCAACCGATTCTGCAGCAGTACGCATTGTCAAAAGGAGATGGAGACGAAGATCAGCCCAGAGGCACACCCACACAGATAGCTAATTTCTACACTCTACCTGTTTCACTCTCAAATTAATCGTGTATGGATTTTAATTTCTTTTTCATTACCTGCTAATAATTACTTCATCATGATCGTTACAACTTGTTTATATTACACAATTGTGAGCTATATGTACCGTATTTTGTTCAGCTCATACTCCATATTGTTTATGTTGCACATTAATTTTGTTTTTCTAGTGAAAGAACTGAGAAGAGAAGATGTTGAGGATTATGAGGAACAAACTTGATGCTCCAATCTTTACTTCTCCGGTAATTTAGTTTGCGACTTGGTTCTAATTTCTGCTATTATTTATTTATTTATGCTTTTTATCTTTTAATTATTGTTTTTCCAGTTTCTAAAGCCTGCAGGATTAGCGTTGAGAAGTTATTCCTCCTCAGCTAGGCAGGTACTTGATTCCGTTATCCGATTATTAATTACCTTCATTTTTATGCAAAGTCTCGTATTTTTTCCGTTCCTAAATGTGTCTTACTTCCAAGTCCGAAAGTACTGTTGTTATGATTAAATTTAATCAGGGCTTTAAAATAATCTGGCCAAATGTTTCAAAATTATTGTCATGTTTGTAGATTCAAACCTTTTCAAAATGATTGTTTTAGAAAATTAGACGTGAAATTGAACTGCAGAAGCCCATCCATTATCCAAACTCATTAATATGTCTATTATTTCTAGTCTGATAGCACACTTGTACGAATAATGGCAACGGAATGTATATATTGTATAGTCCTGCTATTTAGTGGTTGAAAATTTACATTATGGGGAAAACTGCAAGTTGATGCAGATGACTGTAAGAGAAGCTTTAAATTCTGCTCTTGATGAGGAAATGTCCACAGATCACAACGTTTTTCTGATGGGTGAAGAGGTGGGGAAGTGTTTACTCATGAACTTTTCCAAATATAGTTGATTGTTTCTTCTCATCATCCTCCTTTAAAACTTCAGGTTGGGGAATATCAAGGTGCTTACAAGGTTAGGCTTGCTTAACTCCCTAGATCCCCACTGTCTCTGTATGTGTGTATGTCTAATAGTCTGTGTATACATGAAATCAATTGATTATCAATTATTGATCAGGAGAAGCTTCTATTTTTCAGGTTTCCAAAGGACTCCTGCAGAAGTTTGGTCCTGAAAGGGTTGTTGATACACCAATCACAGAGGTCCAATTGATTAACTTAGTGGCAACTTGCTGGATAATTCAGCATTTCAAATGATCAGATAATTAAAATTTTTGTTTTACTTTATCTAGCATGGCGACATTTAAGGCTCAATTTCATTAATTTTATATTGGTTTCATCCACGCTAAGAATTATACGCTCACTTGATTTGCAGGCTGGCTTTACAGGGATTGGAGTTGGTGCTGCATTTTATGGTCTCAGACCTGTTGTTGAGTTTATGACATTTAATTTTGCAATGCAGGTTTCGTGTATCTTTTGTTTCAAGATTTTCTTTGTTTGAGTATATTCCAAAGCATTGAGCAAATGGTCGGAACTCCCCACAGGAGATGTAGAAACTTTTGAAATGAAAAATAAATAAACGAAGCCTCTGCCAGTAATAATGGCAATTCCTTCACCCAGTGAGCAGGTTGTTGATCACCATTTACCCATAAAATAGGTGACTTGTAGTCTAGATACTGTCTTGTTGCAGCGTACATTTGATATGACATTCTCACAAGCTGGTGACCACGAAAGTCAGGCTCTCTATTCTCTAAACCGTTCTCCTGACTGTTGTGTCAAGAAAATTGAAATTCATTTGATAGACTCTTTCTTGTAATTGGATGGATCAGGAATGAGGTTACAAAATACTCTTTTATCCCATTATAATGGCTATGATCTTCATTAGTCTGTAAATTTTTTTGTACCCCATTTTTTTTTTTTTTTTTTTAATTTGATGTTGTTTTTCACATATTGATTGCAGGCAATTGATCACATTATTAACTCTGCTTCTAAGACAAACTACATGTCTGCTGGCAATATTAATGTGCCTATTGTTTTTAGGGGGCCAAATGGTGCGGCTGCTGGTGTTGGAGCCCAGCACTCCCAGGTTTGCTACTTGGTTAATCACCTTTTAATGTTAGTTGTATGACTTTGTTATGGACAATGTGATATGTTATCGAATGCCTTTCATTCTAAATGCTATTATCTCTGATGGCTTGGTATTTTTATATAACTTGTCATTTTGCTGAAAATTGTACTTTTAACAATTGTACCATGTAGTGTTATGCAGCATGGTATGGCTCATGCCCTGGCTTGAAAGTGCTGATCCCATATTCGTCTGAAGATGCTCGTGGACTTCTTAAAGCTGCCATTAGAGACCCTGATCCTGTTGTTTTCCTTGAAAATGAGCTGTTGTAAGGATCCAATATTGACTAATGTCATGATTGACACTAATTGATCAATTGTTATGTTAAAGCTCCTAAATTTCATGATTAATTCTAATGGCATGCAATATATAATTTATATAACAGGTATGGTGAAGCTTTCCCTGTTTCAGCCGAAGTTCTTGATTCTGGATTTTGCATCCCTATAGGGAAAGCTAAAGTATGTTTCATGCATCTTACATAATGGTATGGAGTTGATTAGCCGCCTCCTTGTGCATAACTGGTATATGCTAATCATTTTTTTCCGTTTGGCATGTACAGATTGAGAGAGAAGGGAAACATGTAACTATTACGGCGTTTTCAAAGATGGTGGGCTTTTCTCTCAAGGTCGGTCGGCTGTCGTTATGCATTCTTTAGCTTTTTAACATGTTTAGCTCTATATCACGAATACTTCAACTATAGTATTGTATCCAAGTCGGACACTTGTTGGATACCGATACTATTCGGACACTCTGTAGTCTGTCATGGTTATTTTTTCTTTATTATAATTATTATATATTTTTAACTTAAAAGTTATTATTAAATAACAAATATGGACTTATATTAAAAAGATTTTGACTAGAAAAATTAATTACAAGTATAAAACTAATTTATATTATATAAATGAAGAATTTTAAAGAATTTAATCGGCATGTCGTGTCAATATTTTTTTTTTTTTTTTTTGAAAAATTATGCGTCAGCGTGTTCGACATGTGACCATGCTTCATAGGTGTTTAGTGTGGATATACAAACCAATTGTGTAACGACTTAGTTCTTATGCCCAGACGTTATCTTTTGTTGCCTAATTGGTACTAGGATTTTCTTTAAGTTTCTGATAAGGTAGACGTTTTGAGTTTGAATTTTAGAGGACTTGAAAGAAATATGTGATGGGTAAGAGAGCACATACCCTTCCAAAGCGGGCAGTAAGTAAGAGAACGGCTGAGCACGAGGCCTTGGTAACAAATTGAAAGTTTGAGACGTCTCTATATATACAAAGTTTGTTTAATTCATGTTCAACGTTTGTATCACTAGTTTATCACTCATTACAGAATTAGTTATTTTAAATGATGATTTGATACCCTCTCTTAGTAGATTTATAAAGTTTTATCCTGGCAAGTCTCCCTCTTAGCGGGATTAAACTTTCACAATTCTCCTCTATATGCATGACAATTTCATTTCCTCTTATTCTATAGTTTCTTTGAACTCTACAGTGGTAACCTAATATGCTATTCTGAGTTTATTTATCGTCTCCTAATGGAACTTTGTTCTTGTTCAGGCTGCTGAGACACTTGCAAAGGATGGGATAGATGCTGAGGTTTATCAACTTAGATTGAATGATGCTTTATCTATATTCTATATGAATTGTTTTGTTTAGCTTTGAAAGCACTGAGTTCAGGGTCTGTACCTGTGCTTCGGTTTTGTTTACCTTCTTCCTCCTGTCCTCACAGGTCATAAATCTGCGCTCAATTAGGCCACTTGATAGACCCACAATTAATGCTTCAGTTAGGAAAACAAATAGGTTGGTAACTGTCGAAGAAGGGTTTCCTCAACATGGAGTTGGCGCTGAAATCTGGTCTGGCTTCTGTGTATTTGAGCATCACATGATTTATTATTTTATATAGAATTTCACGTGTTTAAAAGCTCATGAATATTCATATTAAGCTAAATTTTGGCATGACATTTTAATGAATCTTTTTAGAATTATGTATTGTGTTTCTTTTCTTGTAGCGCCTCAGTTGTTGAGGATAGCTTTGGCTATCTCGATGCTCCAGTTGAGAGAATTGCTGGAGCAGATGTCCCCATGCCTTATGCTGCTAATCTCGAGAGAATGGCTCTTCCGCAGGTTCCAGTTCAACCCACTCAGTCTTTTAATTTAGCCCCTGTTTGGTGCGCATTTTGTCCTCGTCATTTTTAGAAGAAAATTGACCATTGCAAACAAAATGACGCCGTTTCATCTTACACAAATTTGACTATTAACTATACCCATTTCAGTCTTTCGATTTTACATTTTCACAATTGCCCTTTTCCAATCAACAATTGTCAAATGGACATAATGCACAAAAGAACAAAACAAGGGCAAAAAGGGAAAAATTGCCACAAATATCACAAAGTAATACCACACGTTTTATACAAGGTGGCCCACTTGATGTGATATAAAAATGCATTTTGGGAGGAAAAATGCGCACCAAACAGGGGCTTAATATCTAGATTATATAGATTCCATGA
Source organism: Fraxinus excelsior (assembly GCA_019097785.1). Taxonomy (NCBI): domain Eukaryota; kingdom Viridiplantae; phylum Streptophyta; class Magnoliopsida; order Lamiales; family Oleaceae; genus Fraxinus; species Fraxinus excelsior. The sequence continues at coordinate 84,862 of CM032643.1, read as the reverse complement.
GCTTTTCATTCAATCACAATGTTTAAACCATGATTGATGACCTGAAACTATTAATCTCGACCTTTCTGTCATGATGAAATGGGTAGGTGGAAGATATTGTTCGTGCAGCTAAGAGAGCATGCTACAGATCACTTCCAGCGGCTGCCACGGCTTAAGCTTTTTTCGGCATTACTTAGAATTCGTGTATACACTATATACTAAAGAGTGCGTTTTCTATAAAAACTGTCAGGAAGTTGGCTCTTTATGGATGTACGGATTGGTTTCGAAGTCTTGTACTCGAGTTTGTTAACGGTAGTTTTTTTTTTTTTTTTTTCCCCCTTTCTTTTGTTGGCTAAATTTTCTTTAGTTTCATTGGCTGTCTGAGATATTTGCTTGGTTAAAGTATTTATATTTGACCATGTAGGATACATACCTATTATGCCTCCATGACATGTAACTCGTTTGAGCTTTAAACACATTGAATTGTTCATTTGAATTTAGTTCTCTATAGATATTAATAAGATTTTGAGTTTCATCATAAAATGTCAACCTTGTTAAAAAAGAGTAGTTCAAGTCCTTATATGTTGGTCTACCTTGTTAAAAAAGAGTAGTTCAAGTCATTATATGTTGGTCTATATTTTTATCTTTATTCAATGTTGGCTTTTATCTATTAACATGTTCCAACAAGATGATAATTCATTTAAGTAAATTAATTTTGAAATTTGCGTACCAGTAGTTTTAGTCTTAATCGGATCGAATTGCTCATTGAAGTTTAGTGAGTTTCGATATCATATTAAAATTTAGGATTTCATTTTAAAAGGTTTTTAAGACTTGAAGTTTCATCTTAAAAAGTCAATCTTGTTAAGAAGAATAGTAAAATTTTTTATATGTTAGTCTATGTTTTCTTCTTTATTCGATGTGGAATTTTATCTATTAACAGACAAGATTTCGTCTTGAAGATGGCAAGAAAGAAAGGTTCTTCAAAGAAGTCTCGTCACATTTTGTTATATTGATCATTGTATTTCCTATTTTGAACATCGAAATTGGAAGGGGACTTAGATTACTGTCGTCCAATGTTGGAAGATTACTTTAGAGAATATTTTAAGAATTATGCTAAATGTACACAATGATTCACATAATGCATTACACCCCCCTCACATGGAGGGTGGGGGGGTCCACACACAATAAAATATTCGTGGGCTCCCCTCCATGTGAGGGGTGTAATGCATTATGTGAACAATTGGGTGTACATCTAGCATAACCCATATTTTAAAAGGTTAATTTTTTACATTTTTTTGTACCACTGTAAGGGTGAGTTTGATTGTGAGTGAAAAAAAATAAATCATAGACATTCAAATTGTCTAAAACTTATTTGTATGGAAATGAGTTTCATTGATTTAGTTTTCAACTTAAAAATTATTATAATTGTCTAACTTTTATTTGTGGGTAGATGAGAGAGATAAGAGAGTAAATTATATGGAAAATAAAAATTACATTTCCCTAAAAAAAATATTTTTCTTGTTTTCAAAGAAAATATGGTCACCTGACCAAAAGTACAAAAATATTTTTCGTAAAAAAAATTGTTAATCAAACAGCACAAAAATAAAAAATTTAGTGAAAAAAAATACATTTTTCATGAAAAATATTGACAATCAAACGTACCCTGAATGCTTTTCAAGATGTTTTCTCAAAAGAGTGTTCCTTTATTTTTTAGACACATTGGAGAATGCGCTACATAAAGTTTATTATCTAGAATGCCCTAGATATTGTCAACTTAATATATAATATTCGTTTTCTTAGGTACACCATCGTAAGGTTTATTATCGTAAAGATGAGACTGGTTAATATATCTAATTTTTGATTGAAATGAATTCCTAGAGATCCAACGAATAAAATAAAGATGTCCAATACAAGTAAAGGAAATAACATAGTATTGTTGGGTTGATAAGGAAAGGAATAATTCTTTTTATTCTCAAAATGAACAATAGTAATAAAAGGTCATACCCTGTTTATTACATTTTTATCATTTCGATGTGTCTTTTTTGAAAGAAAAAAGAAATTTTACTATTATTCATTTTTGTTAGGTTTTAATGTTGTAATTGGCAATTCTGTAAATAAAAGTGACTTAATTGTAATTTGTAAATAAAGTCAAGGAGTAACGTGCAAATAGATAAAGTTAAGGTTTTTAGGTCCAGGGTTTGAGAATGGCAAAAGAAGGAAAAGATGATGCAGATTTTCGCTAGACTGTCACCATGGATTGTCTCGAGCGTTAAAACAGAACATTCGTCACTCGACTGTGCCCCTCCTTCGCTCGAGCAACAGTCTGTCGCTCGGCCCTCGCTCTAGCGACAATGTTGTCCGGAAAATTTTTATTTCACGATTTAAAAGTTTTTTCCCCGACCCATTCATTTCCTAACCTACTTGTATATACCAAAACACCTCAGAATGGTGTTTGTAAAGGTTGAACATTAAGAGAGCTTCATTTGTGAGAGAATTCATATATTTTATCTTTCAACTTTTGTCCCGTGATATTGCTTTAGTGAGAAAAACATCATCCACATAATCTAAATACCAAACATGTCTTTCATCCACATCTGTCAAAATTTTGAAGATCGAGGAAAGTTGACTAGAGTTCCAGTTTGTGAAGAACAAGGTGTTCTTCGTTGATCCATGGGAGATAGACGATTCAGTAAGGTTGAGAGTGCTGCAGGGTGGTAGACTCCATGAGAGTTTTGGAAAATTGTAGCTAAGGATTGGTGCAGAGGAGCGCGGGATCTACGGAGAGTAATAGGAATTGCAGTCAGGAGATCAGATAGTACGTGTTGTCTAGTCTGATAGACTATAAGTTGTTTAAATCGTTTATAGTGGATTATCTAGCAAAGTGCTCGGAGTTTTTTCCAGTAGAGTTTCTCCATGATCATATCGTGTGTTGATTTACTGCTTTTTTTACTGTTTAAATTATATAAACTGCGGTATTCAAACATAAGGTTAAAACTGACGTGCATGTTTAATCATCTAGAAAAGAATTAAAAAGTGACTTGTTGCTATTTAATTCGTTAATTAATTTAATTCCGCATATAATACATATTTCACCCCCCCTCTAGGTATTGTTAGGGTCAAAATACGCATTTTTCAATTGGTATCAGAGCCTTAAATTGATTTCTGACCCCTTATTTTATAATTCTAGATGAGTCAGTCACTGTCCGTGCCTCCGTTCTTTGACGGAAGCAATTATGCCTACTGTTCGAATGAGACATTTTCTTAAGAATTTGGATGAACGTATTTGGATTAACATTCAAAATGGATGGGCTCCACCCACAACAATTGTTGTTGGTGTAGTTACACCCACTGATATCTCACTGTGGACTAAAACTAATTTGGATGAGTGTGATTGGAATAGTAAGCGCTTTCATGCCCTGTTCATAGTTGTGTCTGCTGAGGAATTTAGGAGAGTTTCGATGTGTGAAATTGCTAAAGAGGTTTGGGATATCTTAGAAACGACACACGAGAGAACTAAAACTGTTAAGAATTCTAAATTGCAAATGTTAACTACTAAGTTTGAATAGATTAGAATGAAGGATGATGAATCGTTCGATGAATTCTATGCGAAGGTGAATGATATAGTCAACTCTAGCTTCAATTTAGGTGAAAAGATCCCCAAGTCTAAAATTATTAGAAAAGTCCTTGAATCCCTACTCGAGAGAAAAACACATATAGGGCTCCTGTTAAGAAATCTCAATATGTCAAATGCCACGAGTGCAACGTATATGGTCACATTAGGAGTGAGTTTCCTAATCTGAAGCGGAGTTCAGGTAAAGAATGACGTAAGGCTTTAGCCATGACCATGAGTAATGAAAAGTCAGATTTCAGTTCTCAGACTGAGACATCTGGTGGTGAAGATGAACAAAATTACATGGCATGCACCTCGATTGTTAAATCAAATTTGACAGTGAGATTGAGAAGGGAAAAATAGAGGACGAGAGTGAACAGTTTGAAGAAGAGTCCGAAGATGAGACTGACATTCACTAGTTTTATCGTGAATTGTTTGACTTAAAATTTAGAAGCTCAATAAAGCCGTCTTGAAAAAAGTTAACGAACTTGAACGTAAAAAAGAAAAACTGTTAGGTGGCCTTCAAGACTCGACTAAAAAGTTAAGTGAGTTGAAGCTGGTTAATGAAAACTTAGAAGTTAAAGTTAAATTATTAGCTAATGCTCAACTCCAATCTTTTATGAGTAGCTCGTAGAAGCTGGACAATCTGTTGGGGATGAACAAGCCTACTGGTAATAGGCATAGTCTGGGTTATGTTCGTAACCGTGATGTTATTGCTAGTACATCCATGACCACGTTCGTTCCTGCCACTAACAAAGCCCGTGAGATTGCTTATCATAAATCTAAAGGAAAGTATGTCATAGGATCGAGACCTAGACAGCGTAGGGTCAATCGTCTTGCGTATCGACAACAACCACGGAGCAGGTTTGAACCTAGGTTCATTCCCACTTGCTACCATTGTAGTGCACTGGAACACATTAGACATAGGTATGGTAAGTTTTTGAATAGAAGTAAAAGTCGGGACTTGACTAGCAAGGTTAACTTTCTTGCCAATCAAGTTAGTCATTTAACTGAGATGATGACTTGGTTATCCAATGTCACTTCTACTTCTAAGAAGATTTGGGTTAAAAAGAGTGACCTCTTTAGGTCTGAAAATCAGATAAATTGTTATGTTGCACATTTTGCTCTTAAAGCTCAAAATAGCTCCACGTGGTATCTTGACAGTGCATGTTCAAGACACATAAATGGTGACAAAGCCTTATTCTCATCTCTAGATGAGTGGAATGACGATGTAGTTACATTTGGAGATGAAGCTACTATACCGATTCAAGGAAAAGGTGTTGTTAAAATTACTAGACTACCTTCTATCTTAGATGTGCTTTATGTGAAAGGGTTAAAGTCCAATTTGTTGAGCATCAGTCAAATTTGTGATGTTGATTTTAAGGTTAACTTTGTCCATAAAAGGTATACTGTGTATGACTCGTCTGGTAACATTATTCTTGAATGTGTAAGAACCTCCTATAATTGTTATTGAGTTTTACCAAATTCCAACTACGTATGTAGTAGTGCCAAAATCAACACTACTGAGTTGTAGCATCAACGGCTGGGGTCATATAAACCATAATAGTCTATCTAAACTTGTCAAGAAGGAAATAGTCAATGGCCTACCTAAGCTAGAAAATACTAATACCACTGTTTGTGGTCTGTGTCAACAAGGTAAACAGCTTAGAGTGCCTCACAAACAAACTTCTAAGATCTTGACGAGCAAGCTGCTTGAACTACTCCATATGGATTTAATGTGACCATCTAGGACCGAAAGTCTTGGTAGTAAAAGATATATTCTGGTTGTGGTTGACGATTTTTCTCGATATACTTGGATTGAATTGCTGAGAGATAAAAATGAGGTGTTCGGTCTTATCATCTCAATGTGCAAGAGACTTAGAAATGAGAAAGAATATCATGTTTCCAGAATTCGTAGTGATTATGGAAAAGAGTTGGAAAACCCGAATCTTGAAAACTTCTACTTGGATAAGGGAATCTAGCATGAGCTCTCCTGACCGATCACTCCACTACAAAATGGGGGTAGTTAAGAAGAAAAATCATGTGCTTCAAGAAATGGCTAGAGCTATGCTTCATAGTAAGGGACTAGCTATGCATTTCTGGGGTGAAGCCATTAATACTGTGTCTCACATAGTTAACAGGGTTTATCTTATACTTAAAACTGATATGATACCCTATGAGATCTGGAAGGGTAAATGGCCTACTGTCAAGTACTTTCATGTGTTTAGCAGCAAGTGCTACATTCTAAGAGATAGAGAAAACTTGGAAACGTTTAACTCCAAAAGATATGAGGATATATGTTTAGGATACTCTAAAAATAGTCATGCTTATTGGGTGTACAATAATTGCACACGTGTTGTGATAGAATCTATTAATGTGGTGGTTGATGATGCATGTAGTGAGGGAAAGATTGGCAGAGATTGTGCTGAGCTAGAACAATTGAGTGTTGATCTAGACAAGGTAACTGAACCTAAAGATGCTTCAGTTCCAGATCCCCACGCACATCGAGTGAGTTAGTTACTTCAAATAAGGAGTCTACTTCTGAAAATAAAGCTAAACCACCTAAATAACCTTCGTCCAGAGTTAAGTCAAATCACCCTAAGGTTAATATAATTGGAGATTTAGAAGAATGTATGAGACTTCGCATGAGGGTTTTAAATAACCTATCATATGCGAGTTATGTGTCTCATATTGAACCGAAAAATGTAGAAGAAGCCCTTATGGATGAATGTTGGGTAAATGCTATGCATGAAAAATTAAATTAGTTTGTGAGAAACAAAGTATCTTATTTAAGAATAAAACCGATGATCAAAGTACCATAACTAGAAATAAGGCTATGTTAATTGCCCAAGGATACACTCAAGTCGAAGGTGTTGATTTTGATGAAATGTTCACCTAGGTAGCTAGGCTCGAATCCATTAGAACATGGTTTCACGAGAGGTCGTACATACAGAACCCTATTTATAAGACGAATTGATGACACCATCACCGTAGCTCAAATCTACGTGGATAACATCGTCTTTGGTTCTGCTGTTGATTCTTTTGCTCATCATTTCGTTGAGTGCAGGAAACAAGAGTTTGAGATGAGCATGATTGAAGAATTAACGTACTTTCTTGATCTTCAAGTCAAGCAAACTGATGAGGAATTATTCATATCTCAATCGAAATATGCCAAGAATCTTGTCAAATGTTTTGGCCTAGACAACAAGAAACATTCTAGAACCCCCATAAACATTAATGTCAAGTTAGTTCTAGATCCTACAGTTAAAAGTGTTGATTAAACATTGTATATGAGTATGATAGGTAGCTTACTTTACCTCACTGCTAGTAGACCTAACATAGCATTTATTGTAAGTGTTTGTGCACGTTTTCAGGCTAATCCCAAGGAATCACACTTGAGCGTCGTATGACGTATTATTAGATATGGCAATGGTACTGTTGATTATGAGATCATGTACTCTCAGGATTCTAATCTAGATCTTGTTGGCTATTCCGATGCCGATTGGGCTAGAAATGTCGATGATAGAAAAAGAACTTCTGGAGGCTATTTTGTGTTAGTGCAAATCTCGTTGCTTGGATGAGTAAGAAACAAAATTTTATCTCATTATCCACAGCAGAGGCCGAGTATGTTGCGGTAGGAAGTGATGCACTTAATTGCTTTAGATGAAGTAGATGTTGAGTGACTATGAGATTGAACATGGAACTATTACTGTGTTTTGTGATAACAACAGTGCTATTAATATTTCGAAAAATTTCGTTCAGCACTCTTGAATTAAACATATTGATATTAGGCATCATTTCATTTGAGAGTTTGTGGAAACTCAATAGTTAATCTTGAGCATATTTCTACTGAGAATCAATTCACTGACTTGTTTACTAAATCATTGGATGGACTTCGGTTCGAATATCTTAGAACCACTATTGGTATTTGTGTGCCTCATTGTCTGAGTATAATTGATGCATGCGCATATTCTATTATTGTGTGACATTGAGTTACACATGCATCATGTTTATTCATTTATTTGTTCTCATACATTTCTACTTTTTGTTTTTGTGTTTTGTTTGTGTGAATTTTCTTTTATGTTGTGTGCTTGGTACATTCATGTTTTAATTGAAAAAAAACAATCAAAAATAATTTTTTCATTGTTATGATTTAATTTTTTTTTTTGAAAAAAAAGGAAGAACAAAAAGTTTTTATGCAGGAAATTGTTTTACAGCTAATATACAATACACTTGATTTTGCGGGTCGTAGTCAAGCATGCGTTTATTTAGTGAGCTGCAATATAATTCTCATTGATGGCTTATGATACTTTTGGAGTATTTAATATAGGTCTCTTCATATATTATCTAAACTGCACACACTATAAACTTGATAGTAGGATTCTACTGCGTGTGTGAGATTTGGGATGGCAGTCACATGTTAGTAGGGTAACTTTGAACATGAATTGACCAACTTATTTAGATCTAACCTCGAGATTATCACTACAATAATAAATAAATATATGAAAAAATATATACTAAATGAGCTCAATATCTTATACTACTTTTCGAAGCCTACTTGACTTGAGTAATTAAGCATACAGGGTTTCTCATAACTTGGTGCTTGTGGTCAACTGACTTGGGTTAACAAGCCTAAAGCCCGTTACATGGGTCATGTTAGTCGCTTAATGAAAAGAAATCTGTACTTAAGATGCAAACAATATATATGAGCATTTATGTTTACTATTGTGATATAAGATAAATGTTTTATGTTAAAAGTCAGGGGGAGAAAATACATTCTCCATAAAAATGAGCTTTCATATGTAGGTTTTAATGTGTTTTACTGGTTTGACTTTTATAAGTAGAGGAATATATTTAGCAGTGATGTTTTGCAAGTCATTTTTCAAAAAATTAAGGTTTTGAATCCTACTACTAGATGATTAGTGACACTTAATACATATGGGTCACTTATATCATTTAGTCCATGGGTAATTTCAGTTAGATTTATAGGAAAGTTTATTGTTCATTGCATATACTTATGACTGCTTATATCTACGTTACTAAGATGTTGTATGTCATTCTTTATCTCTTGTCATTTTGTGAAGGGGAGGGGGGTAGAATCCAAATAAAAGTGTTTCATGTGTGGATTTATTCCAATGAATGAATTGGGGATAATACCTCTCACTTCACATGATATGCTCTTATAATAGCACTTAAGCTACGCCTTTCTGTAGTAATTTGATTATATTAACGGACCACTAATTCTGTAACTATGGATTGATTGAATTAGCCCTTTTTTGACATGTCAAGTTATAAGAATTTGGAGAGTTACTGATTAATTATTTAATTTTTAAATAACTATGTGTCTCTTTTGGATTGTACGTTTTGAAATTTCTCCATTGTTGTTGTCTAGGTTTGGTAGGACGGGGAGGTGGACAGACTTGAAGAAGGTTAGCAATGAACTTTGAGAGATCTATTGATGTATTTAGTTTTAAAATTTAAATTTGGTAAATCAATAACAAATTCAGAAATCATTTTTGCAAAGTAGGAAAATATATGATGTTTTCGTCGGTTGTAGGCCCGCCTGGAATATAAAATTCTTGGCATGAAGCAAAGCAACATGTGGATGAGTTTCCAAACAACTCTTTCAAGGCATTTAAAAGAAGAGAGGATGCGGAGAAGGTAGTTGCGGGGTTTGCTTCCTCTAGCAATAAATCCATTCAGAATGAAATTGGGAACATTTTGGATATTTAATTGGAGATTCATTTCAAGATATCCAATTTAAAATTTTAATAATATTTTTTTTGTCTTCTAATTCAATATGTTTGAATATTTTATGTATGGATTTATAATATTTCATGTGTGGATTTATTTTAATTAATTGGGGATAATACATCTCACTTCACATCACATGATCTTATAATAGCTCTCAAGTTGCGCCTTTCGGTAGTGATTTGATTATATTAATGGATCATTAATCCTGTAACTATGGATTGATTGAATCAGCCCTTTATTTGACATGTCTAGTTAAAAGAATTTGGGACGTTACAGATTCTTTATTTAATTTTTAATTAACTATGTGTCTTTAAGTGATAGTTGTTTTTGGATTACACGTTTTGAAATTGCTCTTTTTTTCTCTTCGTAGACCTTTCATATAACTTAACGTAGGGCTCTCTTATGAGCTGGTTATCCTGCTGTCACACTATTTTCTCCTTGTTGACTATGGAAAGCAATACAGTGATTGTAGAAAATTATTATTGCCCAGGTTTTTTTGGGACGGGTAGGTGGACAGACTTGAATTGGAGGTCAGCAATGAATTTTGAGGGATTTATTATTTTAAAGTTGGTAAATCCATGACAAATTCAGAAATCATTTTTGCTGAGAGTGAAATATATGATGTTTTTGTCAATCATAGGCTTGGAATATACGATTCTTGGCACGAAGCAAAGCAACAGGCGTATGGGTTTCCAAACAACTCTTTCAGGGCATTTAAAAGGAGATGATGCAGAGAAGGTTGTCGCGGAGTTTGCTTCCTCTTGCAATCAATCCGTTCAGAATGAAAATTGATACTTTTTGGATATTTAATTGGAGATATCCAATTTAATAATTTAATAACATTCTCTTTTTTTTTGTCTTCTAATTTAATATGTTTGAATATTATATGTATAGAATTATTCCAACGAATTGGGGATAATACGTCCCAATTCACATCACATGTTCTTATAATAGCTCTCGAGTTGCACCTTTCGGTAGTGATTTGATTGATTAATGGACCATTGATCATGTAACTATGGATTGATTGAATCGACCCTTTATTTAACACGTCAAGTTAGAAGAATTTGGGGCGTTACGGTTTCTTTATTTAATTTTTAATTAACTATGTGTCTCTAAGTGATATTTGTTTTTTTATTGCACGTTTTGAAATTGCTCTATTTCTCTCCGTCGACCTTTCATATAACTTAACACAAAGCTCTCTTCTGAGGTTGTTATCTTGCTGTCATACTGCCTTTTCCTTGTTGACTGTGGATAGCAATACAATGATTGCAGAATGTTATTGTTGCCTGGGTTTTGGTGGGACGGGGAAGATGATAGACTTGAATTGGAGGTTAGCAATGAATTTTGAGGGATTTATTGATGTTTTTAGTTTTACAATTTAAAATTGGTAAATTGATGACAAATTCAGAAATCACTTTTGCAGAGACTGAAAATATATGTTGTTTTCATCGATCGTAAGCTTGAAATATATGATTCCTGGCACAAAGCAAAGCAACAAGTGGATGGGTTTCCAAACAACTCTTTCAAGGCATTTAAAAGAAAAGAGGATGCAGAGAAGGCTGTTGTGGAGTTTGCTTCCTCTAGCAATCAATCCGTTTAGAATGAAATCGGAGACTTTTTGGATATTCAATTCAAGATATCCAATTTAAAATTTTAATAACATTGTTTTTTTTTTTTTTTTGTCTTCTAATTCATATGTTTGAATATTTTATGTATGAATTTATAATATATTCATATATTGATTTATTCTAATGAATTGGGGATAATACGTCTCACTTCATATCACATGTTCTTATAATAGCACTCAAGCTAGGCCTTTCAGTAGTGATTTGATTATATTAACGGATCGCTGATTCTATAACTATGGATTGATTGAATCATCCATTTATTTAACATGTTAAGTTAAAAGAATTCGTGGCATTACGAATTCTTTATTTAATTTTGAAATAACTATGTGCCTCCGAGTGTTAGTTGTTTTTTGGATTGCACGTTTTAAAATTGCTCTATTTTTCTCATTGTAGACCTTTGACCCTTGTACTTCTAAGATGAAAAAATGTCCTCATCTCCAATTGGTTTTCTTATGATTTGTATGTCAACTTTCTGTTGTATTCTTGGAATGTAAATTATAATTTGAATATGGAAGATAAAAAAAATGGGAAAAATTGTAGTCATGGTACCAAACCTTTCACTTTTTTGCAACTTTTGTCCAAATCTTTTATTTGTGCCACCAGAGGTACTAAACCTTTAAAAATATCGTAATTGGAGTTCAGATGGATGGACTCCATCCATTTGACCGTTAGTTGACCATTAAAATTTTTTTGACATCTTCTGACTAATTTAGAAGGAGTAAAATGGTACTTTTATATTATTCTACATAAAATAATTTATAGTGATTATAAAAAAACTGGAAGAACACTGTTCTTCTTCCCCAGTCCACCCCTCCCCCTCCCAGCCTCGTATCTTGAAGCCAAAATAAAAATCTGATTACACGCTGTCAAGCGAAAATCAAAATCAAAGTTTGTATTAAAGAAGGAAAAAATCTAAAAAAATTCTAGTATTGCAGATCAAATACCTAAGAGAAAAAGTTGAATTCTTGAATCAAGAACACCATAACTCCAATGAACTCAAACCTATAAAAATTCAATAAATCAAGAAATCGAATAAATGAGAACAATAGAAAAAAACCAACCTTGGTGAAAACACTGTTTGCTGCTCAAATGACGATTCAGAAGTGTACAATGGACTACGATGGCTCGCACCGGTAGTACTATACAGAGAAAATGGTAAGGACCTTTCGATAAATTACTTCCTTTAGATTTCGAGTTATACAAAGAAAATGGTAAAAATCTTAAGTTCTTAACAGCATGTAACCAGATTTTGATTTTGGCTTCAAGAAGCGAGGATAGGTGGGGCCGAGGGGCTAGGGAAGCCCATTCCCCTTGATACTTTTTCAACCAGCTCTCGAGTTAACCCTTTTGTTAACAGATCCGCAATATTATCCTTTAACTTCACGTAGTCCAGAGTAATAATACCTTGTGAGAGTAGTTCTCGAATGGTATTATGTCGTCTTCGAATATGTCGAGACTTACCATTATACATATTGCTCTGTGCCCTGCTAATTGCTGATTGATTATCACAATAAACACAAATTGCAGACACAGGCTTTGACCATCTTGGAATATCTCCAACAAACTGGCGAAGCCACTTTGCTTCTTCAGTTGCTTTGTCCAAAGCGATGAACTCTGATTCCATTGTAGATCTTGCGATGCAAGTTTGTTTGGACGATTTCCAAGGGATAGCCGTACTACCAAGAGTAAAGACATATCCACTAGTAGATTTTGAATCTGACATATCAGATATCCAGTTCGCATCAGCATACCCTTCGATTACTACAAGGTACCTAGAATAATGCAGTCTAAAATGACGAGTGTACCTCAAATAATGTAACACCTTGAAAATGGCTCTCCAATGGATAGCACCTAGGTTACTCGTGTAGCGACTCAATCTGCTAACTGAGTATGCTATATCCGGTCTCGTACAAGTCATTAAATACATTAAACTCCCAATTATCCGAGAATATTCTAACTGAGACACACCATCACCAGTGTTCTTGGATAAGTGGAGACTCAAATCAACTGGAGTCCTGGCTACAGCCGTATCTGACTTGTTGAACTTGTCTAGCATCTTATCAATGTAATGAGATTGAGATAACGCAAGTCCATTTGGTGTTCGAGTGATTTTTACTCCCAAAATGACATTCACGAGACCCATGTCTTTCATGTCAAACTTTGATTTTAACATATTCTTAGTGGCTTTGATAATCTTATCAGAGCTGCCAACAATGAGCATGTTATCGACGTACAAACACAATATGACATATTCATCATTTGTGTCTTTGACATATACACATTTGTCGCACTCGTTGATTCGAAAACCACTAGAAAGCATAGCATTATCAAACTTCTCATGTCATTGCTTCGGTGCTTGCTTTAAACCATAAAGCGATTTAACCAATTTACAGACTTTTCTTTCTTGACCTAGAGCCGAAAACCCCTTTGGTTGCTCCATGTAGATTTCTTCATTCAAATCTCCATTTAGGAAAGCTGTTTTTATATCCATCTGATGTATTTTCAGATTTCGCAAGGCTGCAATAGCAATTATCATTCGGATGAAAGTTATTCTCGACACAGGAGAATAAGTATCAAAGTAATCTAAGCCTTCTTTTTGCTTATAACCTTTGATTACTAGCCGAACTTTATATTTATCAATAGATCCATCCGCTTTCATCTTCTTCTTGAAGATCCACTTGTACCCCAAAGGCTTACAGCCCAGTGGAAGATCTACTAATTCCCAGGTATGATTCTGTAGGATAGAATCAATTTTACTCTTGATGGCTTCTTTCTACAGATGACCATCTGAAGAAGATATAGCTTCTTTATAACTTTGAGGATCATTCTCCATCAAATATGTGAGGAAATCAAGGCCAAACGTCTTAGAGGTTTTGGTCATTTTGCTCCGTCTAAGCTCATCCTCACCTTCTTCAACTGGATCTTTACTACTGCCAGAAGTAGAAGATTTCATAGTCCGTTTAATAGAAGTTAATTGTTTAGAAGTTTTACAAGGAAATATATTCTCAACGAATTGTGCATTCCTAGACTCCACAATCGTGTTCGGATGAATATCAAGTACATTCGAATAATGTACAAAGAACCTATATGCACTATTATTTTGTGCATAACCAATGAACACACAGTCAACTGTCTTAGGTCCAATCTTGACCTTCTTAGGAGGAGGCACCACAACTTTGGCAAGACACCCCACATTCGTAAGTATTTATACAAAGGTGTACGACCTATCCAAAGTTGATACGGAGTCTTATCCATATTCTTTCTTAACACTTTATTCAAAATGTAATTTGCAAAAAGAATAGTTTCTCCCCACATGTTCTGTGGTAATCCAGAACTAATCAACATAGCATTCATCATTTCTTTTAAAGTTCGATTCTTACGCTCATCAATTCCGTTCTGCTGAGGTGAATAAGGTGCAGTAGTTTGGTGAATTATTCCATGTTTAGCACAAATTTCACCAAAAGCTGATTCATATTCACCACCACGATCAGTTCGTAGCACCTTTATTTTCTTGTTAAGTTGATTTTCAACTTCATTCTTGTAAAGAATGAATTTATCGATAGCTTCGTCTTTGCTTTTAAGCATGTACACATAACAATATCTCGTGCTATCGTCGACAAAAGTAATAAAGTACTTATTGCTGCCTCATGTTTGGACAAATTTTAAGTCACACACATCACTATGGACTAGTCCCAATAGCTCAGTACTTCTTTTAATATTATAAAATGAAGACCTAGTTAGCTTAGCCTCAACGCAGGTTTCACATTTATGATTTGAATCAATTTGAAACCTAGGCAAGTAGTTTAGTTTGCTTAGTCTACGTAATGCATTGTAATTTACATGACCTAATCTATCATGCCACAGATTAGGAGACTCAAGCAAGTAAACATAAGGAGTTTTCTCATTATTCATAACAGTTGGGGTTACAGCAATTACTTTCAATTTAAACATGCCATCAGACATATAGCTTTTCCCAACATAAACTCCTATTTTGGTAATCACCAGCTTATCTGCCTCAAAGACCATGCGGAAACCATTCTTGCTCAGAAGAGACCCGAGACTAGATTCTTGCGAATCTCTGGCAAGTACAACACATTAGTCAGAGTAAGCTCTCTACCAGGGGTCATCTTCAGGATCACATTGCCTTTACCAAGCACTTCAGAAGCTGCAAAGTTTCCCATAATCAACTTTTCACCATTTGTAACTGATGCAAAAGTAGTGAACATGCTCCTGTTGGAGCAGACATGGCAAGTGGCCCCAGTGTCTAGCCACCACTCCTTAGGGTTAGACCCCACCAGGTTAACCTCATTAATCACTGTCGTAAGGTTTAGGTCAGACATGTCATATGAGAGATGATCTCTCTCATTCCCAACCATATTAGCCTGAGGGCGCTGCTTGTTATCCCTCCAAGGCTGACGACAGTCTACTGATCAATGCCCAACTTTGTTTCAATTGAAGCACTTTCCATTAAACTGGAACTTAGGCTTATTTCCTACCCCACCGATAGGCTTCAACTGAGACCCTTTCGTGGTCTGCTTTTTGTCTTTCCAATTCCCGTTACCCTGCTTGGCTTTAAAGGATTGACCTTTTTTAATACCAGAACTTTGACCGTTTTCAATACATTAGCCTTCTCAGAGTAAGTACCACATACACGTGATACAGAGAATTCTGTAGTCCATCCAAGACATAGTTGCGACACAAAAAATCAGCACTTTTCCATGCATCCCAAGCCGCACGCCTATGCATATCAGTGTCGTTTTCAGCCACGACAGGGGCATCCTCAGTGAGAAAATGTGCAGGCCTAAAGTAGTAAGATAAAAAATTATCTTATTCTGCTATGTCTTAAAATCAGTGCCAACAAACTTATCCGGTCGAATTACATGATTCACTGGAAATTGAGGCGGAAACATTGGCAAAGGTACCGAGGCTACAGCCCTAGGTACTGGCAAGGGTATTGTACCAAATTGAATTGCCGAGGCCGTAGCCGTAGGTAAAGTGGGGTTCACTCCAACATGAGGAATCCCGCCATCAATAATCCCATCAATGGGAGGAATGCCAGTCAAGGTCCCCACAGGGCTAACAGCGGTCAATGCGGGATTTGGCACACCGGTACCAACAGTGTTGTTGTTCACATCGTCATTTTCATGTGACGTCATTGAACCTTAAAACAAGTAATAAATAATTTAGAATACTTATAAATTCAAGATCTAAATTATATGTTGAAAAATTTTCGAAATTGAAGAACGGATTATTTTTGTCAAATTATTAACAACTTATCAATAATTTACAATTGAATTAGAAATCATTTAACCATTGATTAAAATCAATTATCAAAAGAAAAGTAACCAATTATATTATAATGATGAGGTAATAATAAACAATCAAATAATAGGCGATTTCATAAGCAATCATATCATTAATCATTAGAAACAATTAAATAAGGAAAAAACTAAACCTACAGAAAAATAGGTTACAGAAACTTTATAGAAATAAAAATTTCCAAAAATACCCTCATGTACAAAAAATTGCAACTAAAGCCATTATAAGAATATAGGAAACTTCAAATAAGTCCCTAAAGATTTATAAACATAAAAATTAGCCTTAAAAATATAGTATCTTATAAGAAGCCCTAAAACTCATAAAATTAGTAAAATTCATAAAGAATTAAGATATAAATTAACTTTAAGATTTTATATATCCATAATAAAAAATAGATTAAAATATTCTGAGTTAACAAATTATATAAAATATACAAATATCTAAAATTAAAATTAAAATTCCGCTGTCTCTGCGCACTTTGGTAAAAATGGTATCAGAGACATGTTACGAATCTAAAATAATGATGAACATAATGGATGAAGAAAGTATAATTGAAGAATTTTTGAATAAGATAGGAAAACATAAAAAATCAAGTTATCCTTATCTAAAAATAGTATAAATGAAAGTTTTGAAAATGTACACAAAAGATTAGAAAATTTAGAATATAATCTACAAATAAGAAATGCTCTATTAAATAATAATCTTAAAGGAAAAGTTAGGATTATAATTAATCCACCTTTAGATTTTAGGATAACACAAAAAGATGAAAATGAAGGAAAAATCAAGACATAAATCAATATATGATTACACAAGTTGAAGAAATAGAACAAAAATTCTTAGAATCCACTGGCGAAAAATATTGTGAATATAAAAGACAGTTAGAAGAATTAATTGAAAAAATGAAAAATATAAAAATGAATACTAATCCATCATCTAATTATAATATAGAACTAGAAGACTTTAGTAGTGATGAAGAATATGAGAAATGACTTCCTCATCACCCATTACCTAATAAGGATGGTCTCAATCAATATAGGAAGACATAAAAAAGATATACTGGAAATATAAGAAAACAATCTGTAAAAGAAATAAGTCCTATGAAATCTTATAATGAACCAATCCACACAACAGGAATATAGTTAGATCTTGATTGTGTAGATAAAGATAAAGCTATAGATATATGGATAAAGAGTACAGATTTAGCTATATAATTTAATAAATGGGAAACATAAACAGCATTTGGATTTATAGAACATACATTCAGAGGAATTGCATCTGAATGGTGGAGAAACTTACCAGAAAATATTAAAAGTAGAATAAAGTATGGAGAAAATACAACTGAAGCATTAGATAATAGAAATACTTTAAATGAACAAAATATACAAGAAATATTAAAAAGACTTGAAAGAGCCTTAAGAACAGAATTCTTAGGACATAGATTCGGTTCTGATGAAGAATCTAGAAAACAAGAAGAATATAATGCATGAACAATAGCAATGGAAAATTTAAAAATATGTAATATGTGTGAATTAGATAGGTATACATGTAAGTTTGAAGAAATATATTACTTATTGAACCAGGGAGATTACCAAGAAAATAAACCAATGTTAAGAGCCTATTTTACAAAATTACCATTCCCCTGGAAAATTAAGTTACTAAAGGAATATGAAAAAATATTACCAACTGGAGCAGATAAAAGTCATGTAAATTCTAAATTTGTTAGCCATTTAATAGACTTTGAATTACTCGAATCATATATATTTAAGGATTATTTGGGAAATAATATTGAAATAAGAAAATATGTGAAATTCTCTCTTATATTTGTAGGGGAAGATCAAAAAGAATTTACTAAAAAAATAATTCTATATAAAGTCAATCATTCACCTACAATTCTAGGAATGAACTTCCTTGAAAAATTTAGTCCTTACAAAATTTGCCAAGGATACTTAAAAATAACAGTTGATGAATCCAATCATCATATCAAGAATAGATGAAAATATGAAATCATTGTTGTCATGGAAAGAATAATAAGTACTAATCACATGAGTCCATATATTGAAATAACACTCAATATAAGAAGTTACTACAGAGTTAAATTTCATGCATACTTAGATACAGGAAGTACAATAAGTTTGTGCTTACCAAATGTACTACCATCTGAGTATTGGAAATATGATTCAAAAAAGGTTGTCACCGCTACAACGGCAGGTGAAAACAAGATAATATACAGTAAATATGATACACAAGTACCTTTTCTTATATCCTTTAGAGAAGTATTTGTTAATACAATATATATGTCAACCATAATTGGATGTGATATTTTATTAGGACAAAACTTCCTACTAAAATATGCACCATTTACACAATATATTGATAAATATATGTTCACAACCCCTTGTGCACATAAGATATTTACACCAAAAATCACTAAAGCTATTAGCATAGCATATAAAGAAATTAAACATCAGAGCTCCTCAACCCAGCGTGGTAGATGTTGGAGTACAGAAAAATTCAAACCAATTACAGTTTTGAAAATGGCAACAGCAAATAAGTTAGAAAAATTGAAAAAAGAAATCTCTGAAACCTATTCTGAAAATCCATTAGAAAAATGGAATACAGATAAGGTAAAAGCAAAGATAGAATTAATTAATCCAGATACTATAGTAAGAGTTAAACCAATGAGATATAGTGTAGAAGACCAAAATGAATTTAAGGTCCAGATAAAAGAATTGCTAGAAGCTAAACTAATCAGGCCTAGTAAAAGCCCACATAGCAGCCCAGCCTTTATGGTTAGAAAACATAGCGAAATAAAAAGAGGAAAAGCCAGAATGGTGATTAATTATAAAAAGCTAAATGAAGTTACTAAATTTGATGGATACTACTTGCCTAATAAGGACACCCTTATTAAACAAGTACAGAACAAGAAGATATTTTCAAAATTTGATTGTAAGTCCGGGTTTTGGCAAATCGTACTTACAGAAGAAAGTAAACCACTAACTGCATTTAGCACCCCTAATCCTTTAGGATAATATGAATGGAATGTAATGCCATTTGGGTTGAAAAATGCACCACAAATATTTCAAAAAAGAATGGATAAGGTAATCAAACCAATCACACATTTTTGTATTGCTTATGTTGATGATTTACTTATTCATTCAAATGATATAAGGGTCCGTTTGATTGTAAAGGTGGAAAATGGGTGGAAAGAAAATGTTTTACTGGGAATTGAATTGCCTAGAATTCGTTTTACTGGGAATTGTAATTAATTGTGTTTGATTGGTATAATTTTTCACTTGGAAAATGTTGAAAGTTTGGTGTTCGTTTGGCTTCGTTTTTCATGAAAATTGTCCATTAAAGTGATAATTTTTTCTACCATTGAGTCTAAAATTTGTTTCAATTACCAAAAATTTAAAAAAAAAATTTAAAAATTATCATACCGAATACCATTCATTTGACTTTGTTTTGTGTGCAAATTGTCAAAAGTGATAAGTTTTTTTACCATTGTGTCTAGAATTTGTTTCTATTGTAAAAAAAAAATGAACAAAGAACCTGGAAAATAAAAAACCACCAATACCAAAGGAAAACCAATTCCTTTATTCAGTAGAAAATGGGCGCGTGAACCAACTAGGAGGAAAAGGAATTCCAAGCCAAAATTGTGCAGTCAAACATGGGAAAAGGTGAGAAAAGGAAAACATTTTCTTTTTTCTTGGGAAAATGAGCCTTATCAAACGCAGCCTAAATGAACATATTGAACATCTTGAGAAATTTTGTTATATTATGAAAAAGCATGGAATTACACTTTCTCAAAAGAAGACTGAGATAGCCAAAACAGAAATAGAATTTCTTGGATTATACATAAAAGAAGGAGAATTGCAACTGCAATCTCATATTGGTGAAAAACTTCAAGAATTTCCTGAAGAAATCAAAGATAAAAAACAGTTACAACGTTTCCTTGGTATATTGAATTATGTTGAAGGATTCATTGAAAATTGTGCCAAACTGAAAAATTATTTTCTTCCAAAATTAAGGAAAAATATAATATGGTCTTGGGAAGAACAAGATTGCAAAAATATAAGGAAAGTAAAAGAGGAATTGAAAGTTTTGCCTAAACTTGTAATTCCACAAAAAGAAGATTTCTTTATCCTTGAAACTGATGCTTCAGATAATTACTGGGGTGCAGTATTAAAGGTTAAAAAGAATTATAAAGAATATAAGTGTGAAAAGAATTGTTGTTGTCCCGAGATACTTGTAGGATATACATCAGGAACATTCAAAGAAGTCGAAACAAGGTATGAAACAAATAGAAAAGAACTCATTGATGTCAAGCGAGGAGTACAAAAATATGAAAATTATTTATTACCAAAGAAGTTCTTAATTAGAACTGATAATACTCAAGTTAAAGCATTCTTGAAAAATAATGTTGATCCATCTATTGCTAACAAATATATTATTAGAATTCAAATTTGGTTTTCTTACTTCAAATTTGATATTGAATATATAAAAGGAAAAGCTAACTTTCTTCCTGATTATCTTAGCAGGGATGGAGCTAGAACAACTAAGGACGAAAGTCCAAATTCTTGAAATAAAGGTTTCCTACTTGGAAGCACAAATGCAAAATATTCAAGATAGCCTTCGAGGCAAAAATATAGCTCTTGAGGTAGAAGTAACTTGTACCAAGTCTAGTATCCCTTCACCGGAACTTGTGAATACTAGCGCTCTTCCCGAGGATAAAGGGAAAGACAATAAAATAATAGGAACCCCTTCACAGGGAATACTCAAACCTATTGTTGGTAAAGAAGATATAAAAACCCCTATCAGGGATTTACAAGATATCAAGATTAGTGATGATGGCTCTTCTTCAGGCCAGAAATTACCAAAGCTAACTATTGAAAATATTGATCCAAAAGATGTTGTCAAGATATGCCATGGAATGAAGATACCCAAAAAGGATAACTATGAAGAAGTGATATTCTTTCTTGTTATTTTTAATATTTTATCTGATTGGTATCTTGAAATAGGAAAGTGGATGAGAACTCTCCACTATGGAAAATACAACAAGATAAACTTTTATCCAGAAACACCAACCAACTGGGTAAGAAATTGTTTTGAAATAGGAAATATACTCTGTATATATCCTAGCAAGGACCTCAGAGAGATAGTTCAACTCTCGGCAGATGTCAGGAAAGCAATTAAGAGATATACAGAGGTTGTTAAAAGTACAAATATATATATCAGGTTCCACTCAGCGCCAATGGAATGAGATCCTATTCTTGAATATATGCAGCCATCATTCCATGTTATAAAATTGGGACTCATAAACCAACATTTTTTACCAACCGTCAAAAGGTTGTGAAAAATGGATATCAAGATATCATTAATATGATGCCCTAAAGAAGAGCAAAATGGTATAAAGAAATATTCGAACATGTAACTCAGTTAATTATTGAGAAAGAAAAGATATGGATCTATCCATCTGAAGAATATATAATTTATTCCAATGCAAGGATCCCTACAAAAGACGAAGTTATATCTCCTTGACAATTTACTCTTCACCATAATTTCAAATCAAGTTAATGGATCAGAAGATATGTCCAAAGAGTTGTGTAAAATACTCTGGGATTACAGTGATCATCATTGCGAGCACTGTGCATCCCTCAACAGTGAAGAATTCCCTGCTGAATTCTTTGAATCAAGGATGGAAAAATAATGGAGACAAGATAGTGACCCTTTATCACTACTTTAATAAAGCAAATTATTAAAGAAAAACTGTGGTCACTAGAAGACAGAAGATAATACGAAGAAGTCTTTGTGATAAATGATAATTCACCCACCATTAGGTCATATGTGACTATCCATTTTAAAAGAAGAAGCCAGCTAGCAAGAAATAATAGAAGAAATCCGTGAAGATAAGATTTCCAAAGACTAAAGACACAAAAGGCCAGAAGATAGTGGCAGACAAAGGTTATTTTCACTACCTAACAAAGGATAGTGGGATGATAGCTGTAAAGATAAGATTTCTTATCACTTAAGGAATGACTCAAGACCTCTATAAAAGGAGGAATCAAGATCCAAAGAAGAGATCTCGAAATATCTTGAAGAAAAACACATCTCAAATTCTCTTCTATATACACCACTTGTATTCAGAAATATTGTTAGATAGCTTAAAGATAGCAAAGCTTGTAATAATGTAATCACTTATGAAGTTCTAAATTTCATAAGGTGAGTACCAAATGTATGTAAATATAGTATGTAAGCATATACTGTTTCAGTTTATGAATATAAAGATGAAGTTTTTTATGTTCAACAAACCTTTCATAAAAGGATTTCGTTAAATTTCTCATGATTCCTCGGCAGTACAGATAGAGATTTTAAAAGATTTTCAAAACATTGTTTTGAATGGTTGTTAGCCATGCCAAAGTACCCATCTTGGATTAATGTTTTAGGGGAAGAAGGCAGATTTCTAACAAAATTGTAGCACATTGTGTGTGAGTTTATCTTTTAAATTTTCATTCCAAGTAAGAATTTGTTTCTGAAAAGAGTTTGGATAGAGGTGAAAACAAAGACTCTGAATACTGTGAGATAACGTCTGTGGAAACACGGCTAGTTCTTTAGAGTGAGAAATGCAACCTTAATTGAAAAGCCTTTTGCGAAAGCAGTTGTGGACCCAAATAATTTCAAAACATTTTAAATATTCATCTGATTCAGAAGATTGGTTAAGTACATGCAAAACAACTATAAAGACATACTGGAGGGAAAGCCTGATTATTTCCATTAATTACTATAAGTCATTTACATGCTTTTATATGCTTATCTTTACATAATTATTCTCTGATTGTTATGAACACTTCACAAGTATCCACATCTAATAATGATAGCTTTAAGTTTTACTTAAATAATGTAGATATTTCGTTTTTACTAAGATTAATTAAAAATTTTGAAAAAGTATTTCCCGCTGACCAAGAAAACCTTAAGAATATATATCTTGATATAGATTATGTTTGCAAACATAATATAAGATTTGATCCTATAGAAACTAGTAGAAGAATAAAAAATATAAATGATACAATAATTGAATATAAAGATATTGAGGAAGAAGTTTCAGAAAGAATTATTCTAGGATATATAACTAAAGAGGATCAACCAAAAACCTTTGAAAAATTAACAAGATATAGAGAATATTTAGGACAAATTGAGAAATTTAAGAAAATGTTACATAATCCTGATTAAATTTACTAATCAAAGAGAAAGAAATATTCCTGAAAAATCCAACAACTAAAAGATAAATGATATATCTTGCAAATATAAAGAAGAAGGGTAAAATAGTATTTTTATAGAATCAATTTTATATTATTAAAAATCTTTGTGAGTGTCTGTAAGACATCTGTCAACCAGTAGTCTGTAAGTGTAGCATGATCCATTAAATAATCATATTACTAAATAATCATATAATCATTACCCCAATTATTGAAAACCATCTAAACCATGCAAAATCATACAAAATCCATGCAAAAATCACCTCCAACTTTAAACTTATGCAGAGAACGTTTTTTTCCCGTTTCCAATCTTCTTTCAAAATCTTTATCAACTCAAAATCTACCTTAATACATTTTATGTAAATAGTAAACAAAAACTAAGAAAACATATGAAAGGAAAAAAAATTAACACGGTCAGAGAAAAAAAATTAGACACAGATAAAGAAGGAAAAGAAACTGATAAACAAACCAAACGATTTTGATTCACCAAATATAGAATTCGATTTAAGCTTGTAGGATAAAATAATGGAGAATTAAAGTAGATAATTAAACCGAAAGCCCGTGTTTACACGGTTTCCTTAAATCGAATTCGCCGCTTCATCGGGGTGCACGAGATTTTGATTGGTGTTCGATTTCCAAGATACAATCGGTTGTCGGTTCGCGTTACACTACGTTAACCGCCTATGAACCTACCGTATCTATCTCTCAAAGATTTCAGCAAAGGAAGGAAAAAAACCTGGAAATGGAGGATAGAAACGGAGGAGGAAATGAGAATTTTTTATTTATTTTTTCGTTGTGTTTTTCTTCCACTGAAAGCTCCTCTATTTATACACATAGATGAGGAGTCAGCCCTTTAATGCATTGAATGGAGAGTGACATGAATGAGGAGCTACAACACTGATGAAATTCAACCGGATGGGGGAGGAAACTGATTTTCATTGAAACTGAAAACTGATGCACCGATGAAATTGAATTCCATGAAGCTGAAGACTGATGAAATCATTTTCTTTCATTAATTCCAACATTTTTGTCATCGTATTTGCACTCACCATATCTACTCTTACTGATTTCGCACCTAAGAATTTGTCCAACGTAATCTATAATTAATAAGAAAAAGAATTTAAGTGAACCACACGTAGGGTTCTCTGTCCTTTTTTTTTCCCCCCCTTTTAACTCTACCTAACTTAAAATTATGTAATACTAAATGTAAATTATAATTTGGACTAATAAAGATAATTATTTCAAAACGTATTTTTTTTAAAAGTTGTTTGTTATACTATTTTTACGTCCGATAAATTTTTGATAACATTTTGAGGAACTTTTATATCTGAGAAATTTCATTCGATGCAAAGTAATAAAAAAATTATTAGAATTTTTGTATTCGAAATTGTCGGACGAGAACCACATGTTGGGTTCTCTCTGGCTTTTTTTTTTTTTCCTTTCCTTTTAACTCTATGTAACTTAAAAATATTTATTTCGTAAATATTTAACACTAAAATGTAAAGTATAATTTAGACTAATAAAGATATTTATTTCAAAGCGTATTTATTTTAAAGTTGTTCGTTGTACTATTTTTACGTCCGATAAACTTCTATAAAATTTTGAGGAACTTTTACATTTGAAAGTAATTTTTACATCTAACTTTATATGTTTAAGAAAAAATGTTATGTTTATATAGTTTAAGTAAATAAATTTTAATTTAAAAACTTTCTTTAATGTCTCATTTTAGATTAGCGTTAAAGAACTTATTCTTGATAGTGTGCTTAGTTATTAGAATACGGGGGGTTATTGGGTTCAAATGGGAGCTAAATAATAAGGTCAAATTTTGTCCATAGACACATTTTTGAAACACTAGCTACCAATAAAAAAAAAAAAAAAAAAGTCAAAAGTCTTAATTTAGCTCATTTAAAGACCGCGTGGACCACTCTCAATTGGATTTGATTTTGACCCAAAATGAACACATCTAAAGTCTAATTATTTTGACAACATGGTTGAAGTCAACGGGAACATAAATAAAACTACGTCCACCAAATGTCTATTACCATTATATTATCATTACTTAAAAAGTCTGAATAAAACGAGCGTCATATCAGATGGAATGATTAACACTGTATTGAAATAGAAAGATACAAAATAATTTATTGAAATGCGTATTTTATAAAAAAAATAAAAATAAAATTGCTGTAAATTCAAAATTACATTTTTTCAACTCAATTTTGATTGTACATTATTTTAATAAAATAATTTTACACATAAAATTCATAATTTTTTTTCCTAAATTTTTAATTATACATTCTCTAAAAAATCATTTTACAAAGTACTTCTCAAAAAATTGAAACTAGAAAGGCACAATGTAAGTTGACAATCACCTTTTAGTTTTATAATGAATAATTATATTCGTACCACATTTTTCGGGAAACAATAACAAAATGAGAAAGATTAGCTAATTATTATTATTTCTTATTCTGGTTATTATTTTGATTTAAAGACTAGCCTAATTCTACATTATATTTGACTAAGCTCCAGTTTACCCCCCACATTAAAATTATAATTTATTTCCCCTCGTCTATCAATGCCGTGTTTTTAATAAAATAATATTAGACATAAATTAAAAAATTTTCGTCTTCCTTCACCCAGCATTCTTAACCAATAAAAAAAAAAAGCAAAAAAATAAAAATAAAAATTAGAATGGCAAATGACGGGGGCGTAATGTGAAAGCGAGGGAGAGTGCGTCTTTAATCTCCTGGTTACCGCCATTAACGAGTTTGAACAATTATCAGGATCACATTTGATTATTTGAACCTTCTCTCTCGGCATTCGTTGAATTTCTTCTAGGGTTTCTCTAAATATTCATTGAATTATTACATTTTCCTGTAATTATTATATATAGCAAAGAAAAGAAATGAAAACCTCGTTGAAGAAATTGCGAAGATTTGCAGCGCTTAGTCAGGAAAGGAAAGAGCGCAGTCATCACCAATCTCTTGCTCTCGATGAGCTCGAACAAGCTACGCAGGTATTTTTTGTTCATTTATTATTTTTCATGATTTTGTAAATGAAGTACACAAATAATTGCCGTGTTTCGATTTAGTTTTTCTACTCGCTCATTAATTGGATTGATTCAGTCGATGTTTCGTGATTTTGTTTGGACGGACAACCTTAGATAAATGTTACTTTTGTGGGGTTGATTTCATATTTTTCCTCGATTTAGTAATTTTTAGATTTCTTCTACCAAATTAGGAATAAACATGACGGTTATGGAAGTTGACCGGTCAACTACTATATGCAGCACCTCGAATTTTATGATTCAATGATTGAACAAAAAGTTATTTCATTATGGAACGATATGATTTTTCCTGATTAAATGGGAATCTTACTCACCATGACTCATAAGTATAGAGGTGAATTTGGTAAACAAAAGCCGGAAATATTAATTTAGTTATCTCCTATAATTAAGTTGCGTTCTTAGGACAAAACATGTGCTATATGTTGCAATCATCTAGTTTTTGTTGTACATTTGTTTATATGTGGGAATGCCTCATCTCAAAACAATTGACTAGATGATGGAATGGAACAGCTGCATAGAAGATTTATTAATTTTTTTTATTTCTTTTTTTCTTATTTTTTTTTTGTCCCTTGGAAGCTTCATTGAGAAGCACGACCCCCTCCAAACAGATTTGCATTGTACATTCAGTGTTGTGTTGCATACAGGAGAGATATAGTTCTGTTCAAGCTTGTCAGGATAAAAAAAAAAAAGTCAGAAAATAGAGAAAACGTTCTAGTGACTACTTTTGTTCATTTTATGGTATATACGATCACATGTGGCTTGAGTGACTTTTCCCCACGGTCTTTTGAAGTTATTCTATCAGTTGTTGGTGTTAGCAGCAATTGGATGAATTTGCTTGCAAAGCAGCTTATGGCATTGAAAATTGTACTTTCAGAAGAACTTTGTTCTCGACCTTTTGGGGTATTTGATTGCAATCTTCGGGAATTTTTTTTTTTTTTTTTTTTGTGGCAATAGTTGTAGAGGCAATGATGCAGCTAACAGCCTTTGGCCATTGATTCACTGTGGTTTTGTGATAACTTATTATAGAAAATCAGCAGTTCTTCATTTTAGTCTCAGTATCTTAATTAATTTCAGGAACGTCTATTCAAGTAACTGAATTATGACCTCGCATTGTTTTAGCTTGTGTTTATAAGCTGATGTCTTGAGAGATGCTAATCAAATAACCTTTATTTTATTTATTTATTATTATTATTTTTTTTTGCCTTCATTTCTTTCAGGACATGCATGACATGAGAGACTGCTATGATAGGTTACTTTCAGCTTCTGCAGCAATGGCAAACAGCATATACGGTATTTTCAGTGTGTTTTGGAACCATTTTGTTATCCAAGTGATAAAGGCAGCCCTCTGATTTTGGTCAAAACTTAACGTTAGAAACTTGTTTGTGTAAAATTTATTTTTTGTTTTTCTTTCATTTTGAATGAAAGACCATTCTGAGTGGGAGTGCGGTTCTATGTCCAAAGGGGGAGGTCTATTAGCAAAGCAACCCTATGTCTTAGATTATTGGGGTAGGGTGGCTTTGAGTGGACTTTATCTGAATGATTGGAGTGTTCATGCGGTGTGGGCAAGATCTGGAGAGATTTGTTGATGAAATTAGTTCACATGGATCCCCGTGTTAATGGTGGCTCTTGTTCACACGCTATGTATTTTATTCATGCACAACAGTAATATACTGTCATTATTAATTTAAGCATAGGGATGAAAAGTTTGAGGTACCTTTCATGCCGGGAAGTCATTTTCCTACTTCATCCTGTCTAAGAAATAAACTCAAACTTTCTTACTCAGCAATTGAAGAGATTATTATCCTACTTTATCCAGTTTCGAGTTTTCTCACATTTTTTTTGAATTTTTTCCTCTTTTACCTTTGCTTGCAAATGTAATGAAATAAATCAATGACCAAGCCCAACTATTTTCAGAATTTTCAGAATCATTGGAAGAAATGGGTGACTGTCTTCTTGAGAAAACTGCTCTCAGTGATGATGAAGAGAGTGGTAAGTAGAAATTTCTTCATACATATACACCACTGTAAGTTTCTTGAGTAAATGGAAAATGATAAGCTGTGGTTGTAACATGCATAGAGCATTTAACGATTGTAACCACACCGTGTCTTTCTGTGTGGTTTGTGAATGAAAATCTTCATCACATTCACATTAACCAGTCTTTCAAATTCAGCCATGTTTGAGTTTCCCAGGTTGCAAAACATTAATGATTTTCCCCTTTGCCCTCTTTTCCCTACTTTCTGTGAATAATGATGAAGGCCGCTGCAGAATATTTATGAATGCATATAGACGTTGCACGTGTATCAAACAATTTCACATTTAGACTTTCATATTGTGTAAACCATTAGTAAATTCTTTTGTTTTCTAAGAACTAGTTCACTAAAGAGGCTCAATAATGAAAAATGTAATTGGAATCACCGAGCAAGTTTTGTTCTTTGATTCTGCTACTGTCAAGATAAATCTTCAGATTATATAATATGGCTCTGAATCTCTCTCTCTCTCTCTCTCTCTTGTTGCGTTATTTTTGTTCGTGTTTTCAATTGGGAAAAATTTAAATACACTGGCAATTTTTTCCCCTTCAAAATCATACTAAGCCCCTATCTGACAACCATTATTTGCGGAAAATAGAGTTTTGAATCGTGATTTTTAGGAGAATGTGTGATTAAAAAGTAGAGAAAATTTTTGGGTGTACGTGCATAATATTTTATTACGTGAATATGTGGCTGAAAATGAGTGTGTAGAAAAAAAGAGCTTGAAAATAATGGTTTGTCAAACAGGGGCTAATTGCTCGCTGTGCAGGAAAAGTTTTGTTGATGCTGGGAAAAGTGCAATTTGAACTTCAGAAACTTGTTGATGGTTACGTGAGTATTTAATTCTTTATATGAATGGCTGTCTGTTTCTTCCTTTCGTATTTTCCTGTTTGATAAACCTATATATTCTGTGTTGCAGCGTGGTCATGTATTTCAGACAATCACAATCCCTTCGGAGTCCCTTCTTAATGAACTTCACATAGTTGAGGTACATTCACATGGATTATTTAATTTTATTATTTTGGCCTTAGTGTAAATTTCAGCTACTGTCCCAACCTTAGCTCTTCTATCCCAACCTTTATTTCTTGGCAGTATTATCCTCAATCTTTGATAAATTGGCACCCGTTGTCCTCAATTACGGTTTCTTCCAAAATTTCTGTTAAGCAGACATAAGATGACAAATTTGCCCTTGCACTTGAACTGGAGAAAAACTAGATAAGAATGGGAGTTTGTGAAGTGAATTTATGGGTTTGTGCTGTAAATCAAATGGATTCATGGTTTTGTGCAGTAAATTGAATCGTATACTGAAACTGAATCATTTACCACTTTGTTTTAATCGACATGATGCCCTTGTTTGGTTTGGATTAAAATCCAATTAAAATCTTCGGTCAAAGTCAATACTTAATTTTATCACACATTTCATGGGACCCACAACTTTTTAATCACATATTACATTAACTTTTATCAAAATCTACTAAAAATTTGATTTTGATCTCTACCAAACGGGGCCTATATATGGTGCCACTAAAGGACTGGAGTTTGTAAAGTGGATTGATGGGATTGTGTAGTAAAACAAATAGATTAATGGGTTTGATTAAATTAATTTTGCAGCACTTTTTTTCCAATGAACAAATGGATTCTTGTTTTTGAAATGAAACTGCCGGATCTATCTTCAGTGGTGGATTTGAAAACATGCGCAGTAAACATAAATGGATATGAACCCGAATAAATCTGAAAACAAATGTGAGTGGAATCTGGATCTGAAATTGGGGGAGGTTGGGATTTAGGGTGCTTCAGTTTTTTTGTATCCTTCAATGGCAGCCCTGATACTCTTCCTGGTATCACTGGAAGCACTTGATCCTTCAACTATTTTGCCTTATTTTTTTGAATTGTCCTCTGATTTTTCTACTGTAACCTATTTTTCATTTGTAATCTATTCACTGTGGTCTTGTTTATTTCTCATACTAGAGTGCAGTTGTGGACAGAATACCTTCAATACATTAACTTCAAAAGAGATATTTAACACTCACTTTTACTTCTTTACGTGCATTTCATATCTTTGGCTGTTCATTCTCTACGATAATTTAGGCTTCTCACTTATTTTTCCCCTTTATGCAGGAGATGAAGAGGCGATGTGATGGGAAACGGTACATATTAATTTATCTTAAGATTTTACTTGTGCCATACCTCTTGAGTATGCTTTTAACTCTTAATATACTACTTGCAGAGACATATATGAAGAGATGATGAAGAAATACAAAGAAAAAGGGAGATTGAGAAATAGTAAAGGAGAATGCTCGTCTTCAAACCAATTGCGACTAGTTCGTGATGAATATGATGAGGTAGCAAATGTATTTGTATTCCGTATGAAGTCTCTAAAGCAAGGACAATCCCGTAGTCTTCTAACACAGGCAGCTCGGCATCATGCTGCGCAGGTTTATTCCTTTTCTAACAGAAGATTATATGCCTCTAAATTTTATTTTTGTGGCATTATTGTTGATATGTACTGCTTTATCCTTTATAACAGTTGTCCTTCTTCAAGAAGGCTCTCAGATCTCTGGAGGCAGTTGAGCCACATGTCAAATTGGTCGCCGAAAAGCAGCACATTGATTACCAATTCAGTGGACTTCAAGATGACAATGGCTTTGATATTGATGATAATGATGAAAGTGACTATGACGACAACGATGATGATACTGAAGATGGTTCTGCAACAATTGGTGATGGAGAATTGAGCTTTGACTATGGACAAAATGACCCAGTGGTAGAAGTCTCTACATTAGCACACTCAATGGAGGTAGGACTTGAACTTGTCTTAATACCAAGACAGGGTAACCATCTACTGGTTATGAATTATTAATATGTAGTGTACATTATTGTTTTCATTCTATGTACTTGTTGATTTCGTTATCTACTTACTGAAAATACACTTGTTTTAAACGTAAAAGTAGAAAATAGATTTTAATATATTTTCTTAGGACAATTATTAGTTTCAAGAT
Organism: Fraxinus excelsior; assembly: GCA_019097785.1. Lineage (NCBI taxonomy): Eukaryota > Viridiplantae > Streptophyta > Magnoliopsida > Lamiales > Oleaceae > Fraxinus > Fraxinus excelsior. The sequence goes on along the minus strand of CM032643.1, from coordinate 53,229 downwards.
GAGAACATTTTGAATATTGTATTTTGGGGAAATCTCATGTTTGGTTGAAAATATTGAAGTATTAAAAAGACTGGCATTTTAATAATGATAAACAATTATTTTGATATTCTCAGTCATGTTGAAATTCCTCTCTCTATTATTCTAATTCTTCTTTTGTTTCCTTTTTTCTCCTTTCCCATTTACATAACTTGTGCTTTGAGTTTCTGGCATCATGATGTATTTTTGGTGCTGGATGAGCAATCAAAATTTTGTTGGCGGATTCCAAAAAAAGATGAGGAGTCAAATCAGTAAGACGTAAGAGAAGCAAAATATACAAGATCCCAAAAGAAGACTGCTTGTGGCTTTTCCAGCCAATATACTACCAAATAGAAAATAAGAACTACAAATGTCATTGGTTCTGCACATGTTTCTTATTAAGCCAACATCAGATTTGGCTGAAGGAACATATTCACCGGTTTTCCTTTGAAACAATCAAATTAGTGAAGTACTATAGGACTGTAAAATACAGAGAGAGGTTGACCTAAACTCGCATGAAGGAGCAATCTCTTAAAAAGATTTTGAGTCTTGGTGGTTTAATTGTGGAAATGGTTCTTGATAGAGCAGAGTGGAAATATTTAGTATTAATTCGTAATGCACTTGCACCCAAAACATACAACTTTTGATTGGAGACAGGTTAGTGTATTCTGATTGTTGATGTGCATTTGTATGATTTGTAAGCGCTGGCCTTGTCTGGATTTTCTATCATTGTATCTTTGCATAACGAACCAAAACACCTTGGTTTTAATTTGCATTACACGTGAATACACTGCTCATTGCCATATATGGTTACTCTCTTAATCTATTTTCCTTTTTTATTTGCAGTTGGATAAAATTGATGCTGCATCTCCTCTTAACACCAAATTGGGTGCAGCAAAGGTACTGATCCTTTACTGTGCTTTACCAGGGTAGCTTTGTCCCCAGATCCCTATTCTATTTCCTCCATCTCAAAAATTATAAATCTCCTTATATGCAAATCCAATTCTTGAATGCTGTTTTGAATTTTAACTTCATCTATATATTCCATATTTCCTGGAATACAAATGATTTATTATTTTTTGGTCTTACCCTCTGAACTTGTCTATTTTTTTTTTTTTTTGAAGTTTTTGTTGGATTACTTTCAAAGTAGTTGCACTTTTCTAAAATGAACTTTATAACGTGATATCTAGAAAAGTGAAGTAGGATGCTAACACTGGATGTCGTAATATTTATTCCATGTGTGAAGCACACAATTGTATCTATTATTCTTATCTGTTGTATCACGTACATTTTCACTCAAATTATCAGGTCGGTGAAGTGCATAGAGACTTAGAACACCAAAATGAACATAATGTAAATGCATGTTTCATGGTTTATGTCCCTCACTGTCTGGCAGGTCGTATGGGGAATTTTTAAGAAGTTACTTATCCTGTTGATCAAAAGCCTTGGAAATACCTTCTTAATGAAATTGATGACTGCATATTATCGTATTTCAAATCTAATGCATAATATATTGGGGGATCCAGAACATCTTGAAAGAAAATTCTAAGTGGTATGATGACACAAACCAAGTTTTAAGTACCTGAAAAAAACATAGAGGGTGTTTGGTGAAGATTAAAATTAGATTTTTAGTAGATTGTGATAGAAGTTTTTGAAATGTGTGGTTGAAAAGTTGGGAACCCATAAAAGATGTAGTTAATATTGGTTGTTTGACTTTGACTTGGATTAAAATCAGATTTTAATCCGGATCAAACATGGGCATAATATGTGGCTCAAAATAGATGTAATTGGGACCAGGGAGAAGAGTTACTTAGATTTTAATTGGTTAATCCCAATTTGAAGTCGTGAATGAGGATAAAGGTTTATGCAGTCCATACCTTGAACCACTTGAACTTGACCTGGAATAAATGTGTTCATGTGTGTACGAATGGAATTGATTGACTAGCATGTTTGCTATCTGGCTATTTGTTTTTAACTAGATTATTGTATTTTGTTTAAAAGGTTCCCTGCTTTAATTTTTTTGGGTTGCTAAATATACATATAATTGCAGCCTATGTTAAGTCACTGAAGCTGATTCCGTCTTTTGATTGTGTTTGCAGGAAAATTTAGAAAGAAATTCCGGTCGAAATTCATTTTCCTACTGCAGAGAGTTTAAGACAATTAGCAAATCAGCGCCTCTCCTTCCTGAGAAGAAACTCAATCCAGCTGGGCGTCTGTCGCAGTTGCGGCCTTCACCATCATACAAGTTCACATCATATGTGCTACCGAAGCCAGTGGAGACAAAGGACCCAGGTTCTTGTAAATCAGATGGTGAAGTTCCTCAAACAAGACAAGTGAGCACAAACTTGTGGCATTCATCCCCTTTGGCGCATAGCAAATATGAAAAGCTTGTGGCAAATGAAATATTGTCTGGGCCTATGATCTTAGATTCACAATTGGTGCTCAAAGAGAGCAACATCAATACAAGAGGCAGTAAATTTCCCCCTCCATTCTCTGATGGCCGCTCATCAAAACAGTTTGATCCAAGTGTTGCATCTGATACCAAGAAAGTCAAAAGACAAGCCTTTTCTGGTCCATTAACAGGTCAGCCATGGCCAAACCACCCAAATTTCTTGTCTAGTGGTCCTATTATGTCATCAGGATATCCTCCATTTTCAGGGTCCCTGCTGCGCACTCCGTTACCTCGGCCCACATCAACTCCCAAATTGTCTTCAAGTGTTTCACCAACTTTTGTGTCATCACCTAAAATAAGTGAACTTCACGAGCTTCCTCTTCCCCCGGCTCATTTAGCATATAAGAGACCATCCAATTGCATTGCTCATTCAGGTCCCTTGGCATCTAAAGGTAATGAGCTATATGTTTCAAACATATCGATGATGCCCATAACAAAGTCTGCACCTCCTATGCCTCGAATAAGTTCTTGTAGTTATTCTATTCCTTCTGGAGGTCAAATAGAAGTGGCACCGCATTTTCCTTTAGAAGCTTCTCAAACTCCAAAGATGGCTGATGATATTTCTTCGCCACCTTTAACACCAATTTCCTTACCAAATAATCGACCACTATCCCCTACATCTAGATGACATCTTGGTCAGTTACACGAGAGGTAACTTTTGAGCTTGTTTTAATTAACCTTCTTTTTCATTTTTAAGATAAAAAAATTGCAATATGGTTAAAAGGTTGTTTAGAGGCTGGGTAATGAGATGCTTCCAGCTTCCTTTCGGAAGATGGTTGTAGGTTGTCCAGCGTTTGGATTTGATCCTAAATTGTGCATGGGGTGGCTTGGCTTTGAAGCCGTGTTGCAATTTGGGAGATTTAGTTGTTTTTTTAACTGAACATTTATTGTTTCGGAAGCCTGCATATTACCCCTTGTGGTTTCAAGCGTGCAACTTATTCTTGTGGTTTGCATAAGCCTTGTTGGTAAATTGGCCAAATAGTGTAAGATGCGGTGTGTATATTTTTGAACCCATAGGGAGGTAAATTAACATGATAATAAAGATGATTTTCAATTAGCTCTTTTTACATGGCGAGTGATGTTGGGTGTAGCACCACCCATGTTTACGTTGCAATGTAGATATAGTCTACTTAAATAGTTCCACGTTCCATATAGTTAATTGGACATATCATTTAATGTCACTTTGTTGACACATAAATCTATGTTAGTATTATTCTTATTCTTTACATTGAATAATACTATTTATCATCATGTATAATAATCATTGATCTATATTGTTGTATGTTACTGTCATATCTCTACAATATATAAAAGAGAAAAGTTTGATACTGTTCATAAGGCATCATCATGATGCAATGCTGACGTCATACATGTGTGATTTCATTTTTGTTTAAACTATAATTTTTTGCCCCATTTCTTCCTCGCCCCTACGGTTGTTTTTTCTCCATTTTTACACGCAATCACCATTCCGCCAGTTTACCCTATTCCCCACACAACCATCCATATTGTGCAGCCCCTATTGTACTACTGATACCCAGCTTCGATCTCATTTTCTCTCTATATTCCTTGTTGTTCATGATAACTGCATTTTCCAACACTTGTTCGACCTCATTTTATGACTAATTGTTGACACTATTGTTTGAATATAGCTTAATTCGATCTAATTTCGTTTTGTAGCACTATATTGATGGAATTGATGGAAAGCAAGAGAAATTGGCAAAAAAAAGACAAAAAAGGAGGATAACAAAAGTTTAAAGACAATGCAAATAACCAAAAGATGACTCGAGGCCCAACTCAAGAACGTACACGAGCTTAATCATAAATTGAGAGATGCATGAGATGATTGGAGGAAAATAATGATCAAAATGGATCAAAACAAGAGGGGAATTGACTTTGAGGACCAAATTGGAGAACTTTGAAAGTTCTCTCTACCATGCGGTTGCATGGTTGCTTTCTGGGCACGATTTTTTGATTTTCTTTTCTCGTTCAACCTCCTCTTATGAAAAAGAATCTAGGTCACATATAAAAGAAAAAAAAAATTCCAAAATGAGAGGGGAGACATCATATGAGATAGAAGAATTCTAGAATACATCAAGAAGAAGATTTTGGAGTGAGGATTTCAAGGAGAACAACAACATTCTAGGTTTTCCAAGTTCAATTGTTATTTTGGTGATGTCTTTTCTTGCATTATTTGTGTATTTTCTTCTTTCTCTATGTTAGGCTTGTTATTCTTGTGATAGGAGATCGATGAATCTAGCTATGTAAACATTGAATTCTAGTTTTGCAATATATGACAATTAAATCATGTTTTGAGGTTTGAATGATTTTTATACTTATTGTTTCCACAATTATTATGCATGTGTTTGTGTGAGTGCAGTGATCTATTTCATGCATTCGAGAGAATGAGAATAGATTTGACACGGTATTAATCATCATAGAGTCCGATAGGGGATATAAATATACCCTTATGCTTTGCGTGAATATCTAAGTGATCATAAAACTACATGCATTCTTGTAAATTTACATTCGTCATAGAGATATAATCGGGTGTTTTAAATGAATAGGTCCAATGATTCTTGAGAGAGATTGTTGGATATGTTAGGATCATTGATTTTTCAGATTATCAAACATGTTGTCGATATTGTAGAACTAGATTGAAAAGCAAACATTGCATGGAGATTCGTGATCATAGTATTCATTTGTTATTCATATGAAACATTCATTTTGCATTGGGACGTCTAATTGCATTTAGTTAGTTGGTAAAATTTAGTTAAGTTGCATATATTTTTGTTTAGTTACAAATCCTTACAATCATCTTAAACTCTATAGATTCGGTTAAGGTTTCGGTAATTAGAATCAAATTAAATCAATCAATGTGGGAACGATATTCGAAATTCTCAATTCCACTTTATTACTTGTTACGAACTGTACAATTGCGGTGATTTAAAACGAACAAATATTTTCGTGAACTGCTCACGAAAATCTCTTCATTTTTTTCGTTGGTTTTCTTTCTAATCCTTAATTTCATTGATGAATTTCATAAAGAAACGTAACGTCGACGAGAATGTCGTCGCCTATTATGTATTAATAATAATGTCATTGTTTTCAAATCTCATTAATCTTAATCTCTCCGACTCTACATAAAAGATTATTGTTGAGTTCATATGGTGAGTTTTTCTTCATTGGCTTTATGGGGTTGCTCTGTTTCTTGATAGTATAGAACTCTGCTTTTGTTTCTATCTTCATCAGTTCAAGTTCTTCTCACGCATTTTGTGTGAGAATATGTGCTTTACTTGGCTCTTCGGAATTCTATAGATAGATTCCTTTACGAGATAGCTCCTAATTTGTTGAAAATTATTTTTCATCAAACTTCTATACTAAGTTTTTTGGATCCTCTTTGCTCTTTCTTAGTATTTATGTTCTTCAATTTTGGTAATTTATCAAAGAGATATTTTCCTATCAAAAGATATGATGGAAGCAGAGTAGTGTTGAGAAGCAACTCCTACAAGTAGTAACTTGTGTTCTATTAGGTTAAATTTCAAAGAGGTGTAGATGGTGTTCCCTAGAATTACAATGGTAGTTGCAAATATTAATGATGACTTCTTGTTTCTACCTTCTTCATTCTCTTTTTGTTCTTTATCAAAAAATAAAAAGTGGTACTTGGATACATCTTATATATGGATTCATATGTTCTAGGCAAAGGGCATGTTTCTGGTGTTCTTCCAATCACAATTGTTAAGGTGCCTATACTAAAAGTTGTTGATCGCGAAACTGGTGTTGAATGTGATATATCAGTTGAAAATAGGGATATAATCTTGAAATCCTAGATTATCCACTTTATTTCCTTAATCGATAAAAGGTCTAAAAAGATAAGCTTCTTGGTAAAGTTCACCTTCATTCTATTATACATCTATATTTTGTTATTCAACCTTTCTGCTTCATTTGTCCAAAATCCATCCTATCCTCTCAGTCTAATATAGAGGTGTTTGATGGTGCTTTTATCTTTTGTTTAATTTGAAGCATTTGATCATTCTATTTGTAATAACTTTAATAATTCTATTTCCAATAGAATGTTCTTATAGTAATGCTTGCAGTGCACTTATTAGTTAATAGCTTTTGCATTTGGTTTTTAAGCATTTAGATGGTGTGTTATAAGTTATCCTCTCATGATTCTTGCTCAATCTATAAGATTAGCCTATTGTTGTGGCAAATACAACCTAAGGTAAAGGACATGTCCTTATACAATGCTCAAGGCTATCAACTGATACATTAAAAAGTGAGCCGCTGAGTATAGGTGAGTCAAGAATTTAGAAAAGTGAGAGAACCGATTGTGTCCATGGGATATTGTAGTATTCATTAGTTGGCTTCTAGAAAACCTCAATTACTTATAAATATTTCTTGGAATTTGGATGAAGAGCAAAAATTGGAACACAATGATCCAAGACTATCTTTGGAAAAAGTATCAAGTTTGTGTAATATGCTATCAACTCCTGTGTGGTCTCTAATTGTAGAGTTTGTAAAACTAATAGTAATTTACTATACTGGAATAGATTATTTGGGTTGCGGTTAAGCTTATTTTCACTTTAGAAAGTCACTATGAACATGCAATTTACAACCGATATGGTCACTTTACCAACTTGGCCATATTTTAGGATATCATAGGGGTGTCATTTTGGGGTTTAGGAATCCATAAATAAGACCATGTGCCATCATAAAAATTGAGTTCGGTTCTCTGCGAATCTCATAAGATTGTGGTTCTCGATCGAAAGAGGACAACATTTAAATACTTAATTTTGGGAACTAAAGCAAAGACCACACACCTCAACTACCTTGAGACTTATGCCTTGAGCCCATGGTCCTTAATAAGTTGAGGAGTAAACAGTGACAACTTATAACCAAGGTGCAAGCTTTGAAGCAATTTACAAAGGCTTAACAAATCTCAAGTCGCAAGTCTTGGGCACTATTTAATAGCGGGTGCTGATTTGGGGCATGTGGACATGACAAAATACCAGGTGTTTAAAGATCACACTTCAAAAATCAGGGACCGCGTTTCATTATTAAAAAATCAGGTATCTATGAATTAAACATTATCCACACAATTTAATTACAAACCCTAATAATTTCAATTTTTCTCTCAATTCTCTTATCTCGGTTTCTCTATCGCATCTCTCATGACTGTCGACTGTCTCACAGCGAGGATGGCGACGGTGTCAACGCTGATGCAAGGAAGGCCAAGCCCTAGATCTATTTCTCCTTTCTTTTTCATCATTTCCCCCGTCTCCACCGTCTCTCTTCTTCGCCGTCTCGCTTCAGCTGGAAGTAGTGGCTTTAAGCGTCCTTGATATTAGCCGCGACACTCAGTTCATCGCTGCAGTGGCAAACCAACAGCGATTTTATATTATTTTGTGATTGTTTGTGGCAATTAGTGGTGGCTTTGTACTAGCTTTTCAGGTGATTTGTGGTGGTGCTGTCGGTGTTTTTATGGTGATTTTGCTTTGCTCTAGTGTGGTGGCGATTTTGTACAGTCCGGTGATGGCGGTGGTCAAGCTGTCGAGAGGTGGTGGTGGTGCTAGAGGCAGTGATGATGATGATGGTGTTTTTGTTACAAAATGTAAGGCGATTTAGGTTGGTGGTGTAGGTGGAGGTGTTGACGGTAGTGGCGGTGGAGGACTTGATTATTTGTTTGTGGGTGATGGCTGTGGTGTGGACCGTGTGGTAGTTTTGGGAGAGGGAGTGGATTTTGGCAGGTGATGGTGGTGCAGTGGTGTGGTGCTGTGGAATGTGTTGTGGGTGTGTTCCTGTGACGGTAGTGCAGTGGTGTGGGGCGGTGATGGTGCTGTGGAAGGTGTTGTGGCTGTGTTCCTGTGACCAATAAATTTAAAAATTTGTGACTAATAATTTTTATTTTGTGACCAAATAAATAAACTGTGACCAACAAATTTAAAAATCTGTGATCGATTCATAATATGTGACCCGTAATTTTTTCATTTGTGACCAAAGAAATAAATTGTGACCTATAAGTTTTTTGATTTGTGATCTCGAAATAATATGTGACCTACAAATTGTTTTTATCTGTGACGAATTAATTTGACGATATGTGACCAGTAAGTAAATCTGTAACTTATAATTATAAATATGTGACCATTAAATACAAACTGTGACTTTATTATCTTTATTTTATAAATATTTTTAATTTATTAAATTTATACCTGATTTTTAAATTATTTATCTTACTTTTGAATTGAGATAAAAAAATATATCTTATATATAAATTTTTGCCTTCCTATAATTGAGCATGAACAATTAATAGGCCCAAAGTTGGAACATGTAAAGCCCACTGTCCTTTCCCTTTATCTTAACCCCGATAAACAACACTTGCACTCACTCTCCCGGATGGCGACGGAGCTACAGCCGCCGGACGTCCTAAATTCTTCAAACCCACCAACCACTGCGGCGACATTTCCAGACCCACCTCCAATCGAACATCCTACAACCACTAAACCAACTTCAGCTACCATCGCTGCCAACATCAACCTGGGCCCTAGCCTGGGCCCCAAACGCCAACGCCGCCCCAGCGTCCGCCTGGGTGAGATCGGTGGAGACCCACCATACGACTCGAACAACCACCACCTTCGCCGCCCCAGCAAAACCTGGCGCTTCCACAAGGACCCTTCCCTCGCCGCCAAGACCTCCAAAACTCGGCCCCTTACCAACCTTGTCAATGGTGCCGACTCAAATTACCGGGATACTTTTGAGCTCGCCGAGAATTCTGCTGAGGCAGCTGACTTCATCCACAGAAAGCACAAGAACAAGAAGCCTATCAAGCGGCCGCGCACCAATTGGAATAAATTCGACTCCATCCTTAATAATGGAGTCGGTGGCAGCGGTGGTGGAGGTGTAATTGACAGCACAAACCCTTTTCAAGAAGGAACCGAGAATAATAACGGAGAGTTTAGGGATTTGGAGCCTGAGGGTTCGGAGAGTCCTTTGTTAAAAGAGCAGAGCCCGGTTAATTCTAGAGAGAATATGGGTTTGCAGTTTTGGGATAGACAAAGGAGAGGAAGTAGGACCCGGGTTTCAGAGAGCAATGGAATAACTCAGAACGAGGTCAATTCGCAGGATCAGCATAATGAAGCAAGCAACGGGGTGAGGGAGTGGTTAGTTGGCCTGGGATTAGGAAGATACGCCCCAGTTTTTGAGATACATGAGGTAGACAATGAGGTCTTGCCGATGTTAACTCTGGAGGATCTCAAAGACATGGGGATCAATGCTGTTGGATCAAGGAGGAAAATTTACTCCGCAATTCTCAAGCTGCAATCAGAGTTTTTGTGAGTACTTAATTTTGTGTATGAGTTGGTTTAGCATTTTTGGTTTGTGGGCTTCCTCCTTTTCTTTCTAGTAATCTGAATAATGATGGTATAATTTTGTTATGGTAACCTAGTTTTGGAGTTAGTGTTGTATTTTTTATCTTGTTGTCTTGCTAGGTGTTGTGAAATGTAATTGTCAATGTATAGAAAAAGATGGGCAAGAAAGAAAGATTATGACTTCATTAGACTACTAAATCCTTGAAGCATCTTAAGTTCAGTCTTATGGAAGTTTTGGGTTAAATAAAGGGGGCATTCCGCTCTGATTTTTCTCAAAACCTGGCCTCTTCGATTACCACAGGTGACGATTTTCTTTTCTTAACTAAGCAAGTGGTGCTAGGTCTTGGTTTACTAGTTCTCAATCAGTCAGTATGGTTAGTAGTGACTAACTTGAACGACAAGGCAATCACTTTGCATGTCTTGTTTGTTTACAACTATGTTGTGGAATAGGTTAATATTTGTCGAAGTGGCACTTCTTGGCTTTAATTATGCACCAGGCAATTTTTGCCGAACCCAAAATAGAGACTGCTAAATTTTGTCTTTTCCGGAGCTAATGTTGACTGATAAATCTATTGAATTGAGGTTTATAGGACAATTTGTGCATGTTTTCTTAAAATATGCAATGTTTATTTTATATATTTCTTCATGATTGCAGATAGGGGTGGGCAATGGGTCAGGTTTGGCCCAAAACCAACCCGACATACCCGGTTTTGAGCTCTTTCACAAACCGACCCCGACCCTGACCCTAAACCGACCCAACCCGAATCGAATCGGGTCGGGTCCATCTGGTTTTGTTACAAAAATGAATTGTTGCTTGAAAGTCTAGTTAGAAACATCAAAATCTAGGCAGATTCAACAGAGCTAGCTATCATGGGCACCACAAGCATCTACATCGCCCAAAGAAAGCAAATTTCATTTGTTCCCCCATGACAGCCAGGATCGCCCCCTCTCTCAAATATTCCTCAAAAGCCAAACTCAAGGTTTTCATTTCTCAGTTACAACAATGGGACAAGGCACACTTTGAATCGGCAACTCCCCGGAAAAATGACCGCGACAAGAAGAAGAAATATGAGCCTGTGGCGCCGCTGGCTCGCGAGGGACAGTTCGCATAGATGAAGGGATATGGGCATCACAAGTGGAAGTGGGGAAGAGGAAGGAGGTGGACGCAGAAATGATGATGGCTTTACCAGAGATGTTGAATTGGCTCTCTCTGTGAAAGAAAATTGTTCACACAAATTTTGAAGTTAGTCAAAGAGGTGAATAATCCAATGCAGTCTGCCAAATACGAGTTTCAGGAATTAAACTTTTCTGGGGAGAAATGTTTACCATAAGAAGATGATAGTGCTCTTGCAGAAATCATCTGATGTCCTTTAATTGCTGATTAGTCATTTCAGCAAAAATAGCACAGAAGTGTTTGTTTTTCATTTACTATAGAAGCAGGGAAGTGGGTTGTCATATAAAAATGATTCATCTGGTTTTTGAGCAATCTCACTTGCAGTTGAGAGAAGCTGACTTGGCTTTCTGTATGAAAGAAAAATCATCACACAAATTTTGGAATTTAATCAAGGAGGTGAATAATCTGATGGGTGGGGAGGTATACTAATCCGATGATATCTAGATTCTGGGTTAGATAGATTGAGAGTGCTGCTTGTAGCATAGGAGTGCCACTCAAGGCACGCATCTTTAATTCCTACATAGGACTTTGATTATCAACTCTTATATGTGCTTGATGTGGACATTTGTTATTGACAACGAGGTGACAGTGGAGGAAATGGTAAATTCGAGAGTGTAGAGGGATACCAAGTTTTGTGAAATGTACATAGTATAACTTGCTTCTTTTTCGGTGGTTCACAGCCTTTTGGCCACTTGCAAGTGTTGAACTTGGACGAAAATAATGGATGCACAAACCTATGAAACTGTACTTTGAACAATGCTAATTTTCAAATCTGTGGAGATTAATGCAAGACATTATTCTTCCTAACCTTTTTCCGTTACATTGTTTAAACAATGTTTTTAGTTTGTTTGCCGTGAGTTGTATTTCTATTAGTGGAGCAGTTTGCTATATATTGCTGCCTTTAATACATCAGGTTTCTATTTGATGTAATGTTTTTCCCATTTAAGCACCATGCTAATACTTGTGCGAGTCTACTATTCTTTGCAGGTAAATAAACCTATGCAATCAAGTGTCGATGGGACTAGTGAATATTTCAAATGTATCAATCTTTAATCATGTTACATGTACAATTTTTTACATCGTTTTTGATATTGTGCCTCATGGCAACACATGATTGGACAGTTCTAAAAGAAATACACTTTTCTGTTCAATACTTTTTGAACTCCAATAAAATGTACACATGGATTTTAACACAAAGATGTACACTTAGCATTATTCATCCATCTTTATCATTATATTCTCAACGGTTGTGGTCTATTTGAATCTCTGTCTGGTAGGAATTAAAATTTAGATTTTAATGTAAGTCGATGTCAATAATAAATTTCTATTACATATTTCATGGGTTCCAAATTTTTAGTTAAATAATTTATCAAATTTTATTAAAAATATGATTTTATTTCTTATCAAACAGTGGCTAAGAAAACAAATATCATCGTGTAGTCTCTTTATACAATCTAGTTGGGTCACAGTATCGAACGATTTGGTTTGAAAATGGACTATTGTTCTAGGCTTTTCCATTCCTCGATGGAGCCCATGCATATGAATGCATGTATGCTCTCCCCTACAATTGTCTCATGACCTTTCTAATGGCTTTTTCTTTCAATATTTGCTGTTACTTCTTTTCTTGTACGTGACTTTGGATTTATTATTAATTAAAAAGGGAGTATTTCATTTGTAAATTCATTTGAATTGTGGTTCGTGTTGAAGTCTCAAAAAACTCAACGTAAAATGGATTGGTGCTTCTTACTTGTAAGTCACCGAAAGTTTTGTAAAGGATTTGATTGCACCACAAGTTAATTAATATAGTGAAATTGGTCTTGCTCGTGACGGAGAGCTTGGTAACGGAGGACATAGATCATTGCGTTGGATCGAACCTTCATAATTATATCGTTTGTACTTTCTATAACATTTTACTCAACACTTTTATATTTGTGCTTATTATTTGAATTAATATATTTAGTCTTTACTTGATTGAATTTATATTAATTTTTCGAAAAAGTTTTAAGAATCAATTCACCTCCCTCTTGATTAGCTATTCTTAGGCTTTCAATTGATATTATAGCAATGTATTCATTTTTAAAAATCTCACAATCTTAAGTAATAACCAACACAATGTTTCAAAATCGTTAGTGGCATTTCACAAATTGACCTCCCTTCTTTGGTGACACACACTATAATTATTGGAAGACTATTATGACGATTTACACTTAATCAATTGATTACAATATTTGGGAAGTTGTTGAGTATAGTCCTTATAAGCTTACCAAGACCATTAAAATAGACGATCAACCAGATCAAACTATTTCCATACCTAGAAAAGAGTACAATGAAGAAGACAAAAGAAAATTTTCCTTAAATGCCAAGGCCAATAATTTACTATATTTTGCATTAGATAAAAATGAATTTAACTGTATTAGTACTTGTGAATCCGCATATGATATTTGACATGCACTTGAAGTTACTTAGGTTGACACTAGTAAAGTTGAAGAAACAAAGATTAACATGTTGGTCAAGGAATTTGAAAATTTCTTTTTGAAACAAGATGAGTTTATTGTTTATATGATTACTCGTTTTACCGATATTGTAAATGACTTAAAAAGATTCGATCACAAATTTACTAATGGTGGGTTGATAAGTGTGTTTTACACACTTATTGTATGCCACAAACATGAATAATTGTTAATAAATATGGAGAATATAGCTTAATTCGATATAATTTGTGTTTTGCATGACAACAATTATGAATTCGGCAGAAAGTAGGAGAAAAATAAAAAAAATGACAAATGAAGCAAAATCAAAGTTTGAGGACTCAAGTGCAAATACTGAAAAGTTGTGTCGATCTCACGAGGAAGATTTGAGAGTGTTGGGCCTCAATTGGATGAGGAAAAAAGCCAAAGGGATGAAATATAGTTGAAGTACTATCATATATCAACTTTCGGCCGAAAAAGTTACGCTTTGAATTTTCAGTCTTAGTTTGAAACCTATTTTTGGCATAGAATAAATTCGAATTTGAAATTTATATTTTTGGAAGATTTGTAGCCCTATGAGCTGGCTTTCTAATGCATTCTGAATTACCTCAATCGGATATATGAGAGAAAGATATGACAAAAATATTGAAGGTTGTCCGTTGGGAAAAATATAACTATGCGGCCTCATGGTAGAACTTCCACACGGTCGCACAAGACCATGTAGGGACCACTGATCCCCAAGGCGTGAAGATCCAAATCTATAATTAATTGGGTGATGTAGTTTCTTGATTCTTTTTCATGTTTCTTCTTTCTACTATGCTAGTCTAGGTTAATCAGTACTAGGTGAGCGATGAACCTTGTAATTTGATGTTTTGATATATAGTTTTATATATTTGATGCAAAAACTCGTTTTTGAATTATAGAATGATCTATATAAATTAATTGTCTCCATGATTATTGTTGACCTCAAGAAATGACTCCAACACGTGGCCAACAAAATAAGTCTTTGAGTCAGCCCCTCCCTGTACACGTGGCATACCGTTAGTCACTCATGGCCTTTCCCAAAGGGGTTGGGAGTGGTCGCGAGCACTTCGACGGTCAAGTTAGTTTGAAGTTCAGTCGAAAATAGTTCGATGGCGGTGGGACACTCGTCGGAAAGTGGTTGATGTAAAATGTAATAATAAAGTGCAAGTGTTGTAGGGAGAGGAGAATATTTAAAAGGTTTGCAATGTAATAGAAGAATGGATTCCAATCTTTCTTTGGGCACAAGAGGATGGGAAGATGAGAACCGTTGGATGATGAGACACATGTTATCAGATCCTCAGGGCTCATCCCATCCTAGGTGTCAATCCATCCATCCATATGTTGGCTAGCATTAAATGTCTCTGACAAAGGCAGCTGAATTGACCCTTTGGGTCTTACCACACGTCCCATGAATTAGTCAGGGATTTGACTTTGGAAAGATCTTTGCTGGGGCGAGGCGAGGAAGGTGCATTATTGTAGAGGCAAAATGTAGGCTTTTGCATTCTTGGTGGCTTGCGGGTGAATTCGGCTCTTCAGTTGGGCGTGCGTCCAATTCCTCCCTCATGTAACTACTTTAGCTTGTGTAATTAGCTCGTCCCATGCACAATCACCTCGGCCACTATGTGGTGTGGTATGGACCGCCTCTGTTGACATGTGGTGGATGAGGTGGTGGGTATGACACTGGTCCTACATCGACCCGTAACAGTAGTCCTGCAAGTCCATGTATGAATATTCATATAATATAAGGACTTTTGGTATGTAGGGCTGGAGTGCATGGGGCAAAGCATGAGGGGTAGGTAATTTGAGCGATGGTGTGAATCTTGCTAAGCATCGACATCAGATTCTGCTGTGGCCGAAGTTATATAGGTGACAACTCTATGGAGAGCTGTTGCCACTCAAAGTTCTAGAGTGGTTGAAGCTATAGGAGTTGACAACTCTGGAGGGAGTTGACAACTCTGGAGGGAGTTGTTGCAACACCAAATTCAGTTTTGGGCGAAGTGATATAGGTTGACAACTATGTGGAGAGCTGTTGCAACGCAAAGTTCCAAAGTGGTCGAAGCTATAGGAGTTGGCAACTCTAGAGGGAGTTGTTGCAATACCAAATTCTATTCTAGCCGAAGTGATATATGTTGACAACTCTGTGGAGAGCTGTTGCAACATGAAGTTCCGAAGTGGTCGAAGCGATATGAGTTGGCAACTCTGGAGGGAGTTGTTGTAATATAGAATTATGTTCTGGCCAAAGTGATATAGGTGACAACTCTGTGGAGAGCTGTTGCAACGCGGAGTTCCGAAGTGGCCGAAGCGATAGGAGTTGGCAACTCTAGAGGGAGTTGTTGCAGCACCGAATTCTGTTCTGGCCGAGGTGATATAGGTTGACAACTCTATGGAGAGTTGTTGCCATGCGAAGTTTTGAAGTGCAACGCGAAGTTCTGAAGTGGTCGAAGTAGAGAGCTGTTGCAACGAGAAGTTCCGAAGTGGCCGAAGCGATAGGAGTTGGCAACTCTAGAGGGAGTTGCTGCAACACCAAATTCTGTTATGGCCGAAGTGATATAGGTTGACAACTCTATGGAGAGCTGTTGCAACATGAAGTTCCAAAGTGGTCGAAGCAATAGGAATTGGCAACTCTGGAGGGAGTTGTTGTAATACCAAATTCTGTTCTGGCCGAAGTGATATAGGTTGACAACTCTATGGAGAGCTGTTGCAACGCGAAGTTCCAAAGTGGCCGAAGCGATAAGAGTCGGCAACTTTGGAGGGAGTTGTTGCAACACCAAATTCTGTTATGGTCGAAGTGATATATGTTGACAACTCTATGGAGAGTTGTTGCAATGTGAAGTTCTGAAGTGGCCGAAGCTTTAAGAGTTGGCAACTCTGAAGGGAGTTGTTGCAACTCCAAATTCTATTCTGGCCGAAGTGATATAGGTTGACAACTCAGTGGAGATTTGTTGCAATGCGAAGTTTTGAAGTAGTCGAAGCGATAGGAGTTGGCAACTCTGGAGGGAGTTGTTGCAATACTAAATTCTATTCTGGCCGAAGTGATATATGTTGACAACTCTGTGGAGAGCTGTTATAATTTACGCGGGGTGAAGCGGCGGTTCTGAAGTGACAGCCGTGGGCCTTGTGCCAATGATTTGAAAGCTTTCACATCTTCCCAATACAAATAAAGGAGGTGTTTGCATGCTTCCAAGATACGCTTCTTTTACCATAAATAGCAATGATGGCGACGACTTCCATTTTTCGGGGCGACGCGTTCGGGCTATCTGTGAGATTCACTGCTTCATCAAGACCATTGATCTTGGTGACCTTTCATTTCAACGGTGATCTTGGGGGCTTAGCTTTGGATGGCCCAGTTGTGCTTAGATTTGATCCAATGGTTGGGATACATTCTAGGATGCCTATATAAGGCTCATTTCTTCCATTTTGAACCTTTTTACCTTTGCGAAAGTTTCCAACTCTCTAAAGAGATTCTTGCTCACTGTTCTTTGTGCTTTCTTTTCTGGCGAGTGAAGTTTCCGTCGTTGCACTAGGTAACACTTCGCCTTTTGCCTGTTTCTTCATCTTTTTCAGTAGTTTCTTTTAAAATTTTGAAATGGCTAGTGAACAATCTATGCACGTCTCGGGGGTGAGAGGAGTAGAGGTGAGGAAAGTTCTACTGTCAGAGAACCCATAACCATTTTTTCGGATGAGTTGGGTCGGGCTATTAGGGCCGGAGAGAAAATATGGAGGCGTCTAGCCTCTCTTGTAGATACATATATCCAATGGGGGGCATCAAAATACCCACAAAAATTACCCCGGAACTAATAAAGAGATGTAAGAGCGTTTTTAGAGTTCTCTATAACATTCAGCTCATCCGACTCGATCCTCATGAGAGGGCGTGCTATCCCAGGCCCAGGTGTGTCGCAGTGAGTGACCACTTCTTTCGAGCCGGGTTGAGGCTTCCCTTCTATCCCTTCTTTAGGTTAGTACTAAGATCCTATAGGTTGGCCCCGACACAGCTTAATCCCAATTCATTATCCCAGATGGTAGGGACCTGGATGCCGTGGAGGCGGGTCGCCTCAAAGTGGATATGCCTTTTAGCGTGTTCCACTCCACGTTCTTCCCAAAAATAATTGGGGGGGGGGGGGGGGAGAATAGCAAGGTTGGTATTACCTAGCCCCATGGAGGTACCATTCCACAATTGTGGTTGGGTCACCTTCGTCAATTAAAGGCTGGAAGAGTTCTTGGTTCTAGGCTTCCGAAAGATGGGATACCATGGAGAATGATCCTAGGCGCCTTTGACCGTCACCACCATTTACTCCACTAACAGTAACTAGTTTACTGATCTGATTCCCCTTAGCAAAATTTGCTTATGGTTTTAATATTTTTATTCTTCGCAGGCTCTCTTCTGAGGTGTGAGATAAATGAGGAGGAGTGGGACATTATTAGTCAGTTGTACCAGACGCCCCTTCTATAGAGGAATTACAAAGAGCTCATAGATTAGAACCATCACTTCATTTTGCATGGGCTGATGACTAACCAAGGTAATTGCATCACTTTGGTTCTTCAGTTGCTATTTTTCTTCTTTGAAAATACTTAGCTCTCTCCCTCATTCGCAGAGGATTTCAAGAAGAAGGTGCCGAGGCCTGACTTTGTTACCATTCACCGGAGCGTCGCTGAGACAAAAATGTTGAAAACCAGCTCGACTGCTTATGAGATGCAGTCAGAGCGTCTGCTTACCCTTAGCAGGGCTGGCCAATAGCCTGGTGAGGAGGACGACGTGGAGGAAGTGCCTCCCTCGCGAAAAGAAAGAGGAGGGTTGGCCCATCTGGGGCTTCTGCTTATGCTCCGACCATCACTATCTATTTTCCCCCTCTTGGTGATACCGGTGTCACCGTGGCGGCTCCGACGATCCCTCAGGCCATTGTGCTAATTACTACGTATTTCGTCGAGAGACTAGTCAGGAAGAGGCTAAAGAAGCCTGCCAACGCCTCGGCTAGGGGCAAAGCTACTGACTTTTTGGGGAGCAAAGATGAGGACCTCCTCGGCCCAGTTTTGGAAATGCTGCCTCTTGAAACCGCCTCTGTAGCCTGGATCCATGGCAAGTACTGGACCGAGGACTGGCAAAACCACGTCACCTTGTGTGAGATAGAGGATTTCCTGTTGCCAAATGCCTATGTGGGTAGGGCCCTAAGTATGGATGCCGCGGCAAAGAATTTGGTCCGAGGCCTTCGCAAAAGAAATGATGAACTGAAGGAAAAGTTTAAGGCCACGGGAACTTGGGGGGGGGGGGGCTGAGGTGGCTAAGGCAAAAAAGGAAGTCGAAGATGCGGATGAAAAGTGAGTTGCGACAACCTCAAAGTTGGACGCGGTCGAGATCTAGGTCAATTGTTTGAAGAACGAGCTCCATGAGTTCATTTCCCAAGTTGCGGCTCTGACTAAGAGGATTGACCATGCTAATGAGCTTCAATGTATAGCCTCAGAGGCATTGGCAGAGGCAAACATGGAGAAGGGGATCTGAAAAATCTTACTGAGGCCCAGGCCAAAGAGATTAACTCCCTCAAGGCCGAAGCGAAGACAGTGGCGAGGTGACAGTCCAGAATTACAAGGATAATTTTGATAAAACGCCGAAGTATGATGACTTTACCAATCTCTGGCCGTCTTGGCTGCCAAAGAGATGATGTGTCTCCTGCGCGAGAGGTACCTCGACTTGGACATCGAATTCTTAAAGGAATAATTGGTGGTCCCACTGGTGGCTGGCCTGTTGCCGAGGCGGAAGAGGAGGAAGTGGCCCCAAGGAGTAGGATGGGGATGAGCACGCCAAAGCCAGGGCCATTGTAGATTTAGATTAGAAATTTTTTAATTTCATTCTCTTGTGTAAATGGCTTCGGCACCCTTTGGTATTAATGAAGTTTACTTTCTCCAAGTGTTGTCGCCTCGCTTTACTTTATTTCAATTGTACAAAGTAATTTCAGTGTAATCACATCGACACCTTAACCATTCGATAAAATGGAAGAAGCCAACGAAGAACAATAATATCACATCAGTCTTGCTTAACTACTTAATAAAATGGAAGAAGCCAATGAAGAACAATAATATCGCATCGGCCTTTCTTAACGACTCAATAAAATGGAAGAAGCCAATGAAGAACAATTAATAAAAGTTGCACCCACACTGCCTTTGGTTAAGTAGATGTCCTTGGAGGCGGCCCCTGTGGAGGGGCTTGTACCTTGGCAAGGTTGTTTTGTTGTGCACTTTCTGTTTCATCAAAGAAGGCACTCGCACTGCCTCTAACTATGCAGGTGTTCTTAGAGGTGACCCCTGTGGAGGAGCTTGCACATCAGCAAGGTTGTTTTGGTAATTCCATGTAAGAGCGAGGTGAAATGGAAATCAGTTCATTTATTTGATTGCAATATTTACAAGGTTACAAGCTTCCTACTAGTAGTACCTCATTAGGTGCTCGATGTTCCAGGGGTGAGACATCACCTTTCCTTCCAGGTTTTTGACTGTGTAAGTGCCAAGCTTGATCTCCTGGACGATTTTGTACGGACCTTCCCAATTTGGCCCCAAGGTCCTTGTGCCGGGATAATTGGTTGAAGGGAAAACCCTATGGAGCATCAGGTCGCCAATGCGAAAAGCTCTCTTCTTTACCTTGGCGTTATAGTAGCATATCATCTTACGCTAGTAGGAAGCGAGCCTGGCCTGAGAGTCATCTCTCTTCTCTTCAAGGAAATCCAGCTCGAACTTCCTCAGATCGTCGTTCGATACTTCATTGAAGTGGATGTAACGAGGAGAAGGAACACTAACCTCCATTGGGCTCATAGTCTCGGCTCTATAAGTCATGGAAAAAGGAGTTTCCCCAGTAACCATTTTACAGGTCGTTCTGACGGCCTACAGGACCCGGGGGAGCTCGTCAACCCAAGCCCCTTTGGAGGCGTCTAATCTCCTTTTCAGAGTGAGTTTGATGGTCTTGTTGACTGCCTCGACCTGGTCATTTGCCTGAGGATGATGAGGTGAAGAGAAGTGTTTCCTAATTACTAGCTCATCGCATAGTCACATATTTTCTTGTTGTCCAACTGCTTGTCATTGTTTGAGACCAAGTAGTGGGGTATGCCGAACCGACATATGATGTTCTAGAGGAATTTGGAAATGTTTGCTCAATAATCTTGGACATAGGCTTTACTTCTACCAATTTGGTGAAGTAGTCAATAGCAACAATGGTGAAGCGAGCGTTTGCTCTCCCTTTGGGCAGGGGGCCAATGAAGTCCACACCCTATTTGGCAAATGGCCAGGGGCTGGACATAACAGTCAGTTCTTGGGATGGTTGCCTTTGTACATTGGAGAAGCATTGACACTTATCACATTTGTGCACGAACTCGATGGCATCCCTTTTCAGGGTTGGCCAATAATACCCTTGCCAGAGTATTTTGTGTGCCAAGGCAAGTCCGCCGGAGTGATTTCCACAAAGGCCTTCATGCACTTCTCTGAGGATGTAATTCGCTTCTTGTCCCCCTGTGCATCTGAGGAGGAGAGAGGAGAAGCCACGCTTATACAGAATGTTATCTTGCAAGAAGAAATGTGTAGCTCGTCTCCGAAGCCTTCTTACTTCGGTTTCATTCTCCAGCAAAGTTTGTTCTCTCAAGTAGGCAAAGTTTGCTCAATTGGCACTATTTTGAGTAGCTCAGAATCTTTGCTACTGGCCAGTTTTGATAGAGCATCCGCCTAGGAGTTCTCCTGGCGTGACACTTGAATTAGCTTGAACTTTTCAAAGCTTGGTAGGGAATTCAGGACCAGTTTCAGATAGCCTGCCATATGCTTGTCTTTGGCTCCAAAGTTTCCATTTACTTGGTTCACCAGTATTGGTGAATCACTACTAATAATCAATCTTTTTACTTTCAATTCCCTAGCTAATCGAAATGTAGCTAGGAATGCCTCATATTTAGCTATGTTATTGGAGGCTTTGAAACCAAGCCTTACGACAAAATTAAGCTTATGCCCCTCTGGGCTTTCCAATACGATACCAGCCCCGGTGCCCGTCTCTTATGAGGATCCATCAACAAAGAGGTTCCATGTGGGAGGTTCTGCTGGTTCCATGCTCATTTCAATTTCAGGGGTCTTAGCAAACTCTGCCACAAAATCAGCCAATGCCCGACCTTTGATTGTTGTCTGGGGCGTGTACTTTATGTCAAATTCATTGAGCTCAACAACTTATTTTAGTAGCCTTCCCTATGCATCTGGCTTCTGCATGACCTGCCTCAGTGGGAAATTCGTTAAAACTTGAATGCCGTGGGCTTGGAAGTAGGGACTCTCTTATTTTTTGTTACTTCAACTGTTAAGACTAAACTAAGTTACTTGTCTCGTATCAAAGGTATAGTTCTATCAATCGAATGTCAAGGGAATTTTAGTCAATGTATTTGGTATTTTTATTTTTTATTTCGTTAAACCAACCATTCTGTAGCAACGCTATGAGACATGCGACCGCACAGAGATTTTTACCAAGGAACTATGTCAGTGGTACACAATTTAAAATCAACCTTTACCTGTTGAATGTAAAACTCAACGTGTGTGTGTGTGTGAACTCATGTCAATAAATTAAGTTCATGATTTGCTTAATTCCAACCCATAGTGGTCGTATATTTCCTTTTTTCGCTCAAGAGGTACACATATCCCCAAACTTATTCTTTTCACTTAATTTTCCCGAGATATGTTCTAAGGTTGAACTTATTTATATCTACTCCTTACCCTCTCTTTGTTTAGATAGATTATACTATCACAAGTTCACATTTCAACAAGTAGGGACTTTCTTATTTTTTATTACTTCAACTTTTAAGACTAAACTAAGTTACTTGTCTCGCATCAAAGGTATAGTTCTATCAATCGAATGTCTTGGTGCTTAGTCAATGTATTTGGTATTTTTTTTTCTCTTTCTTTAATTTTTTTCAAACATTTTCTCATTTGCTTTCTATATAACCTCTGTAGTAAGCTTTAGGCCGATGACTCCGAATTCAGAAAACCATAGGGCACCAGATTTTAAACCATTGCAGAATTATTCACTCGAGTTATACAGGTTCAAGAAGATATTTTTTCCCTTTTATTTACACAGTGACTAGTGCTATGCCTCCTTATTTTTCAGACTTTCAGCTTCTAAAACGTATCCCCAATTTGAGAACAATGAACTTATACCTACAAGAACCGTGACCGGTTGGAGAGTGTGAATTGATTACCGCAAGCTCAATAATGCTACTAGAAAGAACCACTTTACTCTTCCTTTCATTGATCAAATACTTGAACGATTGGCAGGGTATTCTCGCTATTGTTTTTTGGATGAGTATTTGGGCTATAATCAAATTTCAATAGCCCCAGAGGATAAAGAAAAAACTACTTTCACTTTTCCATATAGTACATTTGCATATAGAATGATGCATTTTGGTCTTTACAATGCAGTTGCAACTTTCCAAAGGTGCATGATGGTTATTTTTTCCAACATGGTAGAGAAATGTATTGAGATTTTTATGGATGATTTTTTCGGTGTTTGGGGCTTTGATTGATGGATGCTCGAGGAATTTAGCAATGGTATTAAAAAGATGTGAGGACCAACTTAGTACTTAATTGGGAAAAATGCCACTTCATGGTCCAAGAATGCGTAGTTCTTGGCCACCAAATTTCATGCAAAGGGATAGAGATTGACAAGGCTAAAATCCAAATAATTAAGAAATTATCTCCACCAACTTCGGTAGAGGGGATAAGGAGTTTTTTAGGACATGTCGAATTTTATAGGAGATTCATCAATGACTTCTCAAATATCACAAAGCCACTTTGTTCCTGACTTGAGAAGAACATTACTTTCGATTTCTCTCAAGAGTGTCTTCATGTTTTCAACACTCTTAAAGAGAAACTCATCACTGCTCCTTTCATTGTAGCTCTAGATTGGGATCTTCCATTTGATCTTATGGGCGATGCAAGCGATTATGTTGTTGAAGCGATTTTGGGGCAAAGAAATGATAAAATCTTACATGTCATCTACAATGCTAGTTGAACAGTGACTGATGCTCAATTGAACTATGCTACTATCGAAAAAGAGATGCTCGTAGTGGTATTTGCATTTGATAAATTTCGATCTTACCTCATTGAGTCGAAGGTGATTGTTTACACCGACAACTTGACCCTCAAGTATTTGCTAGCAAAGAAATATGACAAGCCTCAATTGATTAGAAGAGTTATTCTTCTACAAGAGTTTGACTTGGAAATCCGTGATAAGACAGGAACTGAGAATGTTGTTGCTGATCATTTGTCTCGACTTGAGCACATCGAAGAAGCGGTAGATGGTGAAATAAATGAGGTACTCCCCGATGAACAACTCTTGCAAATCATGATTGAAAGTGGCTATGCACACACGTACCAATTAAACATTGGATAAGCTTAAATTATTTTTACTAGCATTATTTGGAGCATATTTGTGAATTGATTGTACAATTTTACACTCGTTGATTATTATGGTAAGCTATCTAATGTGTTGATCTTTATCATGTGTTCCTTGATTGTGTTGTAGATAATCTTGCTCTAGACAAGCAAGAATTCAAGTTTGGGGGTATTTGATAAGTGTGTTTTGCACACTTATTTAATACCTAAATATGCTTATTATTGATGAAAATGGCAGATATCAACTCACAATTGGGTAATTTTGGCTTTTGTAGGTCATAAACCTAAGGTAAAAGGAGAGAAAATGGTATCAAAAGTATACAAAACATGAAGCTAGGGACCAAAATGTATAAGTTAGAAAGTGAAGGACCTTGGGTTGCAAATTTTGGAGGGCAAAATTGATATGAAGATCAAAATTTGAGGACCAGATTGTACATGATCAAACTTTAGAGACCTCGCGTGCAATTATATGGAGGACTAAGATGGACAAAAGAAAGAAAAAAAAACGTGTGCTCGTGTGCAGGCTTAATATGGCGCGCGCTCGTGAGAAGGGAATTTTAATATACCAAGACTAAAATTGTTACACTTTGCGCGCACACCAAGAATGCCCGTGTGCGCCGCTTTCCAGCTGGGCAAATTTTGCCTTTTTTGCATAAAATTCGGGACTTCTTCTGCAATTTCACCTGAGACGAGTTTGGCCTTTTAAATACCATTTTTCTGTTCAATTCTACGGCAAGTAATAGGGAAGAACACTTCAAAGGAATAATAGGCAAGAAGAAGGAGAGAATATCTAGCAAAGACTTGAGAGTTTGAAAGGGATATTAAAAGTTCAATCCATTATATCTCCTAGAATATGTTCAAGGGAAGGTTCTCTTCCATTATCTTGAATTTTTTTATGATCTCCTTCATTTTGTAATGGGTTCTCCTCTTATTATCTATTTGTGCTTCTATTTTACAATGAGTTAAGTGTTTAATGTTGCGATTTACGGTGTAACTTGATTTAAGTTTCATTAATGTCAATATTCATCATTTAATGCTTTAATTACTATGATTATCGTCCATTTATTATTGTGTTTCAATTTTTGTAATGTATTTGGCCAATAGATGATTTAGTTATGTGGTTTGCACAATCATTGAGAGATTGTTTTGCACTCTTGACCAAAATAATTAATGCCCTAGGTTGTTTTAGGAGATAGAGATATACCCCAAACTCTAGGTGATCTATTGAGTATTTTCACATTGATTTAATGCGGTTGTTTGGTTTTAATCGACATAGAGATATAGTAGGTTAACCAATCAATTATGGTTAATTTCGCTCGAGAGAGGTAATTAACTAAATTTGGAAAATCGGGGCTAACATCTTAACTTGGTAATTTGCATTGTTGGTTTATTGCGACATTAAAGAAATGATGGTTAAGTGACATCGTAAATCCTAACTTATTTATAATCCGAATTTACTTATCTTTCGTAATTGTTATTTTAATTGATTTTCAAATTCATTTTCTCTTTCGTCTCACGTCTGTAATCAAATTGTGTGTTATGTTTGGTCATCGTCTTATCACGGATTTCCAGATCATTTTCTCGGTCCCCGTCTTATCACGGATTTCCAGATCATTCCAAGTAGTTAGTTCGTCATAGGAAGTGAATCTAACCATTCGAATGCCTTATCACGTAGAGTGTGTGGGAACAACCTGAGCCTGATAGCATCTTCTGATATTCCTTGGTACTGGAAGTGTTGACACATATCCAGGAATCGAGATATATGCGTATGTGGATTTTCATTTGCCAATTCGTAGAACTGATGCCCATTTTTGAAAAGTTGGATGACATTAGTTTTTAGCTGGATGGTTGGCTGTTCGAATGAGGGGTACACAATGCTGGATTGACTCTGGGCATCGAATGGTGATTGGAAATCCCCAAGAAATATGTTTTCATCATCTCATTCCTAAGCATTGCCTGGAACTGTAGGATTCCTCATTGGTTCAATCTGTTAATTTGCCTTTGTTAGTTATTCTTGGTTTTCATGTTGTGCTGCTCTAGCTTTCCTTTGCCTGCGATGAAAAGTTCGTTCAATCTCCAATTTCGTTGGTAGTAGTTCACCGCCAAGCAATCTTAGCATGCAAACCTAAAGGAATGACAACAGTAGTACTTAGATATACCTAAATAGATATGCTAAATATAATAAAATGCATAAAATAAAAGTAAGATTGAAAGATAAGTTTGAATTAGTGTCTAAGTAAAAAAATCAAACAAATATTCAATCTACGGCAATCGCTAAAAAAATTTGTTCACAAAAAAATTTGTATGTTTTAAAACAACGCAAGTGTACAGTTCTTAACAAGTAATAATGTGGAATTGATAATTCTGGATATTGTTCCCATATGGATTGATTTAGTTCAATTTCTTTTTATCTTCACCTTAAGCGAATCAAGAAAATATCGATTTTATGTTGTATTGAAAATTAATACTAAACTAATTACCAAAATGATTTCAAGCAAACTACATGAATTAAAATGCAAAATAAAGCTATAAAATGAGTTGTTAAATTTAATGAAAGGAAAGCACGCTAGGATCACGAATCCCCATGCAATGACCACTTTTAATCCAAATTTCACAAATTGACAATACAGTTGAAGTTTGAAGAATCAATGTTCATATTCTATCCAACAATCTCTCTCGAGTAATATTGAATCTACTATCATATACGATCCGTCTATATCTCTATGACGAATGCAAATATACAAAAATACATGAATTTTTGTTAACACTTTCAAGATTCACGTAAGACATAACAGTATATCCCTATCCCCTATCGCACCCTACGATTATTTATACGTTGTCGAGCATATTTTCCTTTTCTCGAATGCATGCAATGTGCTACCAAATTCACATAATCATTCACACATGGCTTTTAAGATTTCATATCTGTCTTTTTCTCTCCTTTTGACCCCTTTTCTTCATTCCTATGCTTCCAACATCCCTCACACTCATCAAATTAGGGCTTAGTCCATTTACAATCTCAATTCGTGCTCCATGTCATCTTTCGGCTATTTACACTTTAGTCCCTGAATTTTCGTTTTCCTCCGTTTTGGTCATTTTTCGTATCTTTTGTCTTGAGTTCCACCACATCCATCAATGTGGTGCTACAAAATGAGATTAAATAGAATCAAGCCATATTCAAACACTTGTGTCAATAATTAGTCATGTTATGTGGCAAGACAAGTGTTGGAAAATGCACTATAGTTTTTGAAAATTCTGCACAAAAATAAATATTAATTGCACCAAAATAAATGTGATCCACATATATTTGAACAATAAACATGTTCCTTATGAGTTTTTAACAAAAAATGTAGTATCTACTTTCCCAATCCAAAATCCATTGAGAGTAGAAATTTTCTCAATCATTCATACCAAACTCTATGTGCTTGTTTTAGATCGCACAGAGCTTTTCTAAGTTTAAAAACATGGTTCGAATATTTATGATCTTTATAGGGTTTAGGGTTTTAGGGTTTGGGGTTTAGGGGTTTGTGGTTTGGGGTTTGGGGTTTAGGGGTTTTGGGGGTTAGGGTTTAGGTTTTAGGGTTTGGGGGGTTTTTTTTTTGGGTAAATGCCACTGGTGTGGCTATTTTATTTCAAAATAAAAGAAATACAGGGGGGCATATACCTGACCTCCAACTAGTGAAAATTACTAAAAGTGTCTAAAAAAATTAAATGCAAGTAACAGTAAATGAATAGTGAACAAAAAACTAGTGAAAGCCAGTCACGGGTACTCCCGAGGGTAAATCTTCGGGTGACAGTACATGGACATTGACCGGGTCATACGTCTGCTCTGAAACTCTTCCGAGTCGTAGTAGTCTGCGTAGTCGGGCTCGCTCACTGGGGAGGGGTCTCGCCTACGAGAGGGGACCCATGTAGGTGAAAAAGGCTGTCCGGGTGATGATGTACTAAATGTCGAGCGAAAAGCAGGTGCATCTGATCTCATGGTGCTTTGTGCTGCAACATCTGAAGCATGTGAGAGTGACCTAGTGACTGTAAGTACGTTGTCCTCAAGGTTTTGCAAGCAGTCTCCAAGTCCTATGCCATCTATGTCTCTCTGTATATGTTCCTTCACCATATCTTGGATAGGGTTTGGGGGTTTTTTTTTGGTTGAAGGAGGGCGGTACCTCCGAGATTTTATTAATACCGTGGTTACATGTGAAAAGAAAGCAATAGATGGGGAAGTACTACTTCCCTTATAGTGAAAATAGATGAAAAAGAAATATTGTAATGCAATGAGAAGGAAGTACTACTTCCTTGTACAATAAATTCGATGCAGTAAATGAAACCTAGATTACGAACCTCTAAAGTTGGGCAAGCCATGTTTGTCAATCTGTACCAATGCCCTAATCCGTTGATGTAGGTCGGGTGATCCAAACTCTTGATAACGCCGGTGATCCCAACCCTCTGAAGCAAGAGAATCTGCAACCTGGTTGTCCTCTCTATATATATGGGAAATTGTGTCTCTGTCGAAGGACATGAGGTCTCTGATCTGTCTGAGAATGCCTTGAATCGTCCATGGTACTCCGCCCCTGGTGATGCAGTGAATAGCTATGGTGGAATCTGCCTTAACCTAAATACCTGTAATCCCAAGTCCTTTGGCTAATAGAATCCCGTCTAGTACGGCTCTGAGCTCGGCCTACAAAATCAGACAATGGACATACGATGCTGAGAATGCCCTGATGCAGCACCCTGTATGGTCCTTAATGATACCTCCGCCACTCGCAAATCCCTCTTTGACGCATCCATCAGTATTGATCTTGTAAGATCCCACTGGTGGAGTACGCCAAACAACCATAATAGGTAGTGGTGGGGGAGGAAGAGTGATAGAAATACCAAATAGGGGTGTAAGTGTGACATCCCATCGCCAGTGCACAACTCGAAATAGTCTTCCGATATACAGAAAAGATATCATGCGGTAGACCCTCCAAATGATACGTCTGGCTACCATATGAATCCCTCTATACTTCGCGTCATTTCTCTCGGTCCATAGAAACCAGAATATCAGTAGAGGAATGATGGTGCGAATGTGTCCACATGGAACATGCTGTCCAGAATACCACCATCTCTGGAACCTCTGTCTGACTACCTCTCATGCACTCATAGGTATCTGGAAAATATCCCCAAAGTGCTGCCATACCTGATTGGAGATGCTGCTGCCCGTGAAAATATGACTGATGGTCTCAATCTCGGAACAACACTGACAACGAGAAGCTAACTGACACCCAATCCTCTTCTGAATAACCACATCTACTGGAATAAGATCCTGCCAGAGTCTCCAACAGAAGAATGAAACGGTGGTAGGCAAAATAGTGCTCCATAGAAGTCGATACGAGTCCTGAGTCTGATGAGCTGAACGGACTAGCTGCCATGCAGAATTGGTAACGAATCTACCATCTGATGTATCTCGCCAAATAATACGATCCGGGTCATCTGTGCACAAAGGTATAGCCCCTATCTGCTGGGCCATGAGGCGTGGAAGTGCCTGTAATAATTGTCCAAAGTCCCATACAGTGCTCTCAAAGTAATCCTGCACCCTCTCAGATGTATGCTGCCGGTCTGGAAACAAGGACGCCAGAGTAGTATCACCCATCCAACAATCGTGCCAGAAGAACATACGTCCCGCGCCATGATGCCATGCAATGTGTGGCTCAGTGTGTATTGCAACTTTCTTCAGCCTTTTCCAGGTAGGGGAGGCCGAGTAGGGAACTGCTGCAAGTGATGGATGAGTCCCCATACAATATTTGCCCAGTAAAAACTGAGCCCAAAGCGAACTCTGAGTCCGAAACAACTACCAAAGCTTCATAGAGAAAGTGTCCACCACATCCTGTAATCTCCTGAAGCCTAGTCCGCCCTCATTTGTTGGAAGGCAAATCTTTTTCCAACTCCTCCAGTGTAGTCGGCGTACCTGGTCCTTAGAATCCCATAGGAATCGGGCAAAGATGCTCTCCAACTTTTTCAGTACAGCCTTGGGAGGCCGTAGAATATGAAAAAGATAAAGTGGTAGAGAGGATAGAACTGATCTCAACAAAGTGATCCGGCCCCCAGGTGATAGCAGTCGAGACGCCCAACCTGAAATCCTACTCCTGACCTTCATGATGAGGTCATCATAAAGGAAACTCCTCTTGGCCCCCCTAAGCAAGGGGACCCCCAAATAAGTAAAAGGCTGCTGCTGATGAGTAAACCCAGTTAAGTGCTCAAGTCTCCTGATTTGAATATCTGATGCCCGTCTGGGTAAAATAAGACCGCTCTTGTCCCTATTTACCATCTGGCCAGAGACCCCATCGTAATGTTCCAAACAGTGGAGGACCCTCCTGATAGATTGTTTCTGACCATTGGCGAATATGATCATGTCGTCAGCAAATGAAAGATGTGAGATAAAAGTACTACTCCCATGCCGATATCGCATACTAGGATAAGCCTGAAACCTCTGAGTAAGAAGGCGAGAGAAATAGTCCGTAGCAATAATGAACAAGGAAGGTGAGATGGGGTCACCCTGTCCGAGCCCTCGTGAGGACGGAAAGAAACCATAGGGACGGCCATTCAGAAGGATTGAGAACTGACACTCCGAAATGCACCGTCTGATCCTATCAATCCACAACTGATCAAACCCAAACGCCTCCAGTACAGAATAAATGAATCCCCAATCCATGCGATCATATGCCTTAGCCATGTCAAGTTTCAACATAGCATTTTCCCCTCGCACTTTATCATCCAATGTGTAAAGGAGTTCCTGAGTCAATAAAACATTATCCCCTATAAGGTGGCCAGGGATAAAACCACTCTGTTGAGGAGATATAATACGAGGAAGTAGTGAATCTGGTGTTCAACAGCTTAGTGATCAGCTTATTGAACACCGTACAAAGGCTGATAGGTCTGAAATTTGTCCATCGACAAGCATTCTCCCTCTTCGGGAGCAAAACAATAGATGCAGCGGCGAAACCACGAGGCAAGTGTCCACCATCAAAGAAATCAACGATCGCACTATAGACATCCTCCTTTATAACATCCCAACAATGCTGGAAGAACAATGATGAGAAACCATCTGGGCCTGCAACACTGTCTGCATCGATACTGAAGACCGCCTCCCGTACCTCATGAATCGTAGGGAGACGGTTAAGTGCCATATTATCTGTCTCCGTAAGCAGCCTGGGTATGATGTCTGGATGGATGGGATCCAAGGGCTGTGAAGGAGCAGATAATAAATCCTGGAAAAATGATATAGCCGAACTCTGAATGTCCACAGTAGAAGATAAGACTTCTCCTGCCTGAGTCCTGATACTCCTGATACGAGATCTGGTCTGACGTCCCTGAACTATCGCATGAAAGTAACGGGTGTTGTGGTCCCCCTCACACACCCAGCGTGAACCGGCCTTCTGCTTCCAGAACCCCTCCTCAATAGATAAGGTTTTGTTCAGATCAGCCTGTGCACGATGCAATAAATCACGATGCTCTGGTGTAGGGTCACTTTCAAAATCTATCTCTGCCATGTCGACCCTCTCCTCAGCATTCCTCACCCGTTGGAAAATATCACCGAATACCCATCGATTCCACCAACGCAAACCCTGCTTCAGCCTGTAGAACTTCTCCCAAAGAGCAGCCATCCCCGTAAGATGAGTAGGGAGTGACCACTTCTGAGAGACGAAGGCTGAGAAATCGTGGTGCTTGGTCCACACGTTGAGAAATCGAAAAGGCTTAGGTCCTAAATCATCATCAGATATCCACTGTAGAAGCAAAGGAGAATGATCAGATGAAGTCCGATTCAAATGCCTCACAGTAAGCTGTCGACAAAAATCTGCAGCTGTAGAGTTAATCAAAACTCTATCCAATCTCTTCATGACCCGACCATTAGTCCAAGTATACTGACTTCCAGAGAAACCAGCATCCTCCAACCCACAATCCAACATCATATCAGAGAAATCAGTAGAACCCCGATCACGAGTGCTATGACCAGTGCGCTCACCATCATGTGCAATAACATTGAAGTCTCCCCCAACTAACCAAGGATCCTCCATGGAGAGGGAAATGTGGTGAAGACCCGCCCACAAGTCCCTCCTAACAGAAGCCTCCGTGGAGGCATATACTGGCGTAAAAAAGATAGGCTGTGCTAGTCTGGGATCCTCAACTCTAATGTGTAGGAACTGGGGATGATCATCAAGTACAGAGACAGTAGTCCTCACATTCCATAAAACCCATATCTTATTCGACTCATTCCGAACTCCAGTATCGAAGCGCAGATAGCGACGAATAAAATCAAAACTCTTCTCAAGGACGAATGGCTCCAAAATGACCAAAAGATATACCTGATGAATCTGAATAAGTCTCCTCAGGCGCCTGCGAGTAGCTACACCTCTCACATTCCATATGATGACACTCATAGAGACGTAGAATGCGATGAGGTACTCTGTGACTGACTCCTAGTGACCTTCCTGCTCGGGAATGAAGTGTCAGTAGCTCGTGGATGTCTCTTCTGTACAATAGGGATAAATCCATCATCCTCTGTCCTCTCACCCAAACCAACCAAATCATCAAAAGAAGATCTACGAAAGGGGCCCTGCTGATGAACTTCAATGGGAGATGAACCCTCTGTATCTGATTGAGCCGACTGCAAAGAAGGAATAGAAGCCTCCACATTCTGATGACAAACAGGAGGATGAGACATATGAATAGGTGCCTGAACACCGCCTGGTGTCGAACCTGGGATATCTACAGCCCTGGTGACTGTGTCTAATGGATAATCAAACATCTGTGGCCTCTGCAATATTTCATCCAACATCGGATCATAGAACGGAGTAGAAGCCAATGGCGGAGTAGATGTAGCAGAAACTGGATAATGCACAATCCCGGTCTGAATAGGATCGGAAGGGGCCTTGGGAGGAGCCTGGAGAGCTGCTATGCTGGAAACTGGTGAAACTGTAACAATGGGAGGAGTGACTGAAGGAGCAACTAACTGTGTCTGGATATGAGACTGATGAGTAACTGTGCTATTAACTGCCGGAGCTATAGCAGGAGAAAGAACAACAGAAGGAACAACTGTTCGAGACTCAGTATGTGTAGAAAGCAAATCGGCAGTGGTAGCTTCTAGTGGTACAGAAAAATCTCCTGAAGTGCTAGCATAGTGCTGTTTCCTCTGATCTCTCCTAACCGGTGTCCATCTCTGACGAGGTTCCAAAACTACCTCCTTTCCTTTACCCTTGTCTTTGGCCGATTGAAGAGGCCTAGGAGCAAGGCTAGTAGGGGGTGGTGCAGTGGGTGGTGGGGGTGGGGGTCGTGATCCAAGCATACAATGCTCATCATTGTGCCCAAAGTGTCTACACCGGAAACAATACTCTGGTATCTCATCATATAGAACAGTCTGCCAGTATCCACCCCTCTTCTCCCTTTCAATCCATATCCTATCAGGGAGTTTAAAATCAAGATCAACCTCAACACATACTCGTGCCTCACTGGGTCGCCGTAAATCAGAAGTAGCTTCATCAATACGGAGCGGAAGTCCAATAGCCTTAGATATAGCAAACAAACTGCTCTTTGCCCTGAAATGGATGTGTAGTAGTGGAAAGGAAACCCAAAGAGGGACAATGGGGGTCTCATGCTGAGGGCTAAAACTAGGTGTCCATTTGGTTACTCTCATGGGACACCCGTCAATGTACCATGTGGGCTTAAGGAATAAACGAGAGTAATCGTCCTCGTGTGCCAATTGAATCAAAATATGATAATAATCTATCAATCCTATCATATAATCACCGTGAAATCCAAAGCATGAAAAACTATCGCGTACCTTAATCATAGATGGCTTACGATGAGAGAATTTGCCAACAAGTGTGAACTTATATGGTGCAGAAAGGTGCTGCTCCTCCTCCTCCGTAAATAAGACCGCGGGCTCACCATTATGTATAAACGGGTCTTTAGACACCAACCTGTAATCGGTGGTGTCTTGTGGGGCTTGAAGAGCCGGTACAAATGATTTCTTCTGGTTTCGCTCGGCCTGAGATATAACAGTTTTGCTTGAAAGGGCAGCAGCATATGACTTGCGAGCTTGATTTGGCATTTTAGGAACCTCGGTCGGTGAATCCGTTGATGAAATTGTGCGTAGATTAATTGGAGCTACATTCTGCCCAAAAAATGTAAAATTGCCGCCGGGACCCCGCCGGCCGGCCGGTGGTGGCTGCCGGACCTCCGATCTCCGATTTTGATCAAATTTCACAGGTTGGTGCGGAATTTGATGCTGATCATGGCGGTGTGGAGCGTTTGGTTGGACGACGACCGGAGTGGCCGGAATTGCATATTTTCCGACCGACTGCACGTTCAGTGATTTACCAATTCCGGGAGCGTCCAGCATCGGATCAGGCTGAAATTTTAGATGAGTGCTCGGAATTTCATGGGCAAGAGGATGGTTAGGCGCATGTAGCAGTCCAGAGCTTGTACAAAAAGTAATTTCGCGGACAGTTTGTGGCGGCTCGGATTCCAATGTCGCGATTCCGGCCAAATTGGATGACGAAATTACCACCCCAAGGTTTTTGGGCCTTCTGAGTTCTTTGATGATGGTCCCATCGCAAAATTATGATCAGAAAGGGTCGAAACGACTGCATTGGGATGCGAGCCATTAATTTTTTGACATGGATCTGATCTGGTTTCTTCAAAAACTGTTGCAGATTGATGGTAAGGTGTATTGGATGTTTTCCGGTGGTTTTGGTGGTGGGTCAAGATTATTGCAAATTTTTTCTTTATCTCCCATTCTAGAGAGAAGGGAGAGCGTTTTGGGGGTAGAGAGAGAAAGTGAAAGGGTGAGAATGCTTTAGGGTTTGGGGTTTAGGGTTTGGGCTTTGGGGTTCGGGGTTTGGGGTTTAGGGTTCGGGGTTCGGGGTTAGGGGTTTGGGGTTCGGGGTTCGGGGTTTCGGTTCGGGGTTCGGGGTTAGGGGTTCGGGGTTTCGGTTTCGGGGTTTAGGGTTTAGGGTTTAGGGTTTAGGGTTTTTTTTTTTTTAGTTGAAGGAGGGCGGTACCTCCGAGAGTTTATTAATGTCCTCACTTATGGCGGAGGAAAACCGTGGTTACAACTGAAAAAGAGCAAAACAATAAACGAGGAAGTACTACTTCCCTTACAGTAGGAGTAATGTAATGCAGTAAATAAGGAAGTACTACTTCCCTTACAGTAGAAGTAAAGTAAACCAGTAAATAAGGAAGTACTACTTCCCTTACAACGGAACAAATGTAAACAAATTATAGGTAAACCAGGATACAAAGCAATAAACACAATATCAGATTCGGACACTAGGCAAGCCATATCTATCAATTTGAACAAGTGCCCTAATATGTCGAGGTAATTCGGATGGTCCATACTCTTGATAATGCCGATGATCCCAACCTTCCGAAGCAAGTGCATCTGCAACCTGGTTTCCTTCTCTGTATATGTGGGAAATCGTATATCTGTCAAAAGAGATGAAATCTCTAATCTGTCTGAGAATGCCCTGGATCGTCCAAGGTCCTCCACCTCTGGTGATGCAGTGAATAGCCACAGTGGAATCTGCCTCAACCCAGCTAACTGATGTACCAAGTCCTCTGGCCAGTAGAATCCCGTCAAGTACAGCTCTGAGTTCGGCCTCCAAAATTAGACATGGGCCATAAGATGCTGAGAATGCCCTGATGCAGCGCCCTGTGTGGTCCCTAATGATGCCTCCGCCACTCGCAAATCCCTCTTTGACGCATCCATCCGTGTTGATCTTGAATGAGCCTAATGGTGGAAAACGCAAGACAACCAAAATAGGTGGGGGTGGGGTGGGGGTAGACAATGAAAAACCAAAAGTGTGTGCAAGTGTGATGTCACCTCGCCAATGCACAACTCGAAAGAGTCCTCCAATATAAAGGAATGATATCATGCGGTAGACCCTCCAAATGATACGTTTGGCCACCATATGAATCCCCCTATGCTTTGCATCGTTCCTCTCGGTCCATAGAAACCAGAATATCAGAAGGGGAATGATAGTGCGAATGTGTCCACAACGAACATACTGTCCGGAATACCGCCATTTTTGAAACCTCTGACGGACCCCCTCACCTGCGCTCATAGTAATCTGGAAAATGCCCCCAAAGTGTTGCCAAACCTGATCGGAGATGCTGCTTCCCGTGAAAATGTGATTAATAGTCTCAATCTCAGAGCAACATTGACAGCGGGAAGCCAATTGACATCCAATTCTTCTCTGAATAACCACATCTACTGGAATGAGATCCTGCCAGAGTCTCCAGCAGAAGAATGAAACGGTGGTAGGCAAAATAGAGCTCCACAGTAGACGATACGAGTCGTGATTCTGCTGAACAGATCGGACGAGCTGCCAAGCTGAACTGGTGGTGAAACTACCATCCGATGTGTCCCGCCAAATAATGCGATCCGGGGCCTCATTAGATAAGGGTATGGCCCCAATCTGCTCCGCCATGAGAGGAGGAAGAGCCTGTAGTAATCGCCCAAAATCCCACCCAGCGTACTCAAAGTAATCCCGCACCCTCTCAGATGTGTGCTGCCTGTGTGGAAATAATGACGTTAGGGTAGTATTACCCATCCAACAGTCGTGCCAGAAGAACATCTGTCCCGCTCCAAGGTGCCAAGCAATGTGTGGCTCAGTCTGTGGCGCGAATCTCTTCAGCCTCTTCCAAGTAGATGAGGCCGAGTAGGGAACCATCGCAAGTGATGGGTGGGTCCCCTTACAGTATTTGCCTAGAAGAAAATGGGCCCAAAGAGAGCTCTGGGTACGAAACAACCACCAAAGTTTCATAGAGAAAGTGTCCACAACATCCTGCAACCGTCTAAAACCCAGACCACCCTCTGCAGTGGGGAGGCAAATCCCTTTCCAGCTGCGCCAGTGTAAACGACGCGCCTGTTCCTTCGAGTCCCATAAGAATCTCGCGAATATACTTTCCAACTTTTTCAGAACGACCTTGGGAGGACTCAAAATCTGGAAGAGGTACAAGGGTAAAGATGAAAGAACAGACTTCAATAAAGTAATCCTACCACCAGGTGAGATGAGTCGTGAAGCCCAACCAGAGATCCTGTTCCTGACCTTCATAATGAGATCATCGTACATGAAGCTTCTCTTAGCCCCTTTAAATAAGGGGACTCCCAAATATGTGAATGGTTGCCTCTGATGGGAAAAACCAGTCAGGATCACAAGCCTGCGTATCTGAATGTCCGATGATCGTTTTGGCAAAATAAGGCCGCTTTTGTCTCGATTCACCAATTGTCCGGAAACCCCCTCATAGTGATCCAAGCACTTGAGGACCCTCTTGATAGACTTTTTCTGACCATTGACGAAGATAATGATATCGTCAGCAAAAGCAAGCTGTGAAACAGGGGAGGTGCCTCCATGTCTGTATTGCATACTAGGAAATGTGTGAAACTTCTGAATGAGGAGTCGAGAAAAATAATCAGCAGCAATAATGAATAAGGATGGGGAGATAGGATCCCCTTGTCTGAGGCCACGTGTAGATACGAAGAAACCATGAGGACGACCATTCAGGAGCACGGAGAAATGGCATTCCGAGATACACCGTCTGATCCTGTCAATCCACAACTGGTCAAAACCGAACTCCGCAAGGATAGAGTAGATGAATCCCCAATCCATACGATCATATGCTTTAGCCATGTCAAGTTTCAACATGGTATTCCCTCCTCGCACTTTATCGTCCAACGTATGAAGAAGTTCCTGAGTAAGTAAAACATTGTCCCCAATGAGGCGACCGGGGACAAAGCCACTCTGTGGAGGAGAGATGATACGGGGCAGTAAGGAGCTCAATCTGGTGTTCAGTAACTTGGTGATGAGTTTATTGAACACCGTACAAAGACTGATAGGTCTAAAATTCGTCCATTTACAGGCATTCTCCCGCTTAGGAAGCAAAACCATAGAGGTGGCAGAAAAACCCTGCGGAAAATGGCCTCCTTCAAAGAAATCAATAACAGCGCCAAAAACGTTGTCCTGAATAATATCCCAACAATGCTGATAAAACAAGGATGAAAAGCCATCAAGTCCAGCTACACTATCAGCATCGATGCTGAAAATAGCCTCCCAAACCTCATCAATCAAGGGGAGGCGGTTAAGTTCCATATTGTCAGACTCAGTCAGAATTCTGGGTGTGATATTAGGGCGAATGGGGTCCAGTGGTTGCGAGGTAGCAGATAATAACTCCTGAAAAAATGAGATGGCAGAGTTCTGAATATCAGTAGAAGTAGACAGAGCTTCTCCGGTCTCACTAGTGATATTCCTGATCCGAGATTTGACCCGTCTACCCTGTACAATAGAATGGAAATATCGTGTATTGCGGTCACCCTCACAAATCCAACGGGAGCCGGCCTTTTGCTTCCAAAAACCTTCCTCAATAGACAGGGTACGGTTCAAATCTGCCTGTGCAAGATGAAGTGAGCTACGGTGTTCCGGTGTAGGGTCACTTTCAAAATCAATCTCAGCATGGTCAACGCTTTCCTCGGCTTCCCTCACTCGTTGGAATACATCA
The DNA here is from genome assembly GCA_019097785.1 of Fraxinus excelsior. Taxonomy (NCBI): domain Eukaryota; kingdom Viridiplantae; phylum Streptophyta; class Magnoliopsida; order Lamiales; family Oleaceae; genus Fraxinus; species Fraxinus excelsior. Next base: position 14,808 of record CM032643.1, on the reverse strand, counting down.
CCAAATATTTGTCGATTCCACCATCGTAACCCCTGTTTCAACCTGAAGAACTTCTCCCAAAGGGCAGCCATCCCCGTAAGATGAGTAGGGAGTGACCATTTCTGAGAGACGAAGGTTGAGAAATCATGATGCTTTGTCCAAACATTGAGAAAACGGAATGGACGTGGGCCCGAATCATCATCAGAGATCCATTGAACTCCAATTCCAAGCCTCAAGCTCCCAATTCTGCCAATGCTTCGATGTATCGTCAGCAGCAGGCTCGTACTCCTTCTGGTGCCCCAGCTAATACTCAGGCTCCTAAGTCCTATGCAGCTGCAGTTAATAATAGGCCTATTGTGACCCAGGCTGAGAGGAGCCAGAGAAAGTCATTTGCTTCGGTACTTCGTGCTCCCCAGGATTCTAGAGATCATATGTTGGTTTTCAAAGAACCATACATCCATCATGGTGAGCCTGCTATATTTTTTGAAGAATCTGATGAATTGTTCCTCGCGGAGGCCTACAGGTTCACACTTGTAGGTAAGTTTACTCATCGCAAACCCTCTATGGCCAAGGTACGTGAAAACTTTATGCGCTTTGGATTTATTGGTGATTATGAAATTGGCTTAATTGATGATGTACACATTATTATTCACATGGCGCACGAGGATGATTACTCTCGATTATTCCTCAAACCCACTTGGTATATTGATGGTTGTCCTATGAGAATTTTCAAGTGGACTCTTAGCTTTAGTCCCCAGTATGAGGTTCCTATCGCTCCTATTTGGGTTTCATTTCCTCTACTCCCTATTCACTTTCGCGCTAAGAGCGCATTATTTGCTATAGCTAAGGCCATTGGCCTCCCCCTTCGTATTGACGAAGCTACTTCTGACCTTCGTCGGCCCAGTGAAGCTAGAGTTTGTATTGAACACCGTACAAAGACTGATAGGTCTAAAATTCGTCCATTTACAGGCATTCTCCCGCTTAGGAAGCAAAACCATAGAGGTGGCAGAAAAACCCTGCGGAAAATGGCCTCCTTCAAAGAAATCAATAACAGCGCCAAAAACGTCGTCCTGAATAATATCCCAACAATGCTGATAAAACAAGGATGAAAAGCCATCAAGTCCAGCTACACTATCAGCATCGATGCTGAAAATAGCCTCCCGCACCTCATCAATCAAGGGGAGGCGGTTAAGTTCCATATTGTCAGACTCAGTCAGAATTCTGGGTGTGATATTAGGGCGAATGGGGTCCAGTGGTTGCGAGGTAGCAGATAATAACTCCTGAAAAAACGAGATGGCAGAGTTCTGAATATCAGTAGAAGTAGACAGAGCTTCTCCGGTCTCACTAGTGATATTCCTGATCCGAGATTTGACCCGTCTACCCTGTACAATAGAATGGAAATATCGTGTATTGCGGTCACCCTCACAAACCCAACGGGAGCCGGCCTTTTGCTTCCAAAAACCTTCCTCAATAGACAGGGTACGGTTCAAATCTGCCTGTGCAAGATGAAGTGAGCTACGGTGTTCCGGTGTAGGGTCACTTTCAAAATCAATCTCAGCATGGTCAACGCTTTCCTCGGCTTCCCTCACTCGTTGGAATACATCACCAAATATTTGTCGATTCCACCATCGTAACCCCTGTTTCAACCTGAAGAACTTCTCCCAAAGGGCAGCCATCCCCGTAAGATGAGTAGGGAGTGACCATTTCTGAGAGACGAAGGTTGAGAAATCGTGATGCTTTGTCCAAACATTGAGAAAACGGAATGGACGTGGGCCCGAATCATCATCAGAGATCCATTGAACTCCAATTCCAAGCCTCAAGCTCCCAATTCTGCCAATGCTTCGATGTATCGTCAGCGGCAGGCTCGTACTCCTTCTGGTGCCCCAGCTAATACTCAGGCTCCTAAGTCCTATGCAGCTGCAGTTAATAATAGGCCTATTGTGACCCAGGCTGAGAGGAGCCAGAGAAAGTCATTTGCTTCGGTACTTCGTGCTCCCCAGGATTCTAGAGATCATATGTTGGTTTTCAAAGAACCATACATCCATCATGGTGAGCCTGCTATATTTTTTGAAGAATCTGATGAATTGTTCCTCGCGGAGGCCTACAGGTTCACACTTGTAGGTAAGTTTACTCATCGCAAACCCTCTATGGCCAAGGTACGTGAAAACTTTATGCGCTTTGGATTTATTGGTGATTATGAAATTGGCTTAATTGATGATGTACACATTATTATTCACATGGCGCACGAGGATGATTACTCTCGATTATTCCTCAAACCCACTTGGTATATTGATGGTTGTCCTATGAGAATTTTCAAGTGGACTCCTAGCTTTAGTCCCCAGTATGAGGTTCCTATCGCTCCTATTTGGGTTTCATTTCCTCTACTCCCTATTCACTTTCGCGCTAAGAGCGCATTATTTGCTATAGCTAAGGCCATTGGCCTCCCCCTTCGTATTGACGAAGCTACTTCTGACCTTCGTCGGCCCAGTGAAGCTAGAGTTTTTATTGAGGTTAACCTGGAATGCAAACTACCTGATCGTGTATGGATCGAGAGAGAGAAGAGGGGAGGATATTGGCAGCCCGTTATATATGATGAGGTGCCCGATTTTTGTTTCAAATGCAGACATTTTGGACATAAGGATGAAAAATGCTCTAGTAGTTCGCATCAGGCTCCACCACCAGCTGTTCCCATCGTTCTTGACCACGCTTCGAAGGTTCCCCTAGTTTTGGCTAAGGATAAGGGTAAGGCTAAAGAGACTGTGACGTTGCCTCGCCAGAGATGGACGCCTGTTAAGCGCACTCAGAAGAGACAGGATGGTCCTTCCGAGAATATTACTTCTATCCCTCCTGCTACCCTTATTACCACTGTTACTGTTGATCAACCTGTTGCTATTTTCACTGCTCCACCTATTAGTACAACCACTGATCCACAGACTTCTTCTTCTTTAGCTCCGGATCGATCCACAGTTGATCCCCCTTGTGTAATTCATCATGGCCTACCTGTTGCCACATCTGGTGCTCAACCATTTGCTACATCTTCGGACCCGATCAACATTACTCCTAAGAATAGTGGTTCCTCATACTTTGATCCCCTGTTAGAGGATATGATGGAGAGGCCACGGAACTCGATTGGTTTGGAAATACCATCTTCACCTACGTATTGTCAACAGAATTTGGAGGCCTCTTTATCTACTCAATCTGACTCTGAGAGTTTCTCTCAAATTGAAGTTCACCACCAGGGTCCCTTCCGTAGATCTTCATCTGATGATTTAGTTGGCATGGTTGATAGGACGGAGGACGATGGCTTTACCCCAGTTGGTCGTAAGAGGACTTCGAGGGTTACTGGCACTTCTGTTTATAGGATGGCGACCAGGAGTCGGTCGCAGGATACCTTCTCGCGCATTTCCAGATGAGTGCCATCATCTGGAATGTGAGAGGTGTAGCTAGTTTAGCTACTCGCAGACGCCTGAAGAAACTCATACAGCTTCATAAGGTCTATTTCTTGGTTATTCTGGAACCTATGGTTCTTGAGAAAAGTTTTGATTTTGTTCGCCGCTATTTATATTTCGAGGATATGATGGAGAGGCCACGGAACTCGATTGGTTTGGAAATACCATCTTCACCTACGTATTGTCAACAGAATTTGGAGGCCTCTTTATCTACTCAATCTGACTCTGAGAGTTTCTCTCAAATTGAAGTTCACCACCAGGGTCCCTTCCGTAGATCTTCATATGATGATTTAGGTTTAGGGTTTAGGGTTTTAGGGTTTAGGGTTTAGGGTTTTTAGGGTTTTAGGGTTTAGGGTTTAGGGTTTAGGGTTTAGGGTTTTTTTTTTAGGGTTTAGGGTTTGGGGTTTGGGGTTTGGGGTTTAGGGTTTAGGGTTTAGGGTTTAGGGTTTTTTTTTTAGGGTTTAGGGTTTGGGGTTTGGGGTTTGGGGTTTCGGGCTTCGGGCTTCGGGCTTCGGGCCTGGGGCCTGGGGCCTGGGGCCTGGGGTCTGGGGTTTAGGGTTTAGGGTTTATTTTTTTTTTTTTTTTTTTTTTTTTTATTTTTTTTTTTTAAGGAGGGCGGTACCTCCGAGAGTTTATTAATTGTCCTCACTTGTGGCGGAGGAATACCGTGGTTACAACTGAAATCAAGAAAGCAGTAAATAAGGAAGTACTACTTCCCTTACAGTAGGAGTTATAGATAAGCAATAAATAAGGGAGTACTATTACCCTTACAGCAAAAGTAGAGAAAGCAATAAACAAGGAAGTACTACTTCCCTTACAAATGCAAATGAAATGAGAAACTAAGGTGAAATTAATAAACAAGAAGTCAAGTTCTGACGCTAGGTAAGCCATATCTGTCAATCTGAATAAGAGCCTTAATATGCCGAGGTAGATTGGATGGTCCATACTCCTGATAAAGTCGATGATCCCAACCCTCTGAGGCAAAAGCATCAGCAACTTGGTTCCCCTCTCTGAAAATGTGGGAGATCGTGTCTCTGTCGAAAGAAATGATGTCTCTGAGCTGTCTAAGAATGCCCTGAATCGTCCATGGTCCGCCGCCTCTGGTGATGCAGTGAATGGCCACGGCTGAATCTGCCTCAATCCAGATAGCTGAAATCCCAAGTCCTCTGGCCAATAGAATCCCATCAAGTATGGCTCTGAGCTCGGCCTCCAAAATAAGACATGTACCATAAGATGCTGAAAATGCCCTGATGCACTGGCCAGTGTGATCCCTAATGATGCCTCCACCACTCGCAAATCCCTCTTTGACGCAACCATCAGTGTTGATCTTGTAGGATCCCACTGGTGGGGTACGCCAAAAAACCATAATAGGTGGTGGTGGGGGAGGAAGAGTGATAGAAATACCAAATAGGGGTGTAAGTGTGACATCCCATCGCCAGTGCACAACTCGAAATAGTCTTCCGATATACAGAAAAGATATCATGCGGTAGACCCTCCAAATGATACGTCTGGCTACCATATGAATCCCTCTATACTTCGCGTCATTTCTCTCGGTCCATAGAAACCAGAATATCAGTAGAGGAATGATGGTGCGAATGTGTCCACATGGAACATGCTGTCCAGAATACCACCATCTCTGGAACCTCTGTCTGACTACCTCTCATGCACTCATAGGTATCTGGAAAATATCCCCAAAGTGCTGCCATACCTGATTGGAGATGCTGCTGCCCGTGAAAATATGACTGATGGTCTCAATCTCGGAACAACACTGACAACGAGAAGCTAACTGACACCCAATCCTCTTCTGAATAACCACATCTACTGGAATAAGATCCTGCCAGAGTCTCCAACAGAAGAATGAAACGGTGGTAGGCAAAATAGTGCTCCATAGAAGTCGATACGAGTCCTGAGTCTGATGAGCTGAACGGACTAGCTGCCATGCAGAATTGGTAATGAATTTACCATCTGATGTATCTCGCCAAACAATACGATCCGGGTCGTCTGTACACAAAGGTATAGCCCCTATCTGCTGGGCCATGAGGGGTGGAAGCGCCTGTAATAATCGTCCAAAGTCCCATACAGTGCTCTCAAAGTAATCCTGCACCCTCTCAGATGTGTGCTGCCGGTCTGGAAACAAGGACGCCAGAGTGGTATCACCCATCCAACAATCGTGCCAGAAGAACATACGTCCCGCGCCAAGATGCCATGCAATGTGTGGCTCAGTGTGTGGCGCAGCTTTCTTCAGCCTCTTCCAGGTAGGGGAGGCCGAGTAGGGAACTGCTGCAAGTGATGGATGAGTCCCCATACAATATTTGCCCAGTAAAAACTGAGCCCAAAGCGAACTCTGAGTCCGAAACAACCACCAAAGCTTCATAGAGAAAGTGTCCACCACATCCTGTAGTCTCCGAAAGCCTAGTCCGCCCTCATCTGTTGGAAGGCAAATCTTCTTCCAACTCCTCCAGTGTAGTCGGCGTGCCTGGTCCTTAGAATCCCATAGGAATCGGGCAAAGATGCTCTCCAACTTTTTCAGTACAGCCTTGGGAGGCCGTAGAATATGAAAAAGATAAAGTGGTAGAGAGGATAGAACTGATCTCAACAAAGTGATCCGGCCCCCAGGTGATAGCAGTCGAGACGCCCAACCTGAAATCCTACTCCTGACCTTCATGATGAGGTCATCATAAAGGAAACTCCTCTTGGCCCCCCTAAACAAGGGACCCCCAAATAAGTAAAAGGCTGCTGCTGATGAGTAAACCCAGTTAAGTGCTCAAGTCTCCTGATTTGAATATCTGATGCCCGTCTGGGTAAAATAAGACCGCTCTTGTCCCTATTCACCATCTGGCCAGAGACTCCCTCGTAATGTTCCAAACAGTCGAGGACCCTCCTGATAGATTGTTTCTGACCATTGGCGAATATGATCATGTCGTCAGCAAATGAAAGATGTGAGACAAGGGTTTAGGGTTTAGGGTTTAGGGTTTAGGGGTTTGGGGTTTAGGGTTTAGGGTTTAGGGTTTTGGGGTTTGGGGTTTGGGGTTTGGGGTTTGGGGTTGGGGTTTAGGGTTTAGGGTTTAGGGTTTAGGGTTTTTTTTTTTTTTTTTTTTTTTTTTTTTTTTTAGTTGAAGGAGGGCGGTACCTCCGATAGTTTATTAATTGTCCTCACTTGTGGCGGAGGAATACCGTGGTTACAACTGAAATCAAGAAAGCAGTAAATAAGGAAGTACTACTTCCCTTACAGTAGGAGTTATAGATAAGCAATAAATAAGGGAGTACTATTACCCTTACAGCAAAAGTAGAGAAAGCAATAAACAAGGAAGTACTACTTCCCTTACAAATGCGAATGAAATGAGAAACTAAGGTGAAATTAATAAACAAGAAGTCAAGTTCTGATGCTAGGTAAGCCATATCTGTCAATCTGAATAAGAGCCTTAATATGCCGGGGTAGATTGGATGGTCCATACTCCTGATAAAGTCGATGATCCCAACCCTCTGAGGCAAAAGCATCAGCAACTTGGTTCCCCTCTCTGAAAATGTGGGAGATCGTGTCTCTGTCGAAAGAAATGATGTCTCTGAGCTGTCTAAGAATGCCCTGAATCGTCCATGGTCCGCCGCCTCTGGTGATGCAGTGAATGGCCACGGCTGAATCTGCCTCAATCCAGATAGCTGAAATCCCAAGTCCTCTGGCCAATAGAATCCCATCAAGTATGGCTCTGAGCTCGGCCTCCAAAATAAGACATGTACCATAAGATGCTGAAAATGCCCTGATGCACTGGCCAGTGTGATCCCTAATGATGCCTCCACCACTCGCAAATCTCTCTTTGACGCAACCATCAGTGTTGATCTTGTAGGATCCCACTGGTGGGGTACGCCAAAAAACCATAATAGGTGGTGGTGGGGGAGGAAGAGTGATAGAAATACCAAATAGGGGTGTAAGTGTGACATCCCATCGCCAGTGCACAACTCGAAATAGTCTTCCGATATACAGAAAAGATATCATGCGGTAGACCCTCCAAATGATACGTCTGGCTACCATATGAATCCCTCTATACTTCGCGTCATTTCTCTCGGTCCATAGAAACCAGAATATCAGTAGAGGAATGATGGTGCGAATGTGTCCACATGGAACATGCTGTCCAGAATACCACCATCTCTGGAAGCTCTGTCTGACTACCTCTCATGCACTCATAGGTATCTGGAAAATATCCCCAAAGTGCTGCCATACCTGATTGGAGATGCTGCTGCCCGTGAAAATATGACTGATGGTCTCAATCTCGGAACAACACTGACAACGAGAAGCTAACTGACACCCAATCCTCTTCTGAATAACCACATCTACTGGAATAAGATCCTGCCAGAGTCTCCAACAGAAGAATGAAACGGTAGTAGGCAAAATAGTGCTCCATAGAAGTCGATACGAGTCCTGAGTCTGATGAGCTGAACGGACTAGCTGCCATGCAGAATTGGTAATAAATTTACCATCTGATGTATCTCGCCAAACAATACGATCCGGGTCGTCTGTACACAAAGGTATAGCCCCTATCTACTGGGCCATGAGGGGTGGAAGCGCCTGTAATAATCGTCCAAAGTCCCATACAGTGCTCTCAAAGTAATCCTGCACCCTCTCAGATGTGTGCTGCCGGTCTGGAAACAAGGACGCCAGAGTGGTATCACCCATCCAACAATCGTGCCAGAAGAACATACGTCCCGCACCAAGATGCCATGCAAGTGATGCCATCCAACAATCTGGCTCAGTGTGTGGCGCAGCTTTCTTCAGCCTCTTCCAGGTAGGGGAGGCCGAGTAGGGAACTGCTGCAAGTGATGGATGAGTCCCCATACAATATTTGCCCAGTAAAAACTGAGCCCAAAGCGAACTCTGAGTCCGAAACAACCACCAAAGCTTCATAGAGAAAGTGTCCACCACATCCTGTAGTCTCCGAAAGCCTAGTCCGCCCTCATCTGTTGGAAGGCAAATCTTCTTCCAACTCCTCCAGTGTAGTCGGCGTGCCTGGTCCTTAGAATCCCATAGGAATCGGTCAAAGATGCTCTCCAACTTTTTCAGTACAACGTTGGGCGGCCGCAGAATCTGAAAAAGATAAAGTGGTAGTGAGGATAGAACTGATCTCAACAAAGTGATCCGGCCCCCAGGTGATAGCAGTCGAGATGCCCAACCTGAAATCCTACTCCTGACCTTCATGATGAGGTCATCATAAAGGAAACTCCTCTTGGCCCCCCTAAACAAGGGGACCCCCAAATAAGTAAAAGGCTGCTGCTGATGAGTAAACCCAGTTAAGTGCTCAAGTCTCCTGATTTGAATATCTGATGCCCGTCTGGGTAAAATAAGACCGCTCTTATCCCTATTCACCATCTGGCCAGAGACCCCCTCGTAATGTTCCAAACAGTCGAGGACCCTCCTGATAGATTGTTTCTGACCATTGGCGAATATGATCATGTCGTCAGCAAATGAAAGATGTGAGACAAGAGTACTACTCTCATGCCGATATCGCATACTAGGATAAGCCTGAAACCTCTGAGTAAGGAGGCGAGAGAAATAGTCCGCAGCAATAATGAACAAGGAAGGTGAGATGGGGTCACCCTGTCTGAGCCCTCGGTAGGATGGAAAGAAACCATAGGGACGGCCATTCAGAAGGATTGAGAACTGACACTCCGAAATGCACCATCTGATCCTATCAATCCACAACTGATCAAACCCAAACGCCTCCAGTACGGAATAAATAAATCCCCAATCCATGCGATCGTATGCCTTAGCCATGTCAAGTTTCAACATAGCATTTCCCCCTCGCACTTTATCATCCAATGTGTAAAGGAGTTCCTGAGTCAATAAAACATTATCCCTTATCAGGCGGCCAGGGATAAAACCACTCTGTTGAGGAGATATAATACGGGGAACTAGTGAACTCAATCTGGTGTTCAACAGCTTAGTGATCAACTTATTGAACACCGTACAAAGGCTGATAGGTCTGAAATCTGTCCATCGACAAGCATTCTCCCTCTTCGGGAGCAAAACATTAGAGGTAGCGGCGAAACCACGAGGCAAGTGTCCACCATCAAAGAAATCAACGATCGCACTATAGACATCCTCCTTTATAACATCCCAACAATGCTGGAAGAACAATGATGAGAAACCATCTGGGCCTGCAACACTGTCTGCATCGATACTGAAGACCGCCTCCCGTACCTCATGAATCGTAGGGAGACGGTTAAGTGCCATATTATCTGTCTCCGTAAGCAGCCTGGGTATGATGTCTGGATGGATGGGATCCAAGGGCTGTGAAGGAGCAGATAATAAATCCTGGAAAAATGATATAGCCGAACTCTGAATGTCCACAGTAGAAGATAAGACTTCTCCTGCCTGAGTCCTGATACTCCTGATACGAGATCTGGTCTGACGTCCCTGAACTATCGCATGAAAGTAACGGGTGTTGTGGTCCCCCTCACACACCCAGCGTGAACCGGCCTTCTGCTTCCAGAACCCCTCCTCAATAGATAAGGTTTTGTTCAGATCAGCCTGTGCACGATGCAATAAATCACGATGCTCTGGTGTAGGGTCACTTTCAAAATCTATCTCTGCCATGTCGACCCTCTCCTCAGCATTCCTCACCCGTTGGAAAATATCACCGAATACCCATCGATTCCACCAACGCAAACCCTGCTTCAGCCTGTAGAACTTCTCCCAAAGAGCAGCCATCCCCGTAAGATGAGTAGGGAGTGACCACTTCTGAGAGACGAAGGCTGAGAAATCGTGGTGCTTGGTCCACACGTTGAGAAATCGAAAAGGCTTAGGTCCTAAATCATCATCAGATATCCACTGTAGAAGCAAAGGAGAATGATCAGATGAAGTCCGATTCAAATGCCTCACAGTAAGCTGTCGACAAAAATCTGCAGCTGTAGAGTTAATCAAAACTCTATCCAATCTCTTCATGACCCGACCATTAGTCCAAGTATACTGACTTCCAGAGAAACCAGCATCCTCCAACCCACAATCCAACATCATATCAGAGAAATCAGTAGAACCCCGATCACGAGTGCTATGACCAGTGCGCTCACCATCATGTGCAATAACATTGAAGTCTCCCCCAACTAACCAAGGATCCTCCATGGAGAGGGAAATGTGGTGAAGACCCGCCCACAAGTCCCTCCTAACAGAAGCCTCCGTGGAGGCATATACTGGCGTAAAAAAGATAGGCTGTGCTAGTCTGGGATCCTCAACTCTAATGTGTAGGAACTGGGGATGATCATCAAGTACAGAGACAGTAGTCCTCACATTCCATAAAACCCATATCTTATTCGACTCATTCCGAACTCCAGTATCGAAGCGCAGATAGCGACGAATAAAATCAAAACTCTTCTCAAGGACGAATGGCTCCAAAATGACCAAAAGATATACCTGATGAATCTGAATAAGTCTCCTCAGGCGCCTGCGAGTAGCTACACCTCTCACATTCCATATGATGACACTCATAGAGACGTAGAATGCGATGAGGTACTCTGTGACTGACTCCTAGTGACCTTCCTGCTCGGGAATGAAGTGTCAGTAGCTCGTGGATGTCTCTTCTGTACAATAGGGATAAATCCATCATCCTCTGTCCTCTCACCCAAACCAACCAAATCATCAAAAGAAGATCTACGAAAGGGGCCCTGCTGATGAACTTCAATGGGAGATGAACCCTCTGTATCTGATTGAGCCGACTGCAAAGAAGGAATAGAAGCCTCCACATTCTGATGACAAACAGGAGGAGGAGACATAGGAATAGGTGCCTGAACACCGCCTGGTGTCGAACCTGGGATATCTGCAGCCCTGGTGACTGTGTCTAATGGATAATCAAACATCTGTGGCCTCTGCAATATTTCATCCAACATCGGATCATAGAACGGAGTAGAAGCCAATGGCGGAGTAGATGTAGCAGAAACTGGATAATGCACAATCCCGGTCTGAATAGGATCGGAAGGGGCCTTGGGAGGAGCCTGGAGAGCTGCTATGCTGGAAACTGGTGAAACTGTAACAATGGGAGGAGTGACTGAAGGAGCAACTAACTGTGTCTGGATATGAGACTGATGAGTAACTGTGCTATTAACTGCCGGAGCTATAGCAGGAGAAAGAACAACAGAAGGAACAACTGTTCGAGACTCAGTATGTGTAGAAAGCAAATCGGCAGTGGTAGCTTCTAGTGGTACAGAAAAATCTCCTGAAGTGCTAGCATAGTGCTGTTTCCTCTGATCTCTCCTAACCGGTGTCCATCTCTGACGAGGTTCCAAAACTACCTCCTTTCCTTTACCCTTGTCTTTGGCCGATTGAAGAGGCCTAGGAGCAAGGCTAGTAGGGGGTGGTGCAGTGGGTGGTGGGGGTGGGGGTCGTGATCCAAGCATACAATGCTCATCATTGTGCCCAAAGTGTCTACACCGGAAACAATACTCTGGTATCTCATCATATAGAACAGTCTGCCAGTATCCACCCCTCTTCTCCCTTTCAATCCATATCCTATCAGGGAGTTTAAAATCAAGATCAACCTCAACACATACTCGTGCCTCACTGGGTCGCCGTAAATCAGAAGTAGCTTCATCAATACGGAGCGGAAGTCCAATAGCCTTAGATATAGCAAACAAACTGCTCTTTGCCCGGTTTAGGGTTTAGGGTTTAGGGTTTAGGGTTTGGGGTTTGGGGTTTAAAACTAGGCGTCCATTTGGTTACTCTCATGAGACACCCGTCAATGTACCATGTGGGCTTAAGGAATAAACGAGAGTAATCGTCCTCGTGTGTCAAGTGAATCAAAATATGATAATAATCTATCAATCCAATCATATAATCACCGTGAAATCCAAAGCGTGAAAAACTATTGCGTACCTTAATCATAGATGGCTTACGATGAG